>BGPR01000706.1:219743-308879 GCA_013235015.1 Araneus ventricosus
ACTGTTTCTTCATCAGTATTCAGACTGTTTCTTCATCAGTATTCAGACTGTTTCTTCATCAGTATTCAGTATTCTGAGTAATGAAGTTTGATATTTAATACAAAAGTAATTGTATTTCATAGATGTCTTTCTGTAAGCACAAAAACAGTTATTAGATCTTATAGGGATGGTGTCTCTTGTAACGTTCCACATATTTTCAACCCACCAGTGGCTGTGCTGGTTAGGAAATGGTATGGCTGAAGCTTATGAATCAGAAAAAGAAGGCTATATGATCTGTTATGTGGTTTTTCGCCAACCAGCATTGTTCAAAAACTGGTAGACTAATGTGTGCTAAGAATAGCTTACTGCTAGCGGTTTTTCTGGTTGTCCTCCTAGAGAAATACGAATATAGGCAAATTTACCCTGAGCGACTAAATGGAAAGATAACTACCCCATGTAATGAAACGAAATCAGACATCTATCTTAGTGCTACCCAAATGCTACAAAGCCACTTTGACCAACAGGAGATACCACACCCTCTTATGACGAAGAGTCCTGAGGTTCCATGTTCTCCACACTCGACTGATGCCACTGACGAAGAAAGATCAGAACCTCACATCGTACTGTCAATTTCACTTGTCGCTAATCGTAATATGGTGTACAAATAACTTTTCTTAAAATTTTAAGTGTTAAATTATATATGAATGAAAAAGCTCAAATTCATAAGCCTCCTGGCAGTCTTCTCACTCCCCCTTCCTCCTTTGAGCATCGCACAATCTGACTTCCTGCTAGTGACTTAGAACTATTTGGCTGAGTCTTTTGCACCAATCCTGCTCCAATTATTCTAAAAATATAATCCTCCATTCTTCCATACTTGTGTTTGTGTTTAGTGTTGTATTTATTTTTCTTATTTAAAGGAGTATTATACAATATCTAGTGTTTCATTGACTGCTTAACTGCCATAAAAAATAAACACGAAAGCTGTATTAATGACCTCCATAGCAGGCGAGTACCTAATTTTAGCAATAAACATATTATTTAAATCAATTCTAAATGTTTACACAATCTGAAATTCAAGTCAACATAATCTCGCCCACATACTAGATAAGGAATAATCCTTGAAAGCTCCTCACCAATGACGTCATTTTCAAGTATATTTTATATTTTATGTCCAATGAAACAGATTAGATTTCAACAGAAGCTTTTTAGGACACAATTTCATCAGGTAAAACGGAAATTTATTATTGAAATTGCGTTTCTTTGTGTGATATGATCAAATCGTCTTTCTTGATAAGGCGCAGTCGTTTAAAAGAATCGAAAAAAAGAAGGATAAAATTAAATGAAGTTTAACTGTACAAAATTTTCTAATGTAAGAATGATTCACAATTCAAAGTGCAACTTATTAGAGAAGATAGAAAAAAGTCAGAATCATTTGAGAATGTATAACCGGAAATGACAGCTGGTAGGTACACAAGATGCCAAAACGACTAGTCAATAACTGGTGCAAATCCTTTATTTGGTGGTACTTTACAAATGGGCAATACATGCACGCATCCAGTATCAGAGCAACTGCTCAAAGCTTTTACCATTTACATTTCTGCCCGTTTCATACGGAGGTGTATGGATTGGAGAACCCTTTCGAAAACACACGGATATTTGCTATTGCAATCCAGATTCTTTCGACGATGTCAGCACGTCCGTCGTCTCAGAAATAGTGAACTGCTACATGTTCTCTGCATGCATTTGGAACTTTAAATGTCTTGAGCTCAAATCGAACTACAACACTGGCAAACAGTCTCCTCTAGCTCAAATACTTGTCGTTTCCAGCAATGTTTTCCTGTCATTTTGGTTTATTTTTCTGTCCCTAACAGTTTGTTCTTCGAATTATTTTGAATCAAGGTATAATAGTAAACTTTTGAACACTGCGAAGTTTCCACAAAGAGTCTGGAGCATTTTTCTTTGTTGTTTGACGACTTGCAACGGAGATTTGGATAATTCTAAATTGTCCAATGATTTCATTTCAATCAAAAAGTTTAAAAATAAGTCAATTAGCCTTCTAGTCAAAGTATAAAAATTTATAAACTTATACCGTTTTACAAAGAATCAACTGAAAGCAGTTCAATGGGTATATGATTCCAACAAACACATTTCTAGATATAGTTGTTCTTTCAAACATTACAGAAAAATAGCTATAATGTTTTCCAAACAAACATTTCTATATTTAGATACTGTCTGCTATAGAGTATTCGATATAAATGAAATGGTGGTTGGTTCCCGTTTGTATGATTACGTGCAATTTATTATCATTTTCTAAAATACCATAATTATTAGATTAGAATTGCATGAACGATATTTATAGTAGACTCAGAAAATTACAGGAAGATCATCGCCAAAAAAAATAAATCTTTTTTTGTTCGAACTGCAATTTTATAAAATCATAGTCGTCCTTTTCTCTAGATGTGGATTTTTTAAAAGCAAGCTCTTGAAAATCCCATGCTTTTGATAATCTAAAAGCTTACATTCCTGTCAATCTTTAAAACTCGTCTATGCATGGTCCTGTGCTCATCTGTCATCATTACGATCTAAATATATTTACTTTCATGAATTATTTAGTACAGAGTTGTTAATATTTAACGACTTATTTCACAGTCTATCGCCCCTCTATATTCTGTTTTCTAAAGGGAACCCATTTTAACTCGGGCAGATTCACAGACACATATAAAGAAGGCCTTTTGAGAATCGCACCAGTAGTTTCTGTGTATGTGCCGGTGGAGCAAATAATGGAACCGTTACTTACGATGCCACACCTGACTGATACGGGTTGACTTCTGGGCGTAAGATAATATTAAATTAGTATCAGTTATTATATTCTTGAATATTAGGATACTTCATTCGCCAACTCCTACAATTTTCATTTAATTAACCCCTTTAATGCATGACGCTAATGCTAAACGGTGTCAATCGTTATCATGCATTTGGTGGAGAATGATTTTCTTTTTAGAAATTATTTTCTTTCTTGAACAGCTTTAGTGCGAAATACACGCGTTACCCTTCCTTATTTCATTGTGTATATATGCCATTAATTATTTTTGGAAAAATAATCCTTTAATATTTTATTCAGATTCGTTTAATTTATGATGTTGCAAATAATTTCGCTGTGAAATGCATTCCACGTTTAATTCTATGCATTGCCCATTAATCTATTAAAAATATCTTAATTTGGAGGTGAACATAGGTTGCGATGGCATCGCGAAGAGTCTGGGCGTTGTGATTGGAGACCTGATTTCCTTGGAAGATACATCTTAAAAATGGTCCTGATGCACATCACATTTAATATGTTGACAATCCAATGCTCTCCTGTTCCTGTGGAATGTAAGTTTCGAGAGGCTGTGCTGTCTCAGGTGTCATCTTAATAATCTGATCACAGTTCAGAGTAACGAAGTCCATCCCATTAGCTGCGATTGGGACAAAAGTGGGGGAGGGCAAAAAATTTATAGACACCTGAAAGTACCCCAGACTATATGGGTAGACAACAAAATTTAAAAATCTAGTTACAAAATTAGCTAACTTTCCCGGACACTAATGTTTTTTTAAAATTCCTACTTTAAAAAAAAAATATTTAATTTTTTCCCGCAAAAAGAAGAGGGCGAGATGTGCCCTCTCCCGCCCCCCGATTCGCCGCCACTGGTCGATCCCAATGTAGTCCTCGTGTATTGTTTAAAGCAGACTAAACTATCCTACTACCATCAAGAGAGGACTTGCTCCTGCAGAGGATGTTTCATTCGAATGTTATCTTCTAACTTCTTGTAGATGGTGTTTGATGTCCTACGTTATGATGTTCGCGTAAGTGTATAAAATCAATTTACATATGTTTTAATTATTTAAGGAATCGTCCAGCGTGTTATTTTCGTCGTGGATGTAATTCACTCTAATGGATTAGAAAAGTTTATTACAGCTTTGGATACCAGAACGCACCTGCTCTCAAAGTGTCGACAGAAAATTAAGGACCATTCTTATGCCAAGATTTATTTAGAATAATTCCTAACAATTCTGAAAATTTAAAGTTAATTTTTTGACATGTATCTTCAAAATGGGTCATTAATCTAACTAAATAAACTCGATCAAGATTCTGGCGTGACACTTTTATAAAGTTACAAATCTCGAGGGAAAACACATGAATATTCATTTCGTTCCCTAGGAACTTTTTAGAAAAGGCACTTTGTCCGTACAAAACCAAGAACCAGAATATTTACTATCATCTGACAAAATATTAATTTATAATAAATTAACGTCTGCGCTTGAACTATTTTCCGACGAATTTCGAATTTTTAAGACATGGTCAGATCATAAGAATGATGCCTGAACCAGCACTCCCTTCTCCAAGATTCCATACCACAGCAGTTGGAGAAGTTTTCACCCCAGCAGATGTAGAGTGCACCAGGATCACGCACTTGGCGGATGGTTTGGGGGAATCGGGTCTTGAATCTGTCGAAGCCGAGTCTCTGCCAACAAATCATCACAGAGCCACTAATAACAGAGAGGGGACCATGTGCACTTGTAGCCAAGTTTCGAATTCGTAATTCGAGGATCGAGTGTTCAACACCTATTCCAATGAAGATCAGTCATGGAGGTGGGTCTAATGTACGTTCATTCTGACTACGTAAATGAAACAAATTCATAGGTAGCATGGAAATTATGACTGCGTTTCGAAATTCCGGAGTTATTGCCCAATTCCTCTAGTATATCATCTCAGTATTTATACACAGTATTTAATCTAGAAAATAAAATCAAGACAGGAAAATAATCGATTTTCTTCGGGAAGGGAACTTTCTTATAATTTCAATAAATGTGGCTTTTTCTAGAGATTAGTCCATGAGATGTAGAAAAACAAACATATTTCAACTAAAAGACTTTTTGTACAAGTACTAAGTGAAAAAAGAGACAGAAGGGACATTTTGAAAGGCAATATAGAAAGAATTCATTGAGTTCGTCAACTGTTAGACTTTTATTTGCGTCAGTACATGGAACGAAAACATTACGATAAGACATCGACTATCCGAACTGATTGGGACCGTAATCGCCTCGGATAATCGAATCTGTTGATTGAGACTAGATTTTAAATCATGGTTTCTTTTCTTCCGACAAGATTTCTCAAAATTGTTTGCTTGAAATTGTAAAAATATATCCATAATATTACCACGTTTTAACCGACGTATTGTCCGAGCAGTTCTTTCTTTGAACCATGAGATGAGAAGAAAATACACATGACTCATTTGAAAGGCCGTTAAAAAAATCCAACTTAAGAAACCCAACCTCCTGCTAAGAAAGTTCAAAATACCAATCACTGATAAGTGGTGTTAGA
Source organism: Araneus ventricosus (assembly GCA_013235015.1). Lineage (NCBI taxonomy): Eukaryota > Metazoa > Arthropoda > Arachnida > Araneae > Araneidae > Araneus > Araneus ventricosus. The sequence continues at coordinate 225,085 of BGPR01000706.1, forward strand.
TTGCAAATATTGCATCGACATCATTTTTCGGTTTTGTCAGTATTTTTAATTAATTCAATTCTTCGCCACTAAAGTTTCTTTCTTCTCTTGTGGCATCTTTGGCAAATTTTGAAATTCAAACGATAATTTTCATCCGTTTCATTTATTATCTAAATTTTTCTTAATTATTTACTTTGTTTTCGATTTAAATAGTATTTGTCTTAACTTTTGTTGTTGTTTCCATTAAGGTTTCAACTTTATTAATTTTTAAATTCAAATTTTGCAACGGGATTATTTCTTCGCCATCTTGGTTCGCGTAGGTTTTTGGCGTAATCAGGTTTTGGGCGTCTGTATCTGGAATCATTTTCCGTTACGATTTAAAATTTCTTTTGTGATCGGCTGATCGTGCGGTTGGTGTTTTAAAGGCTGCGGGCCTCAGGGCCTTTTAGGCCTTTGGGGGCCTTTTTAGTTCTTTTTATCTTCAGAAGAATGAAATGGTGTGGTGGTAATCTGCAGCATCATTTTTTGCTTGAAAAAAGAAATTTTTCCTACAATCTTGATCTTTGAAAGATCAGCCATAAAAAATTCTGGCGAAAAAATCGCAACTAAATTCTTGTGCGGTATGGGACGTCAGCAAATATATGTGATAAAAAAGCTTTCAACGTTTTTCTTCAGTGCTTCTTTTCGACATGGATCATCGCCAGTAATGTTTTTGTGCAAAATATTGATGTGAGAAGCATGACAGCCAACAAACTGGCTAAATATCAGTGCGTCCTAATCTTCAGTATTATTGGGCAACATAAGGCCTATTATGTATACTTCAAATGACTTGATATCACGTTGCAACTTCTGGTCAGACGGAGAAATACGACTTCACCTGTTTTTTCATTCTAGCTCTAAAAATTTATGGAGCTAAAAATTTCTTTTTATGAAAAAATTTAATTTTTGATGGTAGCGCTATTGTCTTTTGTTTCTTTTAAAAAAAAGCTGCAGCTATTTCAATTTGTGATTTTATGTGAATTGTTCTTTAGTCATTTTGTGTGCATCTTTATCAAAATGTTTCATTTATAAAATCATGGCAGTTTAATCTAAATCTTTACAATTATTAAATAAACAAAAAAATTTAAAATTCTAGTTCGATTCTGTTTTAATTCTTCTATTTAGATATCACAATGTGCATTGTACTACCACTATATGCAAATTGACTTTTAATAGTAGCTAGTTTTTTCAGGTCTGAAAAGGTAGGTGAATTATATTAGTATAGCTTGAATTGCTTAATATCGTGTTATTTTTTTCAGTACCCAAAATTGATTTGATAATTGATATATATATATATATATATTAAATAGACTAAATTTTAACTTTGGGTACCAGTTTTGTTTTAATTTAATCCTAGCTACCCCATCCAACAAATGGATTAGCGAATGTTACTGATTTTCTATGTATTTTCTCAATCATTCTCTAAGGATGTTCCCAAAAGAATGTTCTCCCCGCAATAAAACGGAAAACTTACCGAGATATTTACACTGCCATTTTAACATGAAAATGAATAGAATTTCCTCATACCTCTATTGAAGTGCTTCAAAATGCAATAGGGCATTTTTTTCTCTAAATAACTACTTTAGTTATTAAAGATCACCTCCCTATAGCGATATTTTACAAGCCTTCGCATCTTGAAAATCGGCTACAATACCAACATTGACATCCTCTTCTGAAAAATTCGTTGACATTAATAAAAAAAATGAAAAACACAGTTCGATGTTTTGGTGCCGGCATGGTTAAGAGAGGCCTCGGCCGATAGAAGCCCAGATAATCGAAGTTCCACTGTGCTTATAAACTCGCTAACAGTTTTTCTAGGGTTTTTATGAAAAAAATGTGGACAGGAATGGCGGTTGGAATCGAAAGCGTCCTCTTGATTTTGCCAAAGTAAACAAACGCTTTATAGCTAAAGGGGTTTTGGGTTGGGGAGCAAAAAAAGACGGTAAAAAAGTGAGGGAGTGTTTCAAAAAGAAAGTTTATTGGCTGTTTCTAATGCAAAATGGAGGAAGCATTCTTTCGTTTTGTTTGGATGTTGTTCCTCCCCCCCCCCCTTCCTTTAATTTCTTTCCTGCTGCAAAATATTTGGGGAAAGGACAGTTATCTTTTCGTTCGAAGATGCAGAAAACAAATCTTACCAGACGCGATTTCATCCGTATGTTTTTAACTCGAAATTTGTATACTGAAAAGAGTAATCGGAAAACTATCCGTAAATTGAATTCTTTGCAGTTAAAATAGAATTAATTCATTGAGCATTCCGTCCGTCTCAGAGGACAATAAAAGGCCGGAAGGAAGCTTATTTTTTTCCTTTGCTTCTTTTCAGTGAGAGACGGACCATCTCTTTCTGGGAGTAAAATTGCCTTTAATTTTCTGTGAAATATTTATTCATGAGTACAGAATGGTACGATTTGACTGTGTGTATTGAGAATAAGTTAATTTATTTGTAACTGCTTGCTCTAGCTCTTTTCCTCTAGAAAAGGGGACTTTTTCTTGCTTATCTTCTTTCTGAAAGAACGTTTTAAGTATCGCCGATTTAAGATTTTAGAAAGCAAAATGTTATTGCAATGTAAAGATGCTGCAATAAAAGAAGCATTTCTTTAAAAAAATGTAATTGGCTGTGTTCTAAACATACTTTCATTTTCAGATACGGAAACATTTCGCTTTTGCTCATGCGCCGGCCAGCTTTGATTTCGTTGGGGGAAAAAGGTGAGATGAAAGATGAAGGAGGAGATATTTACTTTTTATTATGCACATTTAAGGGAATACACAGATTTCGAATTAAAACAAAAAGTACAATTCAAAACGAAAATAAATATCAAAAAAGAAATAATAATTAAAATGGAAATTATTAGGAAAAGAATGATTAGAAGAAAAATGTGCCTAACAAAGAACTCTGTAAAGCGCTCTTCTTACTCGCTGCATATATCAACCCTCTGTCGAGTACGATCGTCTAAAATTGATAGGCGCGGCTTTCTGAAGCCTACAGTATATGTATGCACAGTTATTAAAAATGACATTAAATGAACTATAAATGTGCAGAATAATTAAAAATTCAAAGTATACATTGTTATGAGAGGTAGAAAGCACAAAAACAAGCCAAATTCGCAGAGGAATGTGTGACAGAAAATGCCGCCCGGATGCAAAGAGGATACACGAAGATGCAGAAATGGTAAGCCAATAACTGATGAAAGTCTTTTTTTTGTTGATATTTTACGCTTGAACAGTGCGTGCATATGTCCAGTTTCACAGCAACTGTTCAAAGTTCTTACCATCCACAGTTGCGCATGTTTCACAGCGGGAGAACATGCATTGCAAATTCTTTCCCGGCATTTCACCGAATTCTTGCTATATTATCAGCATATCCGCTATCGTAATATTCGTAAACTGTTGCAGATTCGTCGTGTGAACTGTAAAAGACTGAAATTCATCTACAGCGCTGACAAACAGCACTATCCAAGTTATCAGATTTTCGTTTCCGATCATGCTTTACAATTTGATTTTGACTTGTTTTATTGTTTCTTTCCTCCCCTAACAGTTTATAAGATGAATCTTGCATCACCATTTATTTTACCTACGATGATACTTTAGAAATTGCAAAAAAAAAGCTACTATTTCTTCACAAACTAACGGGCGTTTCTCTTCATTTCTGTTTAATTTAAGGGTCAAAGCTCTTAAATGGACTATACCTTCCTATTGTCTCTCATACTTGCTATTCAGAAGCACTCCTGGAAAAGCACTTAATTAACTGAGGCCAATTTTTCTTCGCATATGTTTTAACTCGCATAGTACTCGTACAGCAGTGCCTACCCTGCGGAATTGATGAACCTTGATGAACAGTAAGAGAGCGTACCCGCTACAAGCTAACGCGTCTTTATGCGCAAAGTAATTCTCTTCCGTACCAATCTCAGAGCATCTTTTCATTAGAAAATGTCTGTATTATTTCCAAATAGTATACACATCAAAAAGGAGAACAAATAAACAGAGTTATAAAAGCCACAAATTGCTAAAATTTTCATTGTTGGAAATCTTAATAGAAGGAGTTCTGGATCACGTGATGTCCTCTTCATATGACCACGATTCAAAATTATGAGGCCTGTCCCCAATTAGCTCTCGTGTTGCCTCAAAATGGGAGGTTAATATGTAATTAAACTAAAGAAAAGCTTGTTTTAGAGAGTAAAGTTATATTTCAATGACTTTTTTTTAAAGATTTCGTTAGTTCGAATCTTAAGTACTTGCTCTTTGAATATTCAACTTTAATTAAAGGTTAGTTATAAATTTATCAGATCAATTGAAAGCTAACGATTCTCAATAAAAAAAGAAACTCTCAAATGCGAACATCTTCTTCAAATCTAAAACTCAGATTTATAAAAATAAAGCTGTAATTTTTTTCCCTTTCTAGTGTTCCTTTGGCAGAAGTTGAGGTTGAGATGCTGGTCAGCTCACGAAGTAGCAATCAGCATGTAATCCATTGTTTCTAATAACATGCGGTTGAAAGAAACTCACCTTGGGAGAAAATAGTGTTAAAAACAAAACATCCTTGGCTCGAATAAGAATAGTATGAAGAGTCTACATAATGAAGGCATATCATCATTGATTAAGGAAGACATTACTCGCGTCCATCAGCTCTTAAGACATTCAATGCAGACTTTTTCAGTAAACTTTGCGAATTAACTTTAAAAATATATGTATATGTTTTTCCTTCAGTCTGTCATTCTTATGCCGAAAGGGTGTTGTATAACCACAAATTTTATTAGGTCTGTTCCCTCCCGGTGGGTTAATATAATAATAAATAATAAAGTCAAAAAACCGTTTCACAGTAATACCGAGAACGGAATAGAATTTTTCGGTCAAGAGCGAAGACTGCTTGTTAACTTTGCAAATAGCATTAAATTAAAAACAGTTCTCCCAATCAATTTAAATTAGAAAAATATACGGTACTGGCTTCGTTAAAAAATCTTTCCTTTTCCCTGAGATTATGGCTGGTTTTGTGGAATTTAATGCCATAGAATCCTCAGGGGCATACAGTGCTAAACGCAGCAATTACAGTAAAATCTAAAAGATTGAATTGACTCTGACACATTTCCAACAAATGTATCCCATTTAAAAGAAGTTGATCAATTTAAGTAAATGAATAAAAAATAATTTAAAAAAGAGTGCAAATGAGGATGAGAGACTTTCTGAAGAGGTTTATTAATTGAAATACTCTTTAAATTAAGGAGGCATTGGACATGGGTAACAGGATAGGTTAAAAGTTATTGGAAACCTTCAATAGATGCAGACAGAATATTGTTTTTTATCCTGAAACCAAGTACCACTGCTTAGGCAGTGCAGGAACAGGGTAAATTACAATGGGGCATAATAATTATCTTTCGATCCGTTCCTCGTGTTTTGCCTTCAAAAGTGCATTTTTTTTTTCTTTTATTAGTGTATTTATATCATCAGAGATAATTTACCTTGAAGAAAGGGCTTCGGACATAGATACCCTCCTTGTTCCTCAACGCTAGGACGAGGTAGCCTGGTAGTAAGGTCTCGGCATTGGAGCTGGAGAGTTCCATGTTCGAAAGCCAATACCATTAAAAATCGGCCATGTATTTCTGACTGGTACCCATTTAATATGACGCCAAGGATCAATGGCAGCTCGTGCACTGTAGATCTTAGGTGTAGTGGCTGAGATGACGTCTTCAGTATCTGACGACTGTTCAAACACACGTGGTCCGTCCCAAAATAAGCATCCTGTTGCTTCAAAGCGGAACGTTTGTTTACCTAAACTAAAGTGCTCTTCTACACTATGCCACTGGGCGTGTGGCGGATTTTCAACTGGGCAGTTTGAGAAGAAATTCCACGGCGGATCTCATGAAATTGACTCTGTAAAATTGAGAGAAATTTAAAACATTCAGATTTTAATTATTGAGGGTTTTTTTCCCCTTTTTTCTTGTATTTCGTTACGAAGAAGTAACCCTGCGACATGTAATCAATCCTTTCATAACACGATACCCAACTTCACAATAGGACTTCAGCAATCCCCATCATGCTTCAATTAATTCGAGTAGAAGCTAAGAACGATACGTAATCTACTTTCAGAGATGAGTACATTATTCCATAACGTAGATGGCATGAGCCTCGTGTGGTGAATAACAAAACAAAAGCCCTTTTCACGGGAAGGAGGTGGAGTAGCGAGAAGAGGACACGGTATCTCCACCCACCCCTTGCGTAATGATGATACGACGCTCCTGGAGAGGGTCATTTGCGGGCGGGTGCGTGTCGTGTGCTGACTTTGAGGGATGAGCGATCAGAGAAATGGCGTGCATCGAACGTACAACCCCTCCCTCGTCACCCCAGGCTGCTTATAGAGATGAAAAAAGAGAGAAAAGAAATAGGAGAAAAACACTGACATCCCAGTGACGGCGACAGTGGATTGAGTGGCCCTTGAGGGATGAGAATACGATGGAACAACAGGTTGGTTAGAATAAAGGAGGAAAAAGATTTCCTTCTAGCGGTATACACTTATCAAACAAACGTTATTCTAGTTAAACCTGAACTATTTTGTTCCCTATACTATTTACCTAGATGTTTTCTTTGGTTTTTGAAATGTGTTGATTGCTGTGAATATTGATTCAACTAGGAGTTAATAGAACACTTCAGGTGTTCGTGCATTCCACCCAGTTTTTGTATAATATTACCACGTCTATGAATGACTTTATATTGGTTTATAAGTTTAAAATATGCGATATTTCGGTGTATGTTTGAAGCACTGCATGACGCTTAAGAGTTTAAAGAATATTCTGAAATATAGATGTGAAGGAATTTCTACCCATATCTTAGTAGAAACATGTCTCAGATCTTTAATTTTAGTCAAAAAATAAACTATTTATTTAACTTGAACGAACCTGAAATAAGTGCTGGATCATATAATCTCACTTTCGCATACTTAGAAAGCTTTGAAAGAAACAATTGACGAATAAAGTTCACATTTTATGACTTGTAGTTTCTAAAGCTCTATAATTTCAACCTTAAGATAAATCTTTTATAAAAATTTTATCTTTCATTTATTAATTATTTATTTAAATAAATATTTTATAAAAAAAAGTTTTTGGATTAAAATAAGTAAGCAGACGTTAAAAGATTAGAATAAAAATATTTTTACTGGCTAGCAGTTATGCTATTGACTCTCTATAGATTGAAAATTAATCAAATACTGCCACCTTTTAGAATTTGAGGAATAGATTTACAGATTATGATTTCATAATGATGATTGGTGTGATGACACCTTAAAACAGGTGATAATGAAAAAGTTTGAAAATAATGAAGTGATTTGTAAAAGGTACTAAAGCATTTCATCTTCTGTGTTATTAAAATACAAATGTTGCTGTTCTGAGCCTGAAAAAAAGTGGTATATCGATTTAGCTCTCCAAAATCAGACTTGCATAAATTCTGAAAGTCATTTTCACGAATAATATTGAACGCACTTGGAGCTTCCAATGGTTCGATTCTTTCCCTTCATCAGTATAACTTACGAAAACAACAGCAATGCGATTCGCATATCATAAATATGATGTAATCTTATCTAAATTCTTTATAAAGAAGATAATATCAAATGCTATTATTGAAATGTGTACAAATTACTCGCGAAAACTAACTGCAATGTGATCAAAATATTAATATATAAAGAAAATAATAAACATTACAAAGAATAAAATGATTTTTTTGACAAAAGAAAGGAAGGGCATGGGAATTATGCTAATGAGTGAAAACTTTTATTTATGATTTGTTTTCATTTTTTTAATACACTAAATATATTTTTAACCTTTAAGATAAGAAAAAGATAGTAATCGAATTTTGTTATGAAATTGTCCCGAAGAAAAAATTTTCATACGCCCTTCAGGAAATATTCAGAATCTTTTTCCTTTAAAATTTTGACATATTTTAAGAATTTTGTGGGGTTTTTTTTTACGTATGATAAAATAATTTCCTGGATTTTAATAATCTTGGCAGATATCCATGCAACATTTAACCCTTTAAAGGGACATTTTTTCTAGTAGTGGTATAATTTAATAACTTTGGGAGTGGTATTAATTTAAGAAAAGAAATCCATTTAGTTTATTGAACGGCATTAATATTTGTAATTAATTTTATTAATTAATAATTGATTACCAAGTCAAGACACTTCGTTATGGTTTGAGATAAGAAATTGGAAAATCTAGACTTCTATCTAGTTCCATCTAGGTATGAATCTAGGTTCCATCGAAATATTTGGCGAGAATTTACGCCAACCTTAAAAAGTGCATTTAAAAATCCATGAATTTGATGTCAAGTATATTTGCCACGACCTTAGAAAGGATTAAAGAAGTATTTCAATCGGCCAGACCTCGCAGTCGACCCTCAGACCAAAAGCTTTCGCATTGAGTACTGACTTACACCATCTTATCTTGAAACATTTGGTTAGTGGACACAAGCGGACGAAGCTACCCTGTTGTCCGAGGAATAATACCTGTCCTTATCTCTATAAAAGGGAGGTGGAAAGGTTAAACAAATATTTGGGACACTGTCCGAATGGCCTCGTTGGACATAAAGACTAGTGTCTTCCAATTGCGTGTGCTTCGGACATTCTTTTTTGTTACCGGGCTCTATGCATCAGTCTTTGGTATCTTCTTTGGGGACCACGCCTTTCGATTTCAAAGAGAATCTTCGCTCTCTAAGTCCACCAGGAATTATATTGCAGGAATGAATTGAACTTAAATATTGATAAATCTTTCAAAGAAGCAGGAAAATAACGAACACAACTGTTTTTAAAGAAAAGACCAGAAAAGCACTATTGCAAAAGCTGCGCTGGATTGTTTATCATGAAGTTCGTGTTCCAAAATACTGGAAATAAACCAATAAGAGTTTTTTTTGTTCAAACAATGAATGCTTTTCACGATATAGATATTTTAGACTTTTCGAGAACTGAAAATACGCAGACGTAAGTTTTAAGCAAAAGCGTGTGACATGAGAGAACAATTATTGATTTCGTACTTGCCAATGCATCTTACTACATATCTGCTCTATACAAAAATAAAACTATCGAAAAAATATAAATTTAAAAAGAAGTAAATATGTTTAGCAAGAAGGTAATTCAAAGCATAATTTTATTTCACTCTTGAAGAACAATTTACTGAGAGTAAGACTGCAGTCTTATGATATTTATACCGTATTAACATTGATTCAAAAATTACAAAGAAAGCACACACCCTAAAGTTATTATTCTTATGCGTATGATATAAATCAAGAAAATTATATATACATTTTTTCATAATAATAATAATATTATTATTATTAATAATAATAATAATAAAAGTTTATAGAACTCCCTGAGTGTCGCTATTTTAAATGCACTGAAGAAGAAGCAGGCAGTGCGTTAAATAATCCTAAAGAATCGTCCTTTGTTGAGACAAACCTATAATAATATTATAACTTCATTAAAATACGAAGTCATGTGAAAGCAAACGCATCAGAAGAAAAATGGCGTTTTATTATTTCAAAAATGCTTTTAATTTCATACAGAAAATAGACAAATTTTATGTATTCGGTGAATTTTAGTTTCGTCTTCAGTTTCTTTTATTATTTTTATAATCATCATTTTGAATTTTAGCATTTAAATGGTATTTCTAATAGCCAAATTGTTGAAATTTAGTGATTTTACAAAGAGTTTTATAAGCTAATATTATACACGACTTTTGCTTGTTTTTCCTCTAAGGTAATTAAAAATTACAGATAGGAAATTAATTTAGATTTACCCTTTCTTTTGGATGATACCATCAGATTTTTTTTCTTCTGTGTACCAGTTAGTACAACAACTGTACTAATAAGTCATCTAGTTTAATTCTCAATACTAAGCAAATATTTGAGCTTTGTAATCAACCTGTAGATAGTTTTAATGCTTCTTTCCATTATATCTCTGTATATGTGATAACTGGGTTTATTTCTAAAAAGGGAAGACAAGAATGGGTGACTCCATGGGTAGTCGGAGGGGAGAAGAGATCTTACCTTCAGATATCTAGAAAAAAAGGGAAAGAACTTCCTTATTTTATCAATAAAATTCAAGTTTTAAGAAGGTATTTGAGATTTCATTCACATCGTAATTTAAAAGCTAAAATTGTTAAAGAAATGCATGCCATTTCATAGCTAACACTGGATTAAAAAGCAGAAAAGGCATTTAAATCTGTTTCAGCATTTCTCTGATTCCTTTAATTGTATTTCAGAGTCTCATTGGCTCTTAAACCAATGTTTTGTTTGGTTCTATTGAATGGTTGAAAATACCAAGTGATTCATATTCTGTACTCAACAGCCCAGAAAAACTTTTGACTGCAGATTGCTATTGAATGTTAAGCGAAAACATTTTCTGTAAGTTTTGTGGATTTCAAAATTCAACATATTTGTTACTAATAAATAATTTTTCTTGATACAGTCTATTACTATTAAATCTATGTTTTTAAAATAGCTGTTACGTATTTAATCAAATTCATTTAAAATTTCATTTGACCCTTCAAATAAAGCAATAGCTAAATTAAAAATAACAGTTTCAAAATAAATCATAACTTCATCGTATCTACATTTCTGGACTTCGAAACACATATATTTCAAAATTTACGAACCAAACAATATATTTTCAAAATATTTTTAAAAACATCATGAAAAATTTAAATTTGAGTACAGGTATCAGTACTCCGAATGAAATACTGGTTGCTACGAAAAATGTTCTCTAAGCAATTTGTCATTTTTAGAAGAAATATAAAAATTTTCCCTTTAATAAATACTTTACCCAGTGCAATAATGAATAACCGCCGTATGATTTACTTGATAGTAGTAAATATGTCCTGAATTGACGATTATCAAAATATTTCGTGGTGAGGAACTAGTTTCACTAGAACTGGTGTTTTTCGATATTTTTCACATTACACAGGAAAAATGATCATATTATTTTTTTTTCTTTTGAAGATCTCTTTTTGTGAGTGGATTAGGTTTTCGACGCGCCACGCCTATAATTTTCTTAAGTGATCTCAGGGAATCTAGAAAGGATAAAAACCTTTAGCCGGCAGTATCTCATATTCCTGAACAATTCATTTAGTCGGAGGATTCTGATGTTCTATCCAACATAAACAGCATCAAATCATCTAATATTTTTGGAACGATTACAATTTTCTTTAACCTTCAGCCAGGCGCATCTATTCTGTGAGATGAAGCACCCATATTTTTTGTGCCTAGGTGCGGATTTTACCGAGAAAGATGTGGGACTTCTAGTAGCTTTCTGGCTCCCACTCACACTAGGCTATTGTGGTTTTTTCTCTATTGCTATTCTGATGTACGCGAAAGGTACGTCAATCTGGTAGATAAGTTGCGCCCGACTACGTTTGAATTTCTGATTTCCCAATTTTCAAAATTTTTCTCAATATTTCTTTTATTTACCAGCAAAAGCTCGTATACCTGTGTCTCAGCTTCTAATTCAGCGATATTGATCGTTATTTCGAATATTTTGTTTAAAAAATATCGATTTATTTCAAGCTTTCAACGACAACAGTTGCTAATGACAACAGCTAAGGAATCTTACGGAGAAACAAACGTCAATTCCCTCCTGAATTCTTGGACATTCTGTTCGTTGAAATTGCCAGAAAATACAAAACAGTTGTTGTAAAACGCAAATATAGCTTTGTATGACCAAATAGTTCAGTTTGAAAAGCTTTTCTTTAAGTGTAAGCAAAAATATAACTTTTAATCTCACATTTGAATTGCGCCCCAACGTGTTAGAATTCGTATTGCGCCCGGCCGAAGGATAATTCTCTACTATCGGTTTACTTAAAAACAACTAAAATTCGGTAGTGTTCCCCTTTAAATTTTCTAGTATTTCGGCATAAGATTGTAGAAATTTGGGGTGAAAAATGATCGCGCTTATCTCTTATGCAAACAAACGTTTTCTATTGCCATCAATAAAAAAATACTTGAATAGTATGTAACGTTGCCTTTCTCATGGATGGTTTAGTAATGTTATTTTTCGTTTTATTGTAATCGTCAAAAATTTCGATCGTATTTCAAATTTAGGAAGTAATCATTCAAAAGGCCTGTCTTTCCGTCCTACTGAATGAGGATACGATAACTCAAAAACCACAGCAGGCTAGATAAACAAAATTTTGAGTGTTGTCTTGACAAAAACATAGTAGCACAAAGGGAACATGCCAAAATATGTACTCTATTTTTTGCACTGTACTATGAAACTAAATACAGAAGGAATTATAGTGTATGAGTAAACGTTTATGTAGAGGCGAGGACGTCGTTTGATTTCGTAATTTTGGCACTACAGTAAAGCTTCGATTAACCGTCAGCGTCCGCACCAGGGCTGTGACGGATAGCCGAATAGCCGGATAACAGAAATTTCCCAGTACACACGTACAGTAACGTGATTTCACTGCTGGCCTGGGACGAAAATGAAAATAAAATCCTTTAGAAGTGAATGATACATGCATGTTGTATTTAATTTTACAAAATGATCAGTATGAACTTTATTATAAGAGGAGTAATGTACAGAAATGTATTGTAATACTATAAACCTATGTTTCTTTGACGATGACAGATAATAGAAACTGACGGTTAAACGAGTGATGGTTAATCGAAATTTTACTGTATTTTTGCTATAGCTTCGTAAATTAGGTAGATTCCGTACAGGAACTCTACCTATTGCAATGGTTCTCATGACACGACTTCCTGAAAATATCCGTAGATCTTCACCGATCATGACCCCTAGAACCCAAAACCACCCTTTCTTCAAAAGTTTCTGTATATATAGTAATATAAACCAAAATATAACCTGTTATATATGAATATACAAAACAAAATAAGCAAGACATATCAAATTCCAAAACTCAAAATTTATTAATTAAACATAATTTAAATTATGATCTATAAACAAAAGTACGTCACACATACAAAGAGCACATGCAAAACAATTCTATGAACTATATAACTCTTACAACTATTGAAAAACTCAAAATCAAAAATTTGGAGTTTTCAACAATAACATTAGTAGCTCTGCTTTGGAAGAGCATTAGCCAGGTTAAATCAATTTTTCTGTTCAAACCAATATATATGTATAACGCTTTGACCACGTTATCTTGTGAACACGATAACTGGAGTATTTTTTATTTGATTTTAACCGGCGTGGGATATGTTAAAAGAATAGTAAAAATATCGAGTTCGTAGATGGGCTATCCAGTTCAAAGGAGGTGGAAATGGTGGGGGGTGAAATTTTCATTTTCTAATAACTCCTTTAAAATTGAAAATAGAAAGAAAATTCAAATTATGCAAAGTATTGCTTTATCATAACGGGCAATTTTTGTATTTAAGGTGTTTTAGTAGCTGCAATTGCTTAGAAGTTATGAACTGAAAAGGGATTCTCCCCCTCTCCCTAAGTTAAAGTACCTTTAAACCAATGCATGTTAACCCTTGTTTGAAAGCTCTCGTCATCTGCAGTCTCTTCTACCCTCTTTCTTTCTTGCATCTCTAATCCTTACGAAAATAGAGGGCGAAATGATCTTGGGAATCTACCTTTGCCTCCCGGCTTGCCGACGAGTGACTTTTTTTCCATCTCAATAAATTCAATTCTGCTCTATCCTCAAATTAAAATAATACCTTTTCATTATCATCAGTTTACCTGTCGCGCTGTGTTTTCTTTCATTTCAAGTTAAAAAAATTAATTTTAATTATAGCCACGATCATTTGCATATGTATAAATGTATTTTTCTCTCGTCAGTAGCGCTCATAAAAAGAAATGTAATAACGACAAATGTTTAAAATATTCTTCTTTGACGACTGGTAAAGCGAAAGTAAATAAATGCGATGATTAAAAATGGAAATAATATTTTCTTTGGATGTGAGTAATAACATGCATGTTGAAAACAACATTGTAAATACGACGCTTTTTTATAGTTACGCAGTAATGCGAAGAAAATTAAATTTATAGACAGACTATTGTCAAACATAATTCCAAAAATGTTGTTTTTTGAACTTAGATGAGTCTGAAGTGTAACTTTTCAGAATTATTGGTTATTGCAAGGCCTTTTCTATGTGTACAAGAAAGTTATTATGTACAAGTATTATGAATTGATCGTGTCGTAATTCTATCCTGTCAAAATATGGAGGATTTTATTGTCCTGCACGCGTTAAGAAACAGAATACCATTCGAACTTGGAACCGACTTGAAAAATCGATACAGAATGCTTTATGAAATACTGATTTAAGAGTTTATTGAACTAACAAAATCCTGTTCATCTAAGGAAATAAAAAATGCGCAAAATCGTCATTTCCTGTTTACTTCTTACTTATTGGGATTGTTTTATGCTTCCAAGGAGCAAATACAATTGATCCATTTAAAACTCAGCTTTATTAAAATAATTTTAATTATCTATTAAATATTTATAATTTCTTAACCATTTTACGAGAGGTTGATCGAAAAGTATTGGGACTGGTGCCCTACCCTCAAAGCTAAAACATGCAGAGTGAAGGCACACCGTAGATATTGACCTTGAATCGTCCCACGTCACTTCTTATTTCATCAACTCGTTTTCGAATTTCTACAAGCGTGAACAGCAAAAAGATACAAACACCTATTACCATGTGGGGTGGAATCTTCCATTTATAGTTGCAACATTTTAGAAGAATTTCAGTTAATCTATATCCGTTTGCTAATAATTGAATTTTGTTTTAATTTCGAGTAGAAAAGATGAATACACTAGAAATCTTAGCTTTGAAAAGTGAACTTACTAAACTGAAATTTTGCAATTCAAGCAAGGACTAGACACCTTGTGGCAGAGCCTAAGCTTTGTTATCGGTGGGCCAAGTGTTCGCTCGGCAATCTATGGAAGATCCTTCATGAACAAGAGCACACTTTCAGAGTGTCGTGGTATAACATCTTCTCTTAGTGTGGCAGGAATTTTGACGAATAGGGTATGGCTCAACTGTCCTTTTCGTTATTTGATTGAAAACTACGAAGCCCATCACAAAATGCCTTCGTGTTTCTTCAAATCTGCACGTTCATCTAACTTAATTAACTTATACTGGTCTTTCAAATAAAATCACTAAATCCGTTTTTAATGATCATGCAGAATCGAGGGGCAGACACTATGCTGGAACAGAAGATTTTATTTCGTAATAACCGCTAAGTATTCGTGAATCAAGCAACCTAAGCTTAATGGTAAATGTAGCCTCTAGTAAATTAAATGACTAACATGCTTTAGACATCTACATTTCTTAATGATGCCCTTAAAACTGCAAGAAAGTGAAAAATATGTTTCAAGTAGTTATTCATTATTCATTCGCTATTTTTCTATAATGGAACTAAGGGAGCTGTTTTTATTCCACTGCAAAGTCCAAACATTTTACATATTTCTTTCTACATTTCCATGCATTTATTTTTCGCACTTGACACCCTATACTGTTAAATAAATGAATTTTCAACTGTCTTGCAGTTTTCCGACTGGCGAAACACGAAAACAATTAGTGACAAAACTTCCCAAGTTTAAGACAGAAAGAGCCGAACGAACTTCTCTTGGCATTGTTGTTGTTGACACTGAAAGTGTGTCAGAAAAGGTTCTGGACTGTGGCCTGAACTCGATCGAATGTTTGGGCTCCAAGACCACGTGGTCGTTGATGGTTGTTTGGCGGGATTCCAGCAAAACTCCGCCAAGTCATCCGTCACACCAAAGAAGTTATGACGCGCTGTTTAAAAAGAGCTTTTTCCATTAAGGGGGCAGAGAGGGGAGGAGTTTCTCGTGGGGATCCCTGTCTGGAAGAGAGAAGGAAGATTTTTAAAAGAAGATTTATTGTTCAGAGGAGTTGGCCTGCTGTGATTAAACAATGGGAAAGAAGCCGCCGTCTTGTTCAGAAGATTGGAGGGAAAAAAGTGTTTCGGAATTTCTATCTGCGAAATGCACACTGCTACCACGATTCTATTGAAATAAATAAGAAACATACAAAAGAAGAATTTCTCTGAAGTGTTTGTTCTATTGAAAGTTTAAAATCATTTAAGAATTGTCTATTTAATAATTGATGATGTTCGAAATGAATTAATTGGCAGAGCTGATAGATTGACTATTTTCTGGTTTGTTTTGAATTATCTGCTAATTTTATTTATAATATTGCAGAAAATGTTACAGTTGTTAATTTCCTATTATATTTAAAAATGAAATCATCTCTACAGAGTTATTTCAGTTTTCAAAAGTCAAATACCTTTCAACTTTCTTTTAGATTCAAACAGAATCAACATTAAAATTCCAATCGAAATATCTAAATTTAGAGGCAACAGGTTTCTATTCTTTGACAAGCTTGTTGCTTCCGGCTGAAAAATGACATTTGGGACCATTTGCATGTCCATATTTCTATCAAAATTTAAAACACCTTATTACCTTGAATCATTCTGTTTAGTTCATAAAAAAAATCGTTTTTATTACAATAACAATCCCTCTTTTCTTAAGCAGACTTGCCTCTCGGAGAGGCCACCTGGAGTACGAGGGTGACCCTTATTCGGGGGGGGGGGGCAAATAAGTATGTAGATTCTCGGTACCCCTGGAGGTACAATGATGATGGTGAGTCTGTTTAGATGACCTATCGTCGATGATTACGTACTTCATTGTGAGATTTGACCTATGACACACTCGCAAATGGGTCTATTTCGAGTGGCTCCATTCAGTCCCTCCGCATGCCTAGGCTGATCGGGGGGTTTCTCTTTTATAATTACTTAAGATTACGTGAATTTCATTTATAATATCTGCTCTTTCCACTTTTATTAATTGAAAGAATCAAAATGCCAACCTTTTTCAAGAGAGTCAAAGCTTCTCGAAGTTTCCTTTATCAGAAATAAAGGGAAAAAATTATATTTCAAACGAAAATCATTTTCAAACAAAATCTGATGAAAAAAAATGTTTTCCAATGAAAAACAGCACGTTACTATAGTGAAATGAAAATTTAAAAATTTATTTTGAATTATTTTCTTATATTTAAAAAATTCCATTCAGTTTCAACTTTTTCGAGGAATTTCCAACTGTTATGTCGAGAATAAATCTTTTGGACGATAAACGTTTTTTGAAATTCGTTTATGTTTGAAAAAGAGCAGAAAGGGGAAGAAGATAAAGAAATTTCATAAAAAAAAGTAAGAGTAAGTAAAGGTGTCAAATAAGAGTACCATATATCATTTAGGGATATTCCTCCTAAACAAGAAAGATAGCCAGACTTCACTCAACAACAAAAATACGCAATGAATATTCTGGCAGAAGCGATACTTCAAAACACAGACATTTTATGGAATTATGTATGCATACGATGTCGTCTAGAACTATAATAAATGGATGCTAACATAAAACTCTTCCTTTGGTCGATATATTGAACCAAACGTTATGAAGCTACTTAACTCCATTCAAAAGCATTGTACATTATTTTACATAGAACACAGAGTAACTAAAGCAGAGAAACAATATTCTTCCGATAGCTTTTCCGAAGTTTGCAATTCTGGAACAAACGCGTCACGTATTAAGACCTATTCTGCCTTCGCGGGATTGAATTTAGAGGCAGAAATTTCAGTTGCGAAGCTCTTTCATTTCAGAATTCGAGTGGTAAAAGTTAAAAAAGATTCATAAAAAAGGTTTTCTGATAAAGTCAATTTTTTATAAGTCATCCAGAAATGTTGCCCTAAAAAGAAAGACAAGCAGACTTCACTCACTCAAGAACAACAATAAAAATACGACATAAATATGCTTGAAAACCAGACAATTCAAAACACAGACATTGTATAGATCTATCCTCGCATACGATGTCGTCTGGAACTGTAATAAATGGACACTACCATAAAACTCTTTAACTGGTCGATATATTGAACCGAACGTTATGAGGCGACTTAACTCTATCCAGAGATATTGTATATCATCAAAGATACAGAGTAACTAAAGCAGCGAAACAATATCCATTCGATAGCTTTTCCGAAGCTGGTAGTTCTGGAACAAATGCGTCATGTATTAAGTCCCATTCTGCCTTCGCGCGATTGAAAATTAGAGGCTGAGATTTCAATTCGGAGCTCTTTTTAATGGGTGCTCGCATTCGCAACCATCATTAGGGCAGAATTCCATTAACTATTAGCGAACGCGCTAGTTAAGGTGGTCTGCCCTCCTCGTTATTGTTAATGAGCCCCTTCGCCCTTAGAGAAGCCCCTTTCAATGGGCCGCGTGTGACCCGATCTCAGTCGTTAGTCATCGGAACACATCAACTCGCGTAAGTCAGGATCAATTGAATGAATATTGCGAGTCTCTGAGATTTTCTTTATGCTGTCTTCCATCTTTATGCTAATGGTTTTCTATCATAATCATATCGTAAAAGACCCCTAAATTATCATTTTATGTTTGTTTGGGCTCGGGCATCGGCTGGTAGAAATAAGTTCTGCGCCGTTCTAGCTTTCCGGTCGAATTCGTCAATGAATTTGGTAATGAGACGTTGAATGAGTGCAAGATTACAAAGCAGTTGGTTCTGGGTGTATAAATACGATGCGTCATTTTTCGAGTAAATAAAAGACATTTCTTTATTTTCAAATTGGAAAAAGTATTTTTCGATCTAATTTTCATCAGAAGCTGCAAATTCACTGTTTTGCAAAGGAACACGCACATTCATCGAAAGACGTCACATCATATATTAAATGGAGAGATGTAAGATTAAACATTTCTGTAAAAAGCTTAATTATCATTCAGAAATAAGTGGAATGTAAAGAAAATATCTAATATATTAACAGTATAGATAGTCGGAGAAGTACATTTTTTTAGGCATGTAATATACTATGGATACTAATCATGTATAAGTACTATTTCATATTTCTTCAGAAGAACTCTTCACAACATAATGGAAGTACATAGAATAAATTCTTTTTAAAATTTTTGAAACAATGAAACAGGACTTCACCTGAAGGCAGTAATTACGCACTCAGGAAGAGTGAAGTACTGTCATTTATCTACTGTTCACTTATTTATTGTGAAAGCCTAAGTGCTATGAAGAGTGCATAGAAGAAAAAAAGATAACAGCATCCTTTAATTATGATGTACTTCATATCTGTCTAGAAGAAAGAATTTCAATATTTATTCAATAGTTCACTTTGAATTATGAGAACCAAAGTTTCAAGATTCACCATATTAATATATAGAATATAGTTCTTTAATAAGCGTATGATCTTCTAGTTTGGCACTTTTGGTCTATATAATAAATTGATTTAAAAACACACTTTTATTCGTATACTAAACAGCAGAATATTTTATTTTAATTATTTTCCACTTTTTAATCTTGAAATCATTTTTTCTCGAACTCACTGCGTGGCGCGACTAGTACGAAATCAAAATTTAAATTAATTAACAATTAAATGATGATTAAGTTCCAAATATATTAAAATAGAGTATTGTCCTAGAGAATACAAAAGTGTACAAAATTTCAAAGCTTTAGCAGATTAGAAAGTGAATGAAAAATCGATTACAAAATTCCATCTTTACAAATATGAAACATTTAAAGTTACAAAAAAAGTGTTTGAAATAGTTTTTGCATTTGTTTTCCTCTAACTTATTTCTGAGGAAACAGCGCACCAAATAGACTCTTAAATTCTATTTTCCAAACAAAGAAAAATAGAAATAATCTTCCGCTGAAACAAAGTGATTCATATTTTGGTAGTTTTACTCATTCTCGGGGGAAATGAGCCAGGTGTCACGTTATTCATTTTTAAGCGAGCCACGAGAGCTCTTTAATTATTAACTATTTGCAGAAATGTCTTTGGAATAGAATCAAGGATATTTTACACGATAATTTTTCTCTGTGAATCATAGAGCAACAGTGACTAAGTAATGACTAAGAGGTCAGTTTTACTTTCGATAAAACACATTACGTTTTCGTCATAATAGTAACTTTAGTTTTGGAAAACATCCTGTAAGAATATTAAATATTTGCTTTTAGCTTCAAAAGTTATGTTTAAGAGAAGAGCCTGAATTCAAATTATGATTGTTAAAGGCTATACAATTTACATAAATTTTGAATAATTATATAATTAACGGTTACATATGTTCGTAACTTATACATCAAAGTTACATGTATAATTAATGACCCATTTTGAGGTTAGATAAAGGAAAGCTGCAAATAAATCACGCAATTTTAAATCATATTTAGATGCGATGATACCAAATTTGTATCACTTTCTGCAAATTTTCCCACCGCACTTAAATTAAAGTATTAATTAAGGCATAACAGCAAGAAAGTAAACGCATACCATGCTCTCATACACGGGGCCTGTGGTAGCTGGGTGTCGAGTCTGTATTTCAGGACCGGAAGATTCCAAGTTCGAAATACGGTCCCACCAAACATCCGACATATATGTTGGACTGGTGCAAGATAGATCTGATGCCGAGGGTGAAACGTTCTCCCTCTGATGGTGCGTGGATATTAGGAATGGGAGGGGGACGGGGGCTTGTTCAGGTGGCGTTCTCCTCGTTTCATCAAGGTTCAAAATTTCGAAGGCCCTCCCCAAATAATCCTCGTGTTGCTTGCAAAAACTTTAACATAACTGAACTAAACTCGCAATTACTGTGGTGGAATTAGACGCCAAACATTCTACCTTCCTACAAATGCGTAACAACCGGTCTATATCTTACGGAGATAAATCCAGTGACACCTCAAACCATTACAGTATATTTCAACAACGAGAGGGATAATTAGTTCAATACATACTTTTCCATCATATTTTCTCTATCCAGGATAGCCCGCTCAAACATTTGCACCATTTTATATTAGACTCGTTTTGAGATATCTGCTCGTTGCTGAATATGAACATAACACCACAGCATACCCCCGAACTCGGAGCCAGGACGGCTCCCTGTCGGTTGGTTGGGTATGCGTGAAACTTTATTGAAAAAGCCAGAGCAAAAAAAAAAAAACCCTTCTATAAAAATATACAAAAAACAGGACATTTAAAACAAAAGAATATAATTTTTTTTTTAAGTTCAGTCTTTCAGGTCGTTGTATTTTTGAATTTGAGAGGGTCGTGCCCTGTGTATGGAAGAAGAGAGAATATGAGTACATAGGGTTAGTTGGGTCTGTGGCTAGTTGTTGTCGCCCTCTTTTGGAAATAAGGTATGCTAGGTATGCTTAGGTGGTATGATGTTGTAAGCTGGCAACTTGTAGCATAGTGTAAGGGGTTTCCCAGGTTTCCGCAGCCACAGGAATCGCTGCTTCTGATGTTGAATCTTTTAAGATATGTTGGAAATGGGCCGTGGCCCGTGACGTGCATTATTTCTGTCCTTTGCCATGGAGTAGGAGTTGCCTTGACTTTAGGCAAAAGGGACCTCACATTTCTGAAAAACTGAATTGAATTTCCGGCTACCTGTTTTCCCCTAGTAAGCCATTTTATAGGATCAGTCAGTGTCCTGGATCCTATTTTTGTGTTAAATTTCTTTTCGGTCGAAAACTTTCAAATGAAGTATGATTTGTGGCTACGCATCAAGAAAACGGATAACACTTATTTTATAAGTGGTCAGCAAAAAGGTAGAGTAAAAGGGTTGTGACAGAACAGGTCTCCTACTACAGGCTCTCCAACATTATTTTTGCTTTCCCAGCTAATTGTGGATACTTTGTAAAAAATGCGTGTTTAAAGGAATCAAGTGAATCGCGCTTCATCTGGCCAGCATGCCACCTGACAGATTGTTCCTTTGAGTTCATGCTGTTTTTAGCTTAACCAATATTCTTCTGCCTCTCACCAATCACACGACTTTGATGCAACGTAATATGCAACTTACAAATCCAAATATTTAATATCATTATTAATTTGTGTTTGTAAAGTTAACATGGATAAGATTATGTTTATTATGTGTACTAAAAATTCGACTGCTACAGTAGGGTGTTCTAGAACCAACGCAAGCTACTGCCACCAGTGATAAAATGTATTACAAATAGTTACACTTTAACACTAGAAGTAACATTCTAATAGTTCTCAACTCGAGAAGAAAGACATTTTTAATGTCCACAATAGCTAGGAAAAATCAAGTCCACAGTCATATTTGAATGCAGAAGCAAACTTGGCCCTCGAGTGTTCCCATTCCGTGTACGTAAAGGGTTTTGGTGTAAGCGTCTTAAGAAAGAACGGAGTCACACAGATCGATAGCCGGAGAGACTGTCGGGCGGCCGACGCCCCGTCTGAAGGCCCCATTGTCTGTCGCCTTCCCCAGGGGCCACCTTCCCCCAATGGGTCAGCACGAGTCTCAATGGCAGAGCCGAATCCGATTCAGATTGAATGGAATCCCAACAAATGCTTCGTGGGTCAGCAATTTCTCTGGATGTGGGTTTTATTGGAATGTTCGGCCCGAGGAAATTGTCAAGGGACCAAAAAAGAAACACGTTCTGAAGATTTTGCCATTCCTGAAATAATGTCTTTCAAGATATAAAAAGTAAAATAACGAAGAAAGCTTACCTCACTATATTATGATGCAGTGAGGATTTCGCAATTATTGGTTACTGACAAAATATATTCATAATGAAATTCAAATATTTATCGTGTAAGCATGTATAAAAAATTTGGAAGATAAAATCTAATTGAATAGAAGATATAAATAAAAAGTATGAATTCGAAAGTGTCATTCTTTTTGGCCAGGAAAAAAAGAGTGCTAAAAGCAAATTTTATATCATTGCATTCAAATTGGATGATTTTGATAAGTGCAAATTGTTTGATAATTACCATTTAGCATCAGTATTAAGAAAGTATGAAAATGTCAAAATCGATTTCTTTTTTTTATGCAGGAACTTGCATTCTAACAAAAATCTAAAAGTGTTGTGTTCTTTTCAATTATAAATCCTAAAGTAATGAAAATTATTTTGAAATGATGATAGTTTGTACGTTCACACTCGAAGCCTGAAAAAAAATGAAATTTTGCGCAATAAAGGAGAAAATCCATCGAAGCGAAATTTATTTTGAACAACATTTTCCTAGTTGTTCCTAGAAACAGAAAGCTCAAGCATGAATATTTTCCTTTATGAATAACAAAATATTTTCCGATCATTTCAAGTTCCACAAGAAAAGAAACCTCTGCTGATATAGATAGTTTAAATAAGAGAAAGAATCGACTTCATGAAATAAACCTATCTTCTATCGTATTAGACGTGGAGTCTTAACAAAGCTGAAAACCAGTTAAAAATGTTATTAAATCAAATGTTATAAGTTCTAAACACATAACAAAAGCATGCATTACAAAATACATCGATATTTTGCCCCAAACTTTCGAATGTTTTGTATCGGAAAATTTAATTTTTATTCACAAGATTTCTCTTATCGCATTTCTGTCTGATTTCCTTCTAGAATCAAACTTATGGAACAATACCTTTACGCTAAGGGACTCGACTGTACTCTCTAAGAAAAATAACGTTACAAAAAAGTAAACAATACAGGGTGTTGCCGAATTTGTCCGACAAATTCAGAGGGGTAATAGTAGGCATCAAGAGGATGAAAAATCACCATAGAACATAGAGTCCCAAACGACGTTTAGTCGGTGAAAATCGCAAAAATACAGGGTGTCCGCGAATTGTTGGAAACTGTTAAAAATTAATAAAAAAAACCTAATAATGTTCTAACTACGAATTTTAAAAAAATGAAAACGCATTTTTAAAAGTTTTTTTCAGACAGTTAACACGTCGGTTTGGTGATCCAGGGGGTCGTAAATTACTTAAAACGAAAAATTAGTTTAGAGCTATTATCTGCAAAAATATTAAAACTTGAAGAAAATTAAAAGCATGAAATTGTAGGGAATTTTACATTCGTTAAATTTTTTTTATAAACATGTAGTGTGAAAACTGAAGAGTTTTTGAGATATTTAAGAAAAATTAAAAAGGGCACCAGAAATCACGAATTGGCTCTTGCTGATCGGTAGCATACCGATGTTGCTACCGATGTTTGCAGAGGGTGTTGCCGAATGGCTCTATTTTTGCGATTTTCACCGAATAAACGTCGTTTGGGACCCTATGTTCTATGGTAATTTTTCATCCATTGATGCCTATTATCACCCCTCTGAATTTGTCGGTCGAATTCGTCAATTACCCTGTAGATTCAATTAAACTGTTGTACTACTGTATCCGCAAATGACAATTTCGAAATCTAATAATGAATGCTTTTCACAGACAGTGTTGAGTTGGTCTGAATATTGCAATTCAGTGATGATTTATGAAGCAGTAATGAGATGTCTGAGAACCAGAAGGGATGTTCTAAGCTCGACTGTCTTAAGTATTTCCGCATGATAAAGCATTTTGCATTTTGCTTCGTCGCATAATGAAGAGAATCTGGGATAATACCTCTTTCCCACACCCGATTGGGTTCAAGATTTGATGCAATGCTAAAGTATCGGTCTATATATCACGTACTGAAATTCATCCCTCTAATTTGCTGTGTTTTTGAGTTATTATATTGCATACATACATATGAAAACATACCAACAGAGAGTCGATACAATAATGGATTAGGTTCAAAGTCTGACTTACATTTACAAGTCTGGTGACAAAAAATATGAAGAATTTAATCCCTCTAACTCATTGCAAATTTCAACTATCGGACATACAGACTTTCCTTTCATAGATTTACTCCAAAATACGACGAAGATCTACAATTTAGGTATAAAGACCACAAATCGAATTTCATTTGTCTAGCTCATTGCGTTTTTGAGTTATCGTATTCGCAGACAAAAAGGCAGACATAATTTCAAAAATTTTTAGGAATCAAAGAGGTCTAAAGCGTAGAGTATCATCAAAATTTTGTGGTATTTTTGGCCATTACAACTCTTTCTGTACTTTGTATAGAAGAAAGTAAAAATTGATAAACACGAATTCGTGCAAATAAGTCTAATGCTTTCATCTTAACGTCGCGGCTCGTCACTTTAGCAACTGTCTATATTGCCTTTTCTTTGGTTGTTCCCCTTTTATACCCGTATTTTAATTCCTATAACTTTATTACTCTCACGGAAATCGAGGCCCGAATATCAAACATATAACCATTGAATCCATCTTAAATTACTGGGAAAACGAACGAAAGACTGATGTGAGCATTTTCTTTTTATCGGAGTTCCAGAACACATCATTTCCAGAAATTTCTTTTCAAGACATTAAAAAAAAGTCAATACCCCCCCCCTCCCCCTTCTTTTGCAGAAACCCGAACTGTCCATCGGCTTGCGAACACCGACCGGGAAAAAGAGGCTTTCCGAAGGGGTAATCCCACAATGCCCGACCACCACCCAAAAGCTCGAATTCATATTCCGCAGTAAATTTGGAATGCGAATCCCCGGACGCGTCCCGAACTTTCTAAATGTTTGGAGGAGGGCTTAATGGCTTTGGGGATCGGGAAGCTCAGGTGGTCAATGGGGCGCACTATCTGTCCGGGGCATTAGGGCTTTCCTCTCGGAGAGCCAATCCCTATTAGCACTCCCATTAGCCCGGCCGGGGCGCCGGAGGAATTTAAGAACAAATCCTGATAACTCTCGAGTGTTAGATCCTCTCGAGCGCGCCCACCGAGTTTATTTAATAGATATCATTCGGGCGGCGTCCTTTTCGCCGGACCGCCCCTCTTTTCCGTGCTTAACAGGTCGCTGCTGTCAGCGGACATTCCTCCAGTCAAGGAGGAACAAATCCCATAATCGGACAATGCAAATCAATGCGTCCTGCAGATGAGTTAAGTAGTAAAAATTGTGTTTATTTTGAGGGGTAAGTTATACAAGGTGTTCACAAATTATTTGATTTCTTGCTCCATAACTTTTGATAAAAGATCATGACGATAAATATTTTTACATAAAGTACAACTCAAAAAGGTATTTTAATAACTCAATCACAGCTAATTAATTTCCACACGGCAGCCTTTCGCGGCATGTAACTCATAGACAAATGGATGGAAATTGAGTTCAGTCTAGATGTGTTACGTGCCACAACTTTTGTACAGAAGGCTTTTTTATAGCTGCCACTTCTTAGAAGTTGTTTTGTTCTTATTTCGTCCAATATACTTAAATACTTAACTGGTCTTGTACGAAGATCGCACGCATTTTACTAACTTAAACCAAGACACTTCGAAACTGAACTCAATTTCCAACCAAGTATCGATGGATTGCATGTATAGGCTGACATACGGGAATGAATCTTGTGTTATTAAAACAACTTTTTCAGTTGTACTTTATGAATATGTAAAAATATTTATCGTCATGTTCTTTGATCAAAAGTTATAAGGTCAGGAAACCCCGATAATAATTTGTTGACAAGTAGTCGTAATTAGAAAATATCTGCGATTTTGTGTCATTATCATCAATAACTAAATTAATATTTCTCACTTTTTATATGTTAAAAGCAGTTTGCAATAGCATTATTTATTGTTATTACAACAGTAATTTCTTCTTAAAAGAAAGAAGTGATCTCTGTTCAGTGTCTCTGCTTCAGGTTTGGAGGATTACAAGTTCCAAAAGCGTTTCCACAGACTAGCAGTAATATATATGAATTTGGCGTCAAATTTGACCAGGTATTGACGAGTTTTCTGTTTTGACTATTTGAAGTAATGCATAACTTCAATGCCCAGGACTTATTTCCGTGTAATGTTTCGTCAACGGAAAACCAAAAGTGTATCCCCGGGACGCAAGTTCTGTGCGCCCAAAATAAACAGAAAATTCCTTCATATTTCCTGTATATAAGCATCCTGGAGATATTGAAGCTTTGAATAAATAAAAATATAATAATCATGACAGTCTGAATATATATAAATCATATATATATATGATTATATATTATATAATATATATTATATATTATAAATAGATCAAATATATCGTCGGTATACTGCTAATACTGACCAAGTCAAAGGACAAATGAGTTATTATGTTCTTATTGTATTAAAATGTCACATCTGTGACAGCAAAATTTGTGCATATCAACATATGTGCAGCATTATATTGAATAATTATGATATTGGTATACGTGATTTTTCCCGTTAGAAATATGAAATTTTAAAACAATAAGAATAAATTAACTCATTTTTCTTTTTCTTTTGATTTGGTCCGTTTTAGCTGTATACTGAAGGTATCAGACTAACTTTTTTAAAAAAATATCATCATATCTAAATTTTCTTCAAGGTATACGAAATTCTGATTAAAAACGGTGAATTACTTATAAACTTTTATCGGTAGATAGATAACTCTGTAAATATTTTATTCGTTTTTCCCGAACACTGAACTAATTTTTTACAAAATGATGTATTTTTATTTATTGTATGAAAAACTTAATGCTTTCTGTGCACGAAAAAATAAAGTTCCCAAACAATTTCACATTGAAGGTTTTCAAAAGTCGATTTGCCATGCAAATACAAGATGTCTTTAATTTCAACACACTTAATAATGTGCCTTCTGAATTATACAAAAGGATTACAGTTTTTCTTCATGATTCTTCTCTTGCTTATATTCATTGGAAAAATTCCCATGGCTTTTGTAACGTGGTTCTATATCGTGTTTTCTCCTCACAGAAGTATGGAAAAAGGGAAGAAGGATATCGATATTTGTTCAACAAACCATCATATGGAATGGTTCTGTCTTGGTTATAGATCCTATCAAATATGTGATTTGAGAAATGCAGGTTTCTGTCTGAATTCTGTCAAATATCCGCTCTGTGTGCTAATCTGGTATGCGATAAATATTAGAAGTTGCTGAAAATTCTCACATTTTCTTATTATGGGAATTTAGAGAGTGGATTATTGGTTTATTTGCCTTGTTTTATTCATTTAAGTTGTATTAATGTCCCATTTTGAAGGTACGAGAAGACTGTTTTGCGATGGACGCTTGTAATTTTGAGCCGTTACGACACTTGTGTCAAAACCTGCTCTCCAAATTTCAACACCATAGCAGGGAGAGAACGGTTGATCCCGGATGGATTTAATACACACCGGGCCCGTTTACATGCCGGATCTTCCGTGGAATCGGATCTCGTACTAGCAACCCTCCGTTCACGAAACAAAGACTACGGCCACGTGGCCCGACTCAGACATCATCATCATTTTCTTACCAAAATTTAAAAGTAGCAAATCCGTTCGCAATATCTCTGACTTAGCTTCAAAGCTGACTTTTTATACAATAAAGGAAATCAACTAACAATAAGTAACCATGGCAGGCATTTAAACAAAGAAGACCAAATGTAACAGCAGCTGTCAATATTCTCGAGCAGCACGGTCTCTGTTTTAAAAATAGAGGCTTTATAAAACACATCATTCTCCTTTTAACAGTGTCTGTATCAGTGAAATATATATGATAAATAATCATGCAAGTTTTTTGGTTATAATCGATCCCACTTAATTCTTCCAATCTAAACGTGATCTGGTGTTTCATTTTCAGGGATGGCCCAGCCTATTTTCAGCATTCATGCGTAAATTTTAGGCTACGTTTGCCACCTGTTCGCTTCATGCTTCGTCAGTCAGTATTTAAAAGAGGCATGACAATGAGTACACAAAAAATTAAAACCTTTCCCTGTTGCAAATAAACACCAGATGAAAGAATGAAGAGCCACATTCTTTATAATATTTGTGTTTTTAACATGCTTTTGATTCACTTCGTCGATCACAACTTCTTACAACAACTTCACAACTTCTTCAGTTCAATGAATTATTTCCTCAGAAAATAAAATTTAAAAAACAAATGTTTCTCCGCTTATGGACGAGTTTTCCTTTCTGTCTATTTGGGGTTATTTAGGTATTTTAGAACTTCCGCTATACCGACCGACTTCCGGTGTAATGCTACGTCAATGGGAATCTTCAAAATTTTAACACTCTGTTTGGAAATGTTAATTGATGTTTAAAGTAGAGTTTTTAAATCTTATGGCTTAAGGATACTTTGAAAATATTAAATTTGGTGTTCCCATAGCTGTAGTTCTCAATGTTTATTTAAAATAAAAGCCTCCTTTTGTGGAAAGGTTGCCATAATTGTTCGTTGTCGCTCCTTTTGGTGACATTCTAAGGTTTTTGGGGCGGTTAAATTTTTAACCGGATGATTTAGCCAATTTCAGTTTTCCATTTGGAATTTAGCCGCTTTAATAGCCGATTTTTAAAATAAAAAGAATTAAAGGAACTCGAAGAACACAGAATTGAACGCTTTGTGCTAAAGAGAGACCTGGATCGAATTTGGCGCTTGATATAGTATCCAAACGGATTTGGCGATTGTTTAAATTGGAGGGTTACCGGAAAACGGTCTGTGAATCCAAAATAAAGAAAACAGAAATCTCGTCCATATGTAGAGTAAGGAGTTATCCGTTACGTCAGTGATTTTCAGACTGTGGTGCGCGTCTCCATAAGGTGACGTGCAGGCATGGAGAAAAGGAAAACAAATTCATAAAATCTAAGTATTGCTGCTCGAATAAGTAAAAATACATCGTCTTAACCCTCTCAAGTTCACTACATGTTTCGTTTTGAAAATTACTAAATTTATTTCAAAAATGAGTATTAGACACATAGCTGTAATAAATATGTAAAGTAAAAAAAATTAGCATCTTTTATTTTCAAGAAATTTGTGCTTTCACAGTGAAACCAATGAACGGTAACTGGCTATTTTTCCTCCAAATAAGTTATCATCGATATGCAATTTCAATTATGCATTTAATTTATAAATATACGTGAGTATTCAGAATATTCAGCCTTCATAAAATTCGATATTACTTTCGAAGATTCAATTTTAAAAGATATCAATTTGGGCAAGAACCTTCATCATTTTGTTTCTCTTAGAAATCAAAAGCAATTTTACTCTTGCAAAGCCGATATCTTGGTGAATACTGATATTGAACTGGAATTTTTATATAAGTTGACTTATATATCTGGCTCTTAAGTTGTGAAAGAAAAATCACTGTACGTTTCGCCCATGCGCAGTAAAAAAATGCTCAATGTGTGGTTTCACTGCGAAACCCAATGAACGCGAAAGAGTTAATCCAGAAAAATATATAAACGCATAAAAGTAAGACAAAATGCACTTTAATATCAAAATTTCAAAATTTAATTGTAAGTAAGCAACGTTAAAAGAGAGATATGGAAAATTAAGTCCCAAGCACTTATCGCTTAATCGTTTATTTTCTCTACTGTCAAATATGAGCAGAGCATGCCAATATGCATGTTGTCATTTAATCAGCTAAGAATCCATTGAACACTTGAGATGCTAATGGATTTCATGTCATCTTTGTGTTAAATTATAACATCTAGTAACGATTCCATTGTAGCTTATAAATTTAAAAGTATGATGCTTCTATGCTCGTATAACACCACTGGCGTACCGACAGGGAGGGCAAGGGGGTATAGACGCCCCGGCCCCAGTCGTAGGGGGCGCCATGGAGTTAAAACATTATGGTTCCCAACCTCAAAGGGGGCACGGCTGAGACCAAAAGATGAAAAAAAGAAAAAAAAACTCTCTATTTTTTCTTCAAGCGTATATTAAATGTTTCAGCTCTCTTATATACAGTCCCTTAAGGAATTCCTACTTCAGTTATTTATGATGTCAACAATATTTTGTAATTTGCTTAGGTGTTCTCGTAGGCCTAACGCACCCCCCGTATGATGTAATACGATCGGAATGGTCCGGAATGAAAAATAGTCCCTTCAGTTCCTTTTTCGAACGTTTTTCACAGCACCCCACTCACTGCCTTCTCCTACTACAGAACTGGTTTATTCATTTGTTAAGATAATCCATTCAAAGTCAAGAACGAGAGAAATTATTCGAAACATTCACGCCTGCTTAACCCCAGCGCCTTCCGACTCACTTTGCTAGGCGTCCTCGTTTCCATGGCAACGACCAAAAATCGCACCCCCTCCTCTATCCGACCAGGGAATCGCAAACCGACAGACAACGCCGGTAGCAATGCCAATTAAAATTCAGGAAAACTGAGCAATAATTGTTGCGGAGAGAGGAAACCCCTAACCACCGTTCGAATAGGGATGGGGGGGGGGGGAGTATCCCCCCAACCCCCGTCTTTCCCACCCCTAATTACCAGAAGGGGGGGGGGAATCTCAAGAGAAAGGTTTGCATGAAGGAAGTAACTGATTACATGTGAAATACGGCCACCACACAACAGTCTAATAAATGCTTAGGGAAATGCGATAAAAATCGTGTGCATATGGGCGAGGGGGTGGGCTGGATTGAGATATCGTTTGGCGTTTGGAGAGAAGGAAAAGGGCTTTTAATGGTCTTTCTTCGCGGCACTAAAAAAGATCGTAAAACGGTGCTCCGCTTGATTATGAGGAGTTTTTAATTTGCTCCTCTCTGGAGTGCCCTCCTGCCGGAATCCATATCTAGGGAGAACGTGGTTGGTTTCCTGTGACGATGTTTGCATTCAGTTTCTGATATTTAACGGTGACATTTGGCTCTCTTTATGTAAAATATTGAAAGGAAAGTTTGAGATCGTTT
This sequence comes from Araneus ventricosus, assembly GCA_013235015.1. Lineage (NCBI taxonomy): Eukaryota > Metazoa > Arthropoda > Arachnida > Araneae > Araneidae > Araneus > Araneus ventricosus. The sequence continues at coordinate 256,560 of BGPR01000706.1, forward strand.
TCAACTTTATATTTCCTAAGTACAAAAACCGATAACAAAAATATGCCATTTAAAACATTGCTTGAATAATTTATGTTAAATGGAAATATTCGTATTCTTTTCAGAACTTTTTAATTTTATTCACACCTAAAGCGTTTTTTAAAAGACTAAGCGGGAGAAGTGACTTTTTTCCGTTTTTTATGTTCGATTGAAAATTCACATTAATGCGAACATTTACTCAAAATCCAACTTATAAAATAATCTTAAGATTTCAGAGATTTGTCTAAATAAGAAAAGTTCGGTCTTTTCGCCTTAAAAGCTAATACTTTAGATCATAAAGCTATTAAGTCAAGATAATCGGGCGTTTGGTGGGTTAATATTTACAAAAAATACGAAGTATTTTATCACATTATCAGAATTAAGTAATCTTAAGTTAACTCAAACATTTTCTTTTCATAATTTATTGTTTGTTCAGCGTTTCTTTTCTTAAGACTTCATGACCTCTGCATTAAATTCTCCGTTGATTTTTAACCTAATTCTGTTACGATTTTATATTTTGAAACAGGACGAACAAGCGGTGGGCATTTTCTTATAAAAAATTATGGCTGAAAGAAAATTCATCCGCTAAGATTTAAAATAAAATTTCAGTACTTCAGTGAATTATAATTAAAAACCTTCTTTTGACAAAGATTATTTGTGCAATCAACAGTTTATGAGGAAACATGTCACTTTGCGGTAAAATCTATGAAGAAATAGGTAATATCAGCCGCAGATATTTTTCATAGCAATACTAACCTTAATCGGTAACAGTTAAAAACATATTTTATAATTGAGCTACAAAAACTGTAAATAAATGTCTTCAAACAATAGCAAATCTAAAGTTTATATGCGCCGCTGTTCAAGAACCAACTCCAAAACGAAATTTTGAGATATAGCAATTTTTAAAAGATATAACAGAAAAAGTTTTAATGTTGCATTTTTTCAAAATAAATAATTGCATTCTAAGTAATCTGATGTGCAATAGATTGCAGTTAATTCGATATCGGACAGTAAACAACAATATTTAAGAACAGTTTTGATTGTCAATGATTATACAGGAATCCCCAAAGCGCCAGTTGGTCTCTGATTTCATAATTGTGCCCATATGAAAAATTTTTTTCTTTAATTTATGGAAAACGGAATTGAGATTTTTGAAGGTCAGTAAGATGATTCCATCCGAAATATAGTTCCAACCATCACCGTGCAGCTAAAATTCAGTTTCAAATACGCGTTAGTGTATTACGTATGTTATATGGGTAAAACGTAATTATAAAAATTTTAAAAAAATTGCACAGTGCAAAACTCTCTGCGTATTTAAAATAACTAAACGCATTTGTAGAAAATTAAGATTAAATATTAATTATGCAGAACTTAGTACATAATTAATACTCGGTTACGATCCACTTTCAAATCAAACATTTACTTAAATGAGAAATAAATAGTTTAAAAATTTAAACAAACTTCATCATTCATCTTGAATAATGAAGTTTGAATCCTAGCTTGGAAAGAGCTTCGATTTTTTCTTACAACAGAAAATCGTTCTTAAACAAAAGTTCAATTTTTCTCTGAAATTATCAATTGAATCAGCAATTTAACGGAGAGAACGAATCCGAAAAGTGTATTAGGGGAGAAATAAATTTAAAAACTTCGTACTATTCTTATTTATTATTTTTTCTCAACTAACTTTTATATGCTTTTATACTTAAATTTTATTACTTTATATTAGTGGTTTACTTAAAGGTTTGCTTTCCCCTAACAAATAGCGTCTATATGATAGCACACATTTGGTGCAATATAACGAATTTCGATTTTTATTTGGGGGGGAGGCTTTTGTTTCCTTTTTCAAACTGTTGGATCAAATTTAACAATTACAGAGGCTAGAAACTTGTTTCCTCAATATTAATGACTTTTATTAATATCTGATTTATGAATTCCGCCTTGATTTTTTTCTTAAATGAATAAAATGTGGTTTTGGAGAAAATGATGAAGTGGGAGAACATTCCAAAAACAGTCCACGTAAAAGAGAAATGCCTGTTTTTTTAACTGAAAACAGTCCATTCAAGTTAAAAAATGGCATGAAGTGAACATGTTCGATTACAAACTTGTAAATATGATTGTACTCATTTAGAAAAGCGAAAAACGTCCATAAAGATCAGACCCTCAAGGTTGTTTTCTCCTGAGATAGCGTGTTTTCGCAGTGAAAAGACATATACAGACCTAAGCTGAATCCACCAAAACCGATATGTTTTCCTCGCAGCTTTATAAATAGTGCTGCTTAATGACTTCTAATGTAATTTAAAATCACAACAATTCTACTCATATTTGAAGAGATATTTTATTTAAATACTAAACCCCTTTGATGAGTAGCTTGTTCTCCGGAATTATTAGATGCGAAAAATGTTAATTAAATCTTTTATATGTGGGCAAAACATTTTTAAACTTCACATTTTGATAGACATTTAACTCCTACTGTTTTAGGAGCTGTTTTGTTCATTGTGCCTCCCTAATTCTCTGTATTTGAACCTATTCCTAGTATTTGAACTTCAGTTTGGAACGGAAAATCATTAAATTTCAATTAAGTGAGTAACTTGTTTGCTGAATCGAAATATTAACATAAAAAATATAAATATACGAATTAGAATCATCCATTGATGTTTTCTGTGTAATGCCGCATATGCTTCATAATTTGCTGAATGTTTTGAAAGATTTTTGTTTACTGAATCAATAAAAATTCAGTGCACTACAAGATGAAGTAAAACTTCAAATTAAAAGGATGATAATGCATACATTTTTATACATGTATGTACATGCAATGAAGACAATAGAGAAAAGAGCAGCAGCGTTTAAAAATGAATGAATTAAAGGAAATTTTTATTCATACATACTTCCGAAGTTAAAGCCTTAATTGAAATTACAACAACATTTTAAATATTCCTAAAAATTAATTTAATTTATACTTTTTAAAAAGAAGCTCGCTCAATTTGAAAAAAATAAACCGAATCTTTTGAATTAATGTAATATATTTTTTAAATTATTTTTAAGAATGTATTAGAAATACTTTACGTCATTTAAACTGGTATCATTATTAAGACAATTTTAAGATGGTAAAAAACATTTTTGAGCTGCAATATTTGCGAAGGTTATAGTTGGAAAGCGTCAACATTTCAGTTAATTTTAATTAATTATTTTCTTTAAAAAAATCGCCCCGAGGTGCCCATTCTCATCCCCCAAGTATATTTGTGTCAATTTTGATAGCTCCAGGTCTGTTGTAACTAGAAGTCATGATTGTCGCCTGGTGGCGCTGCGCGCTGTTCCGGGTCTATATACGATACTTAACTCTCGCGCTTGTATGAATATGAAAGTTTAAGCTGAAACTACTGTCTGTTTAGTTTGAGTTTGCGTTAAGTGATTGTCTTGTGCTGCATGTTATGTGCCGTCTCGTCTCGTTCACATCAATAAATGTTTTGTTGCTTACGAATTGGAGTAGTTTGTTGCTGCCTACGAGTCTTTACTGACAGGTAAGCGAGTTAAATGAAATTAATATTAAAATGGATAAGTTAGCGAATATATGAAATTGCGAAGTTCGAACAAGATCCAGCGATCTGCCTTTAGAGAGACAGGAAACACAGAGATAAACTGATAAATACACATTCTCTTTTATTATTACAGAACAGAACGCCGTCCCTTACCCCCGTACCCGTGACCAGACCGGTCACTGAACGGTTTGATGGGCAAGACACGGGAATTTTATTTAAGAAAAAGAAAAACAAAATAAACAAAAAGAAGGAAATATATACACTATGTACTGCACAGGCATTTTCACTTTTACACTATTAGTTCGTAATAGTCTTCTTTTCTTTAGATGTTGAAATACCTTTCTTTTATTTGAAGGGGGAATGTCCGGTAATTGAGCTACTTAGTTCAGCTCGCTAGGAAGTTGAAGGCTAGGCAGGCCGGAAAAGATCTCTTTTTACGCTAATGAATTTGACAATCCCACGAATTTTCTGCCTGGAGACGAGGTTATTGGCGACCCTTTTCAGCCATTCTTGTTCGAAGTTTGGCGCTGGCTTCCTCATATGCCAAGAAACTGTATAGATACACTCCGTGGCCTAGTGAAGTGCCGTGCCAATTCCACCACAACTGCAATAATCGCTGTCAGACAGGTGAAACCTTTTGAGGTAGGCAGGGAAAGGTCCATGTTGAGAGAAGAGGGTAACATCCTCTCTAATCCAGTTAGTGGGAGGAGACTAACTGAGGGCATGATGTTATATATTTTCCTGCCTGTATCTCCATTCTTACAAGAGGTTTGCCACTCCTCAAGCATCCTCTTCCGGAGGAGGCCTTTTATGTGCGGTTTAGGAAGCTTAGTATGTGAATAGGGTTGCCCATGTTGTGTTGCGTCTTTTTCCAGTTGGTCTGCTCTCTCATTGCCTATATTGCCTGCATGCGCTTTAACCCAAGAGACTTTTATTCTTGGATTTGAAAGGAGGATTTTGAAAATTTTTCTTGCTGTTTCGTTTGTGCTCTTTGAATTGGAAGATGCCATGATACTTGCTCTATTGTCTACGTGTATTTTAGAGGTATTGTGGTTTGGCAGATGAGATGCGTATATTACTGCTTCGTGAAGTGCAGTGAGTTCAGCTTGAAATACGGTGTTGTTGTCGTTGAGTTTAGCAGACCACTGGTAGGCCCAGATGTCATTGGTCAAGACGCAGAAGGCAGCTCCAACTCCGTGTTCGGTTTTCTAGCCATCTGTGAAAATATTTATAATGTCTTTTCGGGCTATATATGCTTCTCCGTCTTCAAAAGAGATTTGGTTCGGTTTGAGATGTTCTGAAGGATGAGTGGGCCAGCCTGTTACCTTCATCTTCAGATCATGCGGTTGGGTATCTGTAATGATAGGGAAAAGAGAGATTCTTAGGCGATAAATTGATGTAAACCTGGTTTCGAACTGTAATTGTATGTGTAGGGGTGGGATGCCGAGTATAGTTTGTAACGCTGCCGTTGGGGTGGTGTGATAAGCTCCCGATATATGGAGTAGGAATGGCCTTTGAATCGAAGAAAGTTTCCTCTTCATTTTGAATGTTGGATTTAGACACCAAGCTGAAGATCCGTGGGCCAGCATTCTCTCAATAACCGTTTTATAGAGTGTCCATCTGTGTATCTGAGAGATTCCCCAATTGCCACCTGCGATTCTTTTGAGGTTTTGCTGCATTTTGATGACTTTCTCTCCTTGCTTATTAATGTGCTCCAACCAGTTGAGTCGATCATCAACGTGTATCCCTAGGTACTTAAAACTCTATTTATTTTATACCCGTTCCATGTGATCTTGGGACTTCCTACCATTTTTCTGAATAAGATATAATTTGTTTTTTCTGTTGAAATGACAAGTTCATTTTCTGAGCACCAGGAGCAGAATTGGGTTATTGCACTTTGCATGTCTTCTACAAGGCTTCTATTTGTATCCGCTTTAATGACCAGCACAAAATCATCTGCGAAGGCTTGTATATGAACGTTATCTGGCCAGACTTCATTGAGTATTTCGTTGGCTACGAGTTTCCACAGGGTCTTTTATTATTAGCTGTTTAATTTAGTTCAGTTGTTTTTGAAATAACACGAGGGCTATTTTGAGACGGACATCGTAATTTTGAGATGCGGTCAGATAACAAGGACCACATCTGAGCCGGAACCCACCTTTCCAAACTTCCACACCACACCAGCGGGAGGACGTTTGTCCCATTACGTTTGATTTAACATGCAATAAGCCAACATATACGGCAGATCTTCTATGGATTCGGGCTTCGAGCCTGGAACCCCGATGTTCAGACTTTTCCGCCAGGCCACCGAGGCCTTATTATTAGCAAAAACTAGCTACATATTTCATATTCCGTCCCGCTTTTATGCTATTTATAAAAAAATACATTTCATATTTTGAATATTTTATAACTACAGAGCACGGAACACCGAAAAGTTAAAGTAATGGCTTAAAAAACATTTGTTTTTTACTTCTTTCTAAAACGCTAGTGTATTGCTAACATCTGATGTTAGACAATTGACTTTTGATTTTGGACAAAAGTACCGTAATGTGAACATGGTATACAATGTTACAGGATCTGTTAATGCTTCCAGGAGAGGCATCTCAAATATGGGGATGAGATATGCCATATATGACGGATTCTCGTTTCCCTGGAGGGTACAATAACCGAGTGTGGTTGAGTTGGCCCCATTTCCGATGATGGGACATACCTCCTTTGGGAGAGCTTATGCATGATGACCGTTTCTTAACTGACTATAGTCCGCGTGTTACTATTCGCGGCGACCTGGTCATTCACTCACTTGGATGGCTAGGCAGGATGGGGGATATAATTTATGGTTGCTGTTGCTGCTACTAAGTTATAGCAATTGTAACATCATTAGCCCTTCCAGGCTACTATCAAAAATATGAAGATAGAAAGTCAAAAATGTAGATTTTTTTTCTTTTTGTGCTGAAATTGGCAACTAGAAAACTGTCAAAATCAAATTAGTAACGAAACATTTAAGTCTGATTGAAGAAGAATAAACATAACGAGACATAGTATGAACTGTATAAAGATAAGAAGCGAAATCTAAAGCAATTTCAAAAAACGAGAACTTCAGGATAATCGTCTGCATTAATTTGAGGACATATTTTAAAGAAATTCCAAAAATAAGAATATCAAATCAGTCTAATGACGACGGTTTCTTGAGAATAACAGAAAGAGACATAACAAGAATTAAGAGAAAGAAGCATAATTTAAATTCGATAAATATGGGAAGTGACGTTTAAAACAATTTTAAAAAATAAGAAATTCATCATAGTCGTCTGCATTAACTTGAGGAGCATAATTAAAAGCCATTCCAAAAATAATAATTTCTTGACATCGTCTGCATTAATCTTAAGACCATAATCTCACCTATGGTTATTTACCAACTAGAAGTATGACATGACACCAGCAATACAATATGTCAGAACGTACCGTTCATTTTAAATCCTCTCTTCTTTCTTTTCCGACAAAGTCCAGCGAAATTCCACTCTTCGATCGGCGAAGCATGACAGTTGGGTGTTCTTTTTCTGTTCCGGCGAGGGCTGGAGGTGAGGAAGAACAAAGAAAAAAACAGCCGTCGTCGAGGATTAGGTCCAAATCCCACTGCGAAATCTGTCCTCGGCCGGAACAAGCCGGCGGCAGACCCTAACAAGAATTCCACTTAAAGAAGCTGACAAAAATGAGGGTGGCGGCCCTCCCTTCCGAGGGATTAGTGGGCACTGGGAGAACCTGAACCTTCCGAGCCCTTTGATTGCCTCCGATACCGAAATAGAACACTTTTGTTTTCGTGGGTAAAGAAAAATCATAAACGGAATATCAGGAATTATGTCGAATGTTGGGATGTTTTCCACTATATTAGATTCTTTAAATCCAGAACAGCTTTTATATTACGTCTATTGAATCAAATGTGTTGATGTCAAGATGAGAAATATTTTTGCAATAACTTTCTTGAAGAAATCTTCAGGGCGTAAAAATTTACTTATTAAACTGGAGAGAAAAATTTGAGGGAAAAAATAACAATATCCGAAATAAACTAAATAAAATTAATATTTAATTATTATATGTTACTTTAACCCTTTCTAAGGCCGTGGGAATATACTTCCCACCAAATTCATCAATTTTTAAATGCATTTGTTAAGATTGGCGTAAGTTCTCGCCAAATTTTTCGATAAAACCAAAACCTGGATGCTCCAATTTCTTATCTCAAACCATAACGAAGTATCTTGACTTGGTAATTAATTATTAATCGATAAAATTAATTAACAAAAAATAATGTCATCTAATAAGCTAAATGAATTTCTTTTCTTAAATTAATCGCATTACCAAAGTTATTTTATTATACCACTACTAGAAAAAAATGACCTTATGAAGGGTTAAATTGTTATCATGTAATAGTAAAATAAATTAAAAGAAGGAATTTTTAAGTCAAAGTGATGATGAGGTGAAGAAAAATCTAATAAAAACTTTTGTCACACTTTAATGCTCATGAATTCATATGATTGGAAACTTCAATCAAAAACATTTATTAATCTTACTTATTTTGCGGAGTTCTTCCTATCTACTGAATATCTTACGTCAGAGAAAACAGAGAGTGCTTGATTTTTTCCATTTTTAACAAAGTTTGAACTTTTTAAAAAAATTCAAACCAACCTATAGGTGCTAAAATACCTTTTTCACAAAACTGATAAAAAGTTGAGGGAGAAAATCATACATGAAAGAATTTCAAGTTCAGAATTCTATAAATAATTTAACTTATAATTTTTCCGTTATCAAAAGATATGTGTACGCATTTGTAACTTAATTTTGTTCAATTTCCGTTTGTTTTCCAGATTAAACAGAAAAAAAATGTAGACAAACGACCAAGGAGGCGACCTCGGTCTGTTGCACCAAGGTCATTTCCTGTGTTCATGGTCAAAGTTCGACTCTTAATTTATTTGCGTTTTGTTCCGCATTCATTTAGTGCGTTTGTTTTTTATATACTCATGTTGATGAGTGCCTGAGTTAAATACTATACGGAAGTGCAAATGAAGGTAACCACAATAGGCTACAATGTATTGGAAATATTTTTACAGGTCCTAAAGTTATTTTTAATGGATTTATCCTTTTGTTAGGGCACTGTCAGACAGGAAAGACGAGAATAAAATCAGCGTTTTCAAAATTTTTCTTCTTTTAGAGAGATCATAATTTTGGTCACAGATGAGACTTTCCATTTTTGTGTTCTGACGGATGTCAAGGGCTTTAATTGTTTCGAATTCCAAGGACTCGGTTTTGTTGGACAACAGTATATTCAGGTGGTAAAATAACAAAGAGTTTTGTTCCGACTTTGAAAACCTTTTCATTGGGTTAGTGCTGTAAGAGCACTCATGTTGAGGTTCATTCTCGTTTCAGAGTTGAATACAATATGATGTGTTTTCTGTTTGACTTTGTAGAATATCGAAAAGAATTGGTTATGCTTTTCGACATCTTCGCATTGATCATTGGGACCCAAAAACTGATACAGATTTACAATTTTGATGTAAAGTTCTTATATTGAAACTCGTACCTCGAATTCGCTATATTTATCATTCACTGACTTCATATACGTGATTTCATAAGTGAATAAACCGACCGAGAGACAAAAAGTCCGTGAACAGATGTGGTCCAAAATTGATACCAATGACAAGTTTCCAATGACAATCAAATTCTGATTGCTAAACCTTATGAAAAAATTTCGTTAGTCTCTCACTTTGTTTTTCATTTATTTTGTTCACAAACTCACGATTGGACAGACAGTCTCCCTTTTGACGGATTTATTCTAAAATTTAACTGATTTCTGCAATTTTGATGTGAAAACCCCATACGAAGTTTTATCCGCCTAGCTTGTTGCGTTTTTGAGTTAACTTGTTTACAGACAGAAGTAATTCCAAAAATGTTTCTTTCTGATTGACGAAAGCGGAGGTTCCTCAAAATCTTGAAGTCGAATCTTTCGTCTATTACAATTCCTGTGTCGTATAGTTGCAAAAGTGGCCATCCATTTTTTTCACAAATGCGTTTTTTCAAAGATTTTAAGTCTATTTGATCTCTCCTACCACTTTACAAACGAAAATGTTTAAAACATGGCTCTATCCATGTTTAAAATGCTCCCGAAAATCAACGTGTGCTGCAGAACTGGCCATCTCCACTAATGGATATGGATTCAAAACCAGCCATCTAGAAATCCGCCAGGCAGCGCAGATGTAGTCTCGTGAGATTTTACCAAACACAGTCTTACAGCTGTTAATGTAAACACTGCGATAAGTTCGAGTTTAGTTTTTCTGAATTATTGAACTTTTGAACGAGACGGAGAAAAATTTTAAAGTTATCCTCATCAGATACGGTATTATAAAAGAGATCCGTTTGGGTGGAAGCGAGAGGTGGCAAAGCAGCAACAGTAGGCTCTATTCATAATAATTCATTTATTTATGTATAAAAGTGGGTGTGGAAGACAACTATAAGGACGGGAGAGGCATAAATACCACGGAAATGTCCATTGTGCCTTCAGAAAAATAGATGGGAGACCGAAGATCAGCGGCCTTTAAGCCAAGAAAGAAAGCTGTAATCTCTTTCATAAATACGTTAAAGTGCACGGAATTTCACTATTGTAATATAATATACATAATAAGACTCAAGTGACTAATATATAACTACATTTTTTACTATATAACTACTATTATTATAGTGAGACCCTGGAGAAGATGTGGCCATGAGAATCTGATTTTTTTATGATTGAATCTATTTTTTATGGGAAACCTCCTTATTTCAATAATAGTTTCAGAAAATTATTATGCCTCCTATTTTCTACACAATTTGGCATATTTATTTAGATTTCAGATTGTTGCAAAACTGTCCATATCCTAAATGAGCTGCAAAATTGGTCATCTCCAAAACAAAACCTTAAGTAACTCCTCCCCTTCTTAATGCCTCTCTACTATAAATTGCATACTTAATCACACTGCCCTAAGGCATCTAATGCGTGCAGTATTTTTTAAAATCTCATTTTGGCACTTTTTTGAAGAATTTTCTGATTTGTAGATGGCCAGTTTTGCAGCTACACAACTCACTTTATCTCTGTGCACGAGAAATTAAAAATGTTGCGTTGCTGGAACAAGAAAATTTTGCATCTTGATAAATTCATCCGCAATCAGTTAACACTTTCATACACTAAATGAAAATGTCATGGATTATTTGATTCTAAAAGGCACACTTGAATAGCATTTTAAATTCCACTTCTCTGTCTTGTCCGAACAAACAATAGGTCTTGTAAATACTTATCTTGAACCTAACCGATATTTACGAAAAGTATGTGAGATATTACAATAAAACGGATATTTAAACTTTACTTAAGCAATCTATAATTTATGGGATCTAATGGATGACCTAGTTTTATATTCTGGCAATGACATATATACAAGATTTTAAAGATAGAACAATGGATTATTTAGTGCAATAGGCAGAATAAAATTTCTTAATCCTTTCGCTTTCATAGGTTTCTCAGTGAAACCACACATTGAACATTTTTTTCCTGCGCATGGGCGAAACGTAGAGCAATTTTTCTTTCATAACTTAAGAGCCAGATATATAAGCCAAATTATATAAAAATTCCAGTTCAATACCGTTAGCATTCACAAATATATCTTCATTGCAAGAGCTAAATTGTTTTTGATCTCTAAGAGAAACAAAATGATGAAGGTTCTTGCTCAGATTGATATTTTTAAAATTGTAGCTTCGAAAGTAATATTGAATTTTATGAAGGTTGAATATACTGAATACTTACGTACACTTATAAATTAAATTGCATTTCGATGATAACTTTTTTCGGAGGAAAAATAGCACGTTACCGTTCATTGGTTTCACTGTGAAACAAAAAATTTCTTGAAAATAAAAAATTATGATTTTTTTTCCTTTACATATTTATGATCAGCTACATGTATAATACTCATTTTCGAAATAAATTAAGTAATTTTCAAAACAAAACATTTAGTGAACTTGAGAAGGTTAAACACAAAAAGTTGTGCTTAGAGAACAACAAATCTAAATTGTTAGCAATATTTTATGATTATTTTTTATTTTTTTATCTCTAAACTGATGTTTATTTGGATCCAGCACACTTTTTGTCGAAGTTACTATTTGGTAATAAATTATTTATCGATTAGTTGTATGTTATGCTATTTAAATGTAATTTATCAGTTTACAGGTATTTTGAAACTCAATTCGGCACAAGATAAAAAAAAAATACACATGCCAGTAATTAATATAACGGTACACTCGTTTCTGGAAGGAGAGAAAAAAATCGAACTCGACTAGGTTATGAATTTATATGAAAATAAAAACTTTTCCAGACGGTCATAAACTTTTTTCTTTGATGCAAGAAAAAAAAAATCACTAACTCAGTAAGACATTCAGGCGCATTATTTTGTTAAAGATGAAAACACCCTACGTAAGCCTTTTAATATTTTAAATTTAATATTAAAGGCCTTATGAAAATATTTTGATTCCGATTTATGCTGAGATTAAGTATTGAAATATTGCAATATGATGCATGAGCTTCTATATTTATTTTGAAATAATTTCCAGTGCGATGATGAAATCGAAAGTGTATGACAGGGAAATTTAAATCTAGTTTATTCGCATGTTTTGATTTGCCGCTTTTTATTTCCCCTTGAACAAAAGAAGATATTGTGTGCACATATTTTGTCTGTTATCCCTTTTAAAGTTAATTTACTTCTACTAACGAATTTAGATAAACAAGTTTTTCTTTTCTTCTAAAGTTTGTCAAATCTTAATGTTTTTGCAATTTTACTTGGCCTTTTTCACAAAGTTAGTCATTGCACTGTTTCTAAAAAAAATAGTTCACAAACAGGATGTAGTACGTTTCTTAAGATGTATATCACTGTGCATTGTATTTCCTTTATGATTACATACATTTCTGATATTCGCATCTCCTTTAAACTCTATCTTGTTAATACGGAAAAAAAATACTTGAATATTTTTATTTATGGTAATTTTTATGTTATGAACTAAGTAGGTGACGAAGCATCTGTATGGAAGTTGAAGGAAATATTTGTAATATTTTTCTATTTTTTTATTTAAATTATCTTTCCTTAGATATATTGAAAACGGAGTTATTATAAGAGCACATAAGCTAATATTTATGCAGTTATAAATATAATAATACCTAAACGGTTCCATATACGTGGGCAGTGTAAAAAGTAAGGTGAAGAATTATCAGAGGGAAAACCTTTATTCGCGAATTCAAAGAGATACACAACCGAAAACGCCACTGGTACATATTACTTCTATACATAGTCATAATGGTTTTCAAAGCATGTGCTCCACTAGCACTCAACATATTAAAACTGGCATAGAAGAAATCAGCTTCATGATCGTGGAGCCATGCCAAGATGTCCTGCTGAACTTCGGCATCGGTTCTGAAATGCCATCCTAGCGGTTGTTTCTTCAACGGTTCGAAGGGATGAAAATCACTTGGTGTGAAATCCGGGTTGCAGGGAGGGTGTTCCAATAACTCCCATAGAAAATACTGTACTAAATCATCTGTAACTGAGGCCATATGTTGTCAGACGTTGTCGTGCAAAAACAGGACACCAGTCGAGAGTAATTCCTGTTTTTGGACGCGAAAACTTTACCACATTTCTTCCTTCAGTCGCTGACAACGTTTCCGTCAATGACTCCATCTTCTAACTGAGTCTTTGGCACACTACTTCACAACAAGCTCCATCTACCGGTGTCGTTTGAATGCTGTGATCATCCCAACTGTCTACACAGGGAATTCAATTCGCAAAGATAATTTGTGCACCGTCAAAGCTCTTGTTACCTTACTTTGTAAAACAAACGCGTATTAGCATTTTTAGAAGTATAATAACTAGTTTTGAGCATGTACAGCTTTTTTTAGCTGTACATTTTTCCTAGAAAGCTTCATTTTATTTTTATTCTTTTGGGTAGACATCGTAAATCGGACCACGAAGGGGGACAGTAACGTTTAGCCAAAAACTGATGGACGAAAGCATATTTAAACAATAATGTTCCAGTTGACTCGTACGTACATAAATTTATACAATCTGAAAACTTTCAATAAATAATTATTAATTAAATTTTGATGTAATTAGTTGTTAGCTTAATTGTAAATTTTAATGTTATAATTATTACTTTTCGAACGTGATGTTGCAGAAAATAACTGTTAGTAAAATTCGTCCGAATGGGTGTACCTGTTAGCAAATATTAGTATGATACTGCCACCGCAACATGTCTGAATATTTCCATTCAGCAAGAATAGTGCTCGATCTCTGTAATTTTCAATGATTACGTACCGAATAGGCATTTATAATTATTGCTTATATGCAATAAGTAATAATTATATTTATTTACTTGCAACCCGCCCTTTGTAGGTTGGGCCGGGGCGGGTTGTAAATAAATAAATTTAATTATTACTTATAAGCTACTATAGTTGCATAGCGCTTGAAATCCACTATAGATGTTACTCAAGTAGTTATAATCACAAAAACTTATGAAAAACTGGAATTACTAACGTCATTGAATCTAAAAGTACAAGTCAGTTAAGTGATGCGGGACCTCAAGAACAAGTCGGCTAATCATTATGTTGGTGAATGTCTATGATAGCCCGAGAGTGTGGTGCATTCTTTGAATTCTTTCGTTTTCCAAATGCGAATATGCTTTCCAAATATCACAAAATATTGCATGATATTGCGCATCGTAACTGTCATTGCGCATTATTGCACAGCAATGTATTATATTGAGAATTCGTAATCGTAGAATATTTTGTACTTTGGGATTCAGCTGCATCCTGATTTGAGAGGTATTTTCTATGAATTGGTAACAGTTATATTATACCACTTCTTTCGAGTCTTGGTTTAATACATTGGTCAATATGAGTGACTCTTCCGTAAGTTAAAAAGCAATGATTAATATCAAAATGTATCAATTTAACAAAGAAACCAAAGTGCATAGAACGTAAATTTAACGAAGTTTGATGGCTGTTGCGAAGAAAATTTAGCCAGCAAATAAAATGGAAATAAGGTTGTGGATTTTCCATCTTGATATGACAGTGGTTGGTATCTGAGAGTGTTTCTTACAAGTTAACTTCGTATTTACCAGTATAACTTCAGGTATTTACCTGTATACTTTCTAGGTATACCTCTGTGGCAACTTGGGCCACAGTAATCCTTAAAAAGGGAAAATAATAGCATGAACCTTCCCTATCCGGTGGGGAATTCAATTAGTCTGGAAGAGACATGGCCGAGTGAGGTCCAAAGAATTGAATCGGTAATCTGCCGGTTTAAATGTCATTATTCTAAATGTTCTGTTGTGTCAAAAGCATGTTCGTGAATATGTTTATGTCGTGTTCACCATTGTGATATAAATAATTCAAAAATGCAAAAAGGACTGTTCATTTGAACTCTTGAAAAGAACACGCATAAATTGGGCCTTAGGATTAACGACACAACCTCCTTGTATTTAATACACGAGGAGAACCCCCTATAGGTGGAAGCGCTTCTGCCTTATAATCCAATGAAATTTTATGACTTTATGTTACAAAATTTATAAAATCTAAGTTTATGTTTATGAGAGTATCAATTGTGATTAGATCAGGTAGGGATGTGCTTTGAGTTGTTCGGAATTGCAGCCAAATTCAACACATACGAAAAGATCACTACATGCTAGTCACTTAAACAAGTGAAATCGTTAGTGTATTCAAGACTTCAGCTACAAAGGCTGTATTATCCGCCCACATCGGCTTAAATAATTATTCTGAAATTTAATAGCGTATCTAGAACTTAAAATATTTTAAGCTGAAGAATCTGGATATTCATAGTTCTTAACTATAATGATAAGAATTTTAGTTATTTACTAAAATATAGGTGGGAAAAAACGCAATTTAAAATTCCATTTAAGAAGTTTTAACTTTTATTATTACAATGGCACTGATGTCTTCAAATATCAATAGTATTTTGAGAAATTTCATTTTACAACTTGTCCGAAAAATGCGCGTACAATTGTTACAATGTTACAATTACCTATGATATTCACAAGTAATCCATTAAAAAATTGAAAACTAGATGTATTTTATTTTCCCTTTGCTTTTAGAAATTTAATTTTAAAATATCTGATTTTACTAATCACTGATTATCCATTGATACATCAGAAGCAAAAACCAATTTTGTGTTTCGATAGTCTGAACTAAAATCTACCGCTGCTATTATAAAATTTAGAGCCCAGTTGATGAAGGAAACACCACACAAGAATTCAAGATCCAAGTGAATGAAAAAATTTTAAAAGTCAACCTAAGAACACAATTTACTCTCTCTCTTTGCATAAAACATTGCCTCAGCAATGATCCCAACAATAAATAGATTTTAATTTAAATTTCTAAAATTAAATTTTTATATACAAACAAAAAACTAGATCCACCAAGATTTCTAATCTTATTTTTACAAATTCTTTCAACTACATATATTCACACTCACTTATAAGCACTCTGTTTTTCTTAAAACACAAAAGAAATATTCAGGAACTGATGAACGACCACCATAAAACATAACACAAGATGTATTTACTTGAAGAAAGCAAACGTCAGAGTTTCAAAGAAGCACGAAAATGATATTCGACCGAATCGATCTTTCCTTCTTAACGTATCCCCGAGTAAAGGAGCCGTTTACCTGAATGGAGAAAGGAAAGCTTTTGTGGGGAAAAAAGGTGATCTAATCGTTAATACGAAACCGTCATTAATCACGCTTGCTTTCTTTCCCACGACGAGCTCTCAAAGCAGGCTTTTGTCTTTCGATCAACGGACTTTCACGGAAAAGACACGGTACAACTAAATGGCCTTAGAAGTTCGGTCCATGTTGCTCTTTGTGGGCAGAAAATCCCACCCAAACAATTAAAAATAATCCGGATGGGTTTATCATTTGACGATTCTTTTAGAGATCGGAAATTCTTTCGAAGCAATTACAGCGTACTCGGTCTAAAAGTACCCAAAAATAGTAGCTTATAAATACAGAACTACTTCTTAGAATTTAAAACAAAAATAAACTTTAAAAGCTTTTTACTTAGCGTCAGAGTCAATAAGTTTTTTTTTTTATGTGATATCAATGCAGTTCGATGTGTGCTTCTTTTTAACACCACAAATATCTAAACGGAAATCGAATTCTCACCAAATGTCTCACAGCCCATCAGGAGTTATTAGACGAATTTATTGAATAATATATATATATCTTCAACTCATCCTTGTTTTCAAATTTTTGCTGATACACAATGGATTTAATCAATGCCGAGCAAAAAAGTCGATTGGACTGAAATCCAGGAACCTTAGTGGCTAGACAATTGGGTTACCTCTTTCGACTCATGTCAATGTCTGATTAAAGAACGCCGTAACGTCTTCTTCATAGTGCTGTGGTATGTCGTCCTGTTGAACAGGAAATCCTATGGAATTTGTTGAAAATCAAAGTTTCCAGCATATCGAGATAAACGTATCTCATAACTGTGTGCTCTGCGATTTTTGCTTTCTGACTATTGTAGAGATGCGCGACTGTATTGTCTATACCCAAAAAATCTTGTTGAGGATTTCAATCCACTGAGGAGCCAGTAGCAGCGACTCGTGGGAGGCAGTCACCCCCAATTTTTAAAAATAATTACTGTCTAAAGTTAGGAATTATAAAAAAGCAATAGTTTCACGGAAAGATAGCTAATTTTGCAACACAACTTTTTTAATTTTGTTGCTTACCTCCTATATTCCTAGGTACTTTTAGGTGTCTATAAATTTTTGTCACCCAGTCGCCGCTACTCTTAATAGCAGTTCAGTATATTCGAGTGAGTAGTTCAGTAATTGTAAGCAATTACTTTTGGATACATTTATCCCGGATACCCTGTATTTAAGTGTTAATATAGTTAAGTTTATTTACCACCCCGCGATGCTCTACAGCAAAACTGGCTGAAAACTCCTATCAAACTAAAACACTAGAACGAACAAAACAAACACTTTTTGTAAATATGTAAGCTTATTTTGGAAAGTAAAGGCGAGCCTGAATGATACTGGAGCTCTAGAGGCGTTCTTCCTCGTAGTAGATCTTTAATATTTCACTAGTAAATGGCTGTCTTTGTGTGGCAGAATAAACCTAGCATAAAGCGGTTAGCGACAGTAAGCCGTTGAAAGAAACATAAGCGACAAAACAAGTAGTATGTTTCATGGATTCCCTCTAAGTAGGTTCAAACTGAAGTAATCCAATTTTTGTCGGCAGACGTTGTTAACGAAACCGACATGGGTAGTCGAATATGTACGCGAATGAGTATGTGTCGCGTAGTGCAGTTTTCATGCGGTTCGGAGAATTTTATTATGTACATGTGAGTACAGCTGACATTCCAGGACCAGGTCAAAGGCACTTCTGAATCAATTACCGCTAAAGGCTCACTTTCTCAAGTAGAATCGTCGAATAAGCACTCGGCAGCTTGCAGACAAAAATATTTAAAGAACAGTTTCACAAACAAAGACTGATGTTGATGGTCATTATTTCGTTGTCCCATGGGACATTTGTTACAACCAGCACAGTGATTATGTGAAGGCAATGTATTTACACCGATTATATCACTTGTGTACCATTCACCAATTTGTAAGTATACATGCAATACAACTAATAAACCATTCCAGACATTTATCACAATCCGCTTTCATTTGTTTGCGTATATAAGTGTATTGACACTAGATTGGTAGAACGTCCAAAAATCATAGCACAGAGTTGTTCATGCAGAGATAGGGACCTACAACCTTAATAAGGAAGTATAGCTAGTAACATTGCCGTGATAACTAAAAGCAGGAACTGTCATGCCATATATTCTTATTTAGCTAAACCGACACCAGGCTTTCATATCAATAAAATAAATAATTTTGGTTCTATTTCTACGTTAGGAACTTTGACCGATTTATTTAAGTATATGCATCTTTACTGAATGTTGTCATCAGCAACATTCAACCCTCATAAAACAAGGTTGCTTCGTTCCAAGTTGTATCGAAACGGTGTTGTTAGGCTGTTGCTACCTTTGGACTCTGTTGTAAAGATAACGCTATATCTGAACCCTGTTATATGAAAACGGTGTACTTAAAATATTCTATTGTAGGAGCTCTGTCGCTAGTTTTGTACCGTGTTATGTGGAATCACTTTTTCTGAAACCCTTAGATAAGACCCTGATTTCAAAATTAAATATCTCAGAAATAAATGTCAATAGAAGAATGCGATAAAGGGTCTGTTTATTAGCTAAGCTGTAAAAATGTTATACAGAAATTTCGAAAATATAGTTACAAAAACCGTTAACAGATGACACTGTAATCGCAACACTATAAATTGCCTATAAATTGTGCTTCCAAGTCCAGAGCGATCCGTTCGACCGCTGAATCGTGAAAGGAGGTTAGAGTAGAGGTTGAAATGATGTATTCCATTGAACAACGTGTTTTTCTGGTATTGGAATATTACAAATTAGAACGCAGTCCTACGGCAACAAGGCGCAGTTTTCAAAAACGATTTTATGTTCCAAAAGGACCCGATGCATAAACCATTCGCAAGCTCTTCGCCAAATTCGAACGGACAGGCAGCGTGGATGATAATCAAGTGGGAAATGTTGGACCCAGGCAAACTGTAGTCACTTCTGAAAATGTCGCCAAAGTTTCTGGAATTGTTCAGCAAAACCCAAGGAATACTGTCCGAAGAATTGCTTCAGAGACTGGTTTGAAAGGTTCAAGTACGGAAAAAATATTGAGAAACAGCCTACGGATGTTTAAATACACATTCCAAAGTCATCAGGCCATACCCATAAAAGCTGTGCGACAAAGGTTTGACTTTGCGCACGAGATTCTCACAATGATTGATAATGAAGGATTTGATGTTGGCTGCATATGGTTTACAGATGAAGCACATTTCCACTTGAATGGATTCGTAAAAAAACAAAACTGGAGATTTTGGGGTTCCGAAAATCCTCATTTGTGTGAAGAGAAACCACTGCATTCGCCTAAAGTTACTGTTTGGGTTGCGGTATGCAGCAGAGGCATTATCGGCCCTTTTTTCATGCGAGAAACGATCTCTAGTGAACGTTGCATTAAAATTTTGGAACAATTTGTCAGCAAGCAGCTAGCGTTGGAGGATCGACTAAGAATTGAGTGGTTCATACAAGATGGGGCTCGACCACATCATACAGAAAAGGTGTTTTGCTTTCTTGATGAATACTTCGGGAATAGATAAATTGCATTGGATTATCCCAAATTTACTGGCACAGGAATGGATTAGCCTCCATATTCGCCCGATCTGACTCCTTGTGACTACTTTCTGTGGGGCGCATTGAAATACACTGTCTACGGGGACGATCCCTCTACGCTGGATGAGCTTGAATAGGCGATTTGTGTGGCATGCAATTCCATTTCTGTTGAGATATTGAAGGATCTGATGTCAAATTTCATTCTTCGTTTACGCCACCTCATTTTTTCGAACGGTGAACATTTTGAAAACATTGTGTTCTGATTTCAAAGACTGCTTGACTTGACTTTTTTAGACAGGTTGCAGAGAGCAAGTTTTTTGGCGTGCAACGCCATCTGTTAACGGTTTTTGTAACTAAATTTTCGAAATTTCTGTATAACATTTTTACAGCTTAGCTTATAAACATATCGTTTACCGCATTCTTCTATTGATATTTGTTTCTGAGATATTTAATTTTGAAATCAGGGTCTTATTCGCTGGACACCCTGTATATAAAACGATGTTATCGAAATTCTTTATTGCAGGAGGTCTGTCGTTATATTTTAACACTTTATATGGAAATAACTATTTCTGAGCTCTGTTATATTAAAACGATGTTGTTAGGATACCTTCTTCGTTGGGCTGGGTTAGGAAGGCTGTCGCTATTTTTGTACCGTGTTATGTGGAAATCACTATTTTTGAAACCCTATTGAACGAAAACAGTGTAGTTAGAATGCTTTATTGTAAGAAATTTGTCCCTATTTGTGTACCTTGTTATATGGAACTCATCAATTTTGAGCCCTGTTATATGAAAACGGTATTGTTAAAATATCGCATGAAGGGAGAACAGACTCTTTTGTCATAAAACCCCAAAACAACAACAATGTAAGAGAGTTGTCTCTTTTTTCGCTCCGTTACATATGCAGCCTATTTTGTATGAAAACTGTGTAGCAAGGATGACTGCATGCACGTACAGCGCGTCTCACGTCACTGTTGCACTATGCCTTCTCCGACGGTCGAAGATCGCCGAAGTCACTTAAACAGTTACTTGCGTGAATTACTCCTACGGCTTACTCACTCCTGTACCAGCCGGGAATGTTCCTGAAATCGATGCTCGCTCAAAACGCTTATCACGACTGCCCATTCAAGAGTTGGCACAACACCCGACCTCCATCACTCCGTCAGGTGAATTAATTTCATTTCTCTGGCGGTAGGTCCCTTTTTCGTCTGCGTATAGAGGAGAAGGGTCTGTCGTGAATTTTTTTGTCGAAAATTTTGATTTGATCTTACACTACATGTCGTTTCTTGCTATGCAAAAAAAAAGTGTTTTCAGGAGGTGTAAAAAGTGAAGAAAAAAATAAAGAAGGAAAGCCTACTTGTATGAATTTTATGTCATGTATGTTGCCATTTGCTATTGCACGTCGTATATACTTTATAGATTACCTTGTATTTGTTCCGCAATAATTATAATCAAGGAAAATGAGCATTTGAAGTATTATATCATTTTGGAGCATTTTAAATATATCCGAAATGGTCATTGTTAAAACTAAGTTTTTTTCCCTTAAATGCGGACTTCTAAATCTTTATAGATTCATGACATGAATTCAATTTACTTGTTGTTAACAGTCCTCAAACTTTTATTTCACTGAGTACTGTTTAATTAACTGTAAGTGTTATTTAGTAAAATTAACGAAACTTTATAAATTCTTAAAAAATATTCAAATCAATTTTCGCATAATGATATAAAGCTAAAAAGCTGCTTATAGTCGAAATTAGGGTAAAATGGTATTAATTCTAATCAATTAGAAGGTAATCGAAGAGAGAAACCACAGCTGATGAAATTTTAAAATTATATTAATCAAAGAACTCGTAGAAATTACCATTTTACGTACAGAAATAAGCAGACTTCCTCCTATTTCTATCATACAATTTCCAAATATTTATCGCAAATTAAACATAAATAAAATGATATATTCTTCACTTAAGGAAGCGTATACAATGATTGTAGAAGGTATGTTTTCTCAAGTCAAGTGATTACTAAGAGTCTTTCGCAATACCTATGTTATTCTAATACCAAAAACCTATGAACTACAAATTATACAATACGCATACCTCAATTGGAGTTTAAAACAAACTTCAGTTCAACAACAGCTTTTATTTGGAGCTTAAACATTAGAAATTAGATTCCTGACATACTTTTTTTTTCTTTTTGGACTACGTTGGGTAAAAATAGTACGATAAAGTACAAGCATATATAAGCAGCTACTAGATAATGGGTTCAAGAAGTCTTTGTTAGTTCACTCGCACTCGCCTGCCTCTGAACTCTGATCCTGAATTGAGGGTGCACTGTGTAGATTCTGAACGACAGGCAGTCAAAACGATGTTAATATGAACTCATAGTAGCTAGTTGACCGTGGTATAACTTTGCTGAGATCCCATGTCCCTGAGGAGCGATCTATCATCGAGAAAGGCCAAGCCATCCTCCATTTTCTGACGGGCAATTTTTGTTGCATATTGCTTATATGTCTTGTTCTGGGCATTTCTGAAGAATCTCTGCAGCGAACGCATTATTTATTATTTATCGACCTCGTGTGAAAGTTTTCGTATGATATTTCAATAATATTTTAAAATATTAAAAGAATTATTTCAGAAATTATTTTCTTCTTTTTATTTTTCCTTGTACGTCCTTGTTCATCCAATTTCTATGTACTTCCTTCTAAAAATCCGAATATTTTCTAATAGAAAAGTTTCACGCTTGAAAAATGTTTACTATAATTTTCAACATGAGGAAAATAACTTTTTCAAAGAATATTATTTCCTTTTTAACAATTTGTATTTGTTGGGGCGGATCAGAAAACAAACAAAAATAGTATTCGATAACTAAGCCATAGTTTCAATAACAGTGTTTAATAACTTTGGAACTCAAAACGAAAATATTTTTTTCTTGCTAAGTTGAAATAACACTTAGTCGAAGATCGAGTTATTCTGTACTTTTATTTTATAGCTGTTACAATGTAACACTACCTAAAGGAATCGTATAAAACCCCTTCTTAGTCGGCGTCGCACGTCATACGTTTGACTTTTTTTGTTCCCGTACGGAGGGCGCCCCATGTCATGCGATGAAGAGAAAAACTGCATCGTTCGAAGTGAATTCGTCGCTACTTACGCGTCTCGTTGTATTCCGCGATTTTGACAATTTAATCAATAAAATAATTGGCAATAAATGATCTCAATGCGGTTTTCATGCTCTGATGGTCAAGAGAGATTATAAAGCTGTTTTGACGGTAAGCTTGTAAAACCAATTTAAATAACCTTTTCTACGTATCCATTAATAATTTACTTCTTGAAGATATTTATCTTAAATACCTCAAAGCAATAGATTTGCATACTATATTATCCGAGAGTATTTTGTTTTAATTTAAAACTTGGGTGGCCAATTTTCATCCATTTCGCTTGCTGCGTTTTTCAGTTTTCGTGTTCACATACACATGGACGGAGAGACAGAGACTTCCTGTTTATCGATTTCGTCCAAATAATTCCAAAAATCATAATTTCGTATTAGTATTCAGGGAGGTGAAAAACGTAGAGATTAATAAAAATCTCAAGCCAAACTTTTTCACTGTTACAATATTTTCTCTTATACTTCGCACACAAGAAAGCTAAAACTGCAAGGAAAAAAAATTTAGTCTAATTCTTATTCTAATTCTATTCTTAGTAACTTAGTCTTAAAATATTTTCACTTCCGCCTGATATGAAGACTTGCTATATATATTGCAGATTTATTGCTATATAATATAATGTAATATAATATAATATAATATAATATAATATAATATAATATAATATAATATAATATAATATAATATAATATAATATAATATAATATAATATAATATAATATAATATAATATAATATAATATATATGTTCATTTACACATGGAAACTACCTCTATCAATCTTAATACTTTACTTCTTGTGCATTCGTATTTAAACGAAAAAGAAAAAAATCTTTGAGACTAAAGGAACCTGAAACCAAATGGAAAAATCAGCAATTTGCTTAACACTGAGTGTGATTAAAGACACAATTTCCCTAATGAATAAATTCAGTGTAGAATATAATTTTAGAGTAGTTTTTAGAATTTTTCATACCTTTCTAATAAGAAGATAAATTTTGAAAACTACTATAAACGCAATTGAGAATTTTAAGGCTGACAAACTCCATATCTGTTAGTTTTCGAAAAGTGCATAATATCGCCGGCAGAAACGTAAAAACACAGTTAAGTCATAAACAAATAAAATGTATATTTTACTATTTTCCTAATGATATACAAATCGATGTATTTCGCTTCACTCCATTTAGCATACTATAAGCGATTTCGGTATATCAGAATAGAATATTTGGCAAGCAAACAAATATCACAAATCTAGACTTAAAATAATGCATAAATGTAAAAAAGAATGTAGGATCGATAATGTATAAAGAAGGGAAAGGACTTGAAATAAATTTAGGCAATATATTTAACAACAATCGACATTTAGATTTTTAATGTTTATGACTTACATACAATGACTTTTCTAACGTACAACATGCAAGTTTATTTCTAATGTATGTTGTAATTTCTGCTAAACAATGAAATCATTTTTTCAGCATTTACTTCGGCTTTCTACTTACTGGACGCTTACTCTAAACCGTACATAATGTGCAAATTCGACATCAATTTGAAAGAAAAGAATTAAACCAGCGAAAAATCTTGCCGCAAAATTTGCAACTAATTTAGAGAGAGTTCGCAGATTAAATCCAAATGGATATGACAGCATAGACGGGGAACTAGAAAGATAAGTGTTGTTAGAAAACACAACTAGTAAATTTCAACAAGTTTCGAGACTCATAAGCAAAAGATGTATATCAATATGTTATATAGTGTGTAGCAAAATTAATGCATTAACGAGTTTTCTGTAAACATTTTTGCTGTTTCTTTGAAACTATTTTCCCATGAATGCTGCTGACCTCTTTCTGCGTATTTAGGATTGCATCTCTGTATTGTGCATTACCTTCTTCGAAAGAGTAAATGATATGATAGACAGCATTTTTTTTAGTTTCAACTTTCAACGAAGTGTTTCTTTCGTTGTTATAAATACACTTTGATCAGGCATATTAGTTTTAAATTCCAGCTTAATTCACACTCAGGGCAAATACTACAGCAAGTCTTGCTTTATAGGGTAGGCCTTGCCATTATACAGTACGTCTTATTATTGTACAATATTACTAAAATTCATGTTCTCATTCAACCTCTTTCTAATTCCAGATAGGAACGATGGAGGTTTAAATCAAATGAAAAGCATTTTCCTGGTTTGTAATGTCTTTTTATTGCCTAATTAACAGATGATATCATTGATAGTATCAAAACTCCGCAACACCCACATAACCTTTTCGCGAAAATCGCATTGCTGATGTACCGGAAGTGAAACGCACAAAGAGAATACAAGAAAATTGCATCATTAGGTTATTACAAGTAAATTGCAAAGCTGTCAATGTGATTATCACTATTTTCTTGATTTGCAAGTGTCTTGTTATTGTCTATTTTATCGTTTCTCACTGTTAATACCAAAAAGAAATCTACAAAATCTAAAGAGAATACAAGAAAATCGCAACGTTTAACACGTTAATCGCTATAGGAATCAAATACGATTAACACCTATTATCTAATTAGATTACCTCTTTACTACTGCAGTTAAGACATAGCAGAGAACGTGTTAAATATCAAAGGCAACTTTTGAAACTGTCAATGAGATGATAGCAATTCCTTAATTTAAAAGCGTCTTACTATTGCTCAATTTATTGCTTTCATCACTGATGATATGATAAAAAAAATCCACAAAACCCCAAGAGAATCTTTCTCTTCACCGACTTTTGGTCATGGGATGTCTCAGTAATCCAGAGAAGTGATGCATGGCAGATAAACACGGCGTTCCATGGGGATCAAGAATTTCTGTGTCCCGCACCCAAAATTCACTTGTGTTTCACGGGTGAGTAACGGAGATTAGAGAATCAACACAGTGACTCACCCCCAGGGTGGTATAAGAGGTGGGGCTCTTTCGAATAGATCGAACGGCATGAATAATTTACAGCCAATGAGGGCTGGAAAAAAGAATGTATAATGGGATATCGGGAAAACCGTGAATGCGTAATGAGAGCGCATAATTGGAGTGCGAGTGCCCCGAAAACACAATCCAATGTCCCGGCTATTATGGATTGCATTGCAAAACCATTACAAGAGAATGGCCCGAAATGGATTGCAAACAGTGGGAACATTTCCGGAGAAAAAAAATCGAACTGTACAGCGTATAAACGCTGTATTATCGTTAAATTACACAATCTCGTTGCATAATAACATTTTATTATATAATGGGGGGGGATTAGAAAACTTGAGAGGGATCGTTAAATTTGCAGAGATAATGCAATTACTGCCTGTCGTGCCGTTATTATAGCTATTTTTTCCTTGCCATTTATGGTATATGAAATTTGGTTTTTGAGAATTTTTCAATCTTATTTGAAAGTGATCTGCTACTCGTGCTCATGATGTGGTGCTATTGTGGATGTACTGCAGGTTTGTGAGACTTTTTGAGGGAAGAACTTTGTTGTTAAAGCAGTCATGTTAGAGTCTCGTTAATCAAACCAGAGAAAAGTGTAAATCTCCACTTTTTGCTTCCGAATCCATCGAATCCATTTGCTCGAAATCCATCTTTCTCCACTTTTTACTTCCGCCTTGTTATTTTTATTAAATATAAGAAAATAAAAATGCTTACTATGAAAATATGACTTTAGTCTCTGATTTAGTCTAAATGTTGTACATTGTATTTGCATGTAGAATTCGAAATAAAAAAGGTCTAAGCTCTCCACTTAAAAGGCACTTTCAGTACTAACTCCTTTTCTGAAACGAAACTTTTTTCTTCTTTTTTTGCAGTTGTAATGCATAATAGATTGAATCTTTATGAAAATCATTGTTCAAATAACTTTATAAATGAAAGAATCATTTTAATCCCTTGCAGGGTCTTGGTTTTTCTTGGAATGCTACATAATTTGTTTCTGAATTTAGGATAGGCATAAGAAAAATTATTCTTAACACCACCCATGGGGTGTCATTAGACAGTAGGAAGTGTACTACAAACCTTATCATTTCAAATCAGATATATTTTGTCCCAGATCGTGAAATCGTTTAGCACCGATATTTAAGAAAATTGGGTTAGAAGTGTACTTCCTATTGCCTTAGAAAGGGGTGGAGAGGGAAACCTCACAAACGTTTTGTTAGAACACATGTTTTCTTTGCGTTTCTTTTTTAAAAAATATGAACTATTGTTGGTTTTCAACTTAAAGGATAGCTAATAAGTCTGTTATTCGGGTTACGGATTGAATATTCATTGAGGATTCTACTGAAACTGTGCTTGTTTACGTTCTTGATGTTATTTTAAGTCTATGGTCGGAGGTGAAATTGGAACTTTTCAGGAACGTTGGAACTGTTCAGAAACCTGAGGAGTGTTTTAAAGACGATATGTCGTGGAAGTCTTATGTCGCTCTCACCATATGACAAAGGTTTAAAATTTCGAAATCCATCCCTAATAACCCTCTCTGATTGTCAAAACGGAGTGCTAATCTAACAAATTTTATCAATCATCCAAAATCTTCACTCTGATGTGTATTTGACAAGTCCTCTTACCAATTTAAAATTATAAGAATACCTTCCGCACTTAATTTGTGTTATGTCTTCAGGTGCTTAATCCCCTGCTGTCGTCTTACGAGACAAATGTGGTGCACAAAGAGCTTACGCGAAGCTCCAACAATTTCTGGCGTGTAAGCAGTTTTGAGCGAGAAGATCTGCCCTGGGTCCATCGTCCGACTTCGGGAGTCATGAATTATGCAGACGTGAGGCACCATTCTCGCAATTAATCATTCATTGCCATCGACCGATGTCTTCGCTTTCTCTCAAGGATATAGAAATTAAAGCCTGTTTCTCTGTCTCACAAGTTCTTTCGCAGTTTCATGTATCTCGTTGGCATCGGAAGACTTCATAATCCGACGTCCTGTAATGCAGCTCACTCGTAATGTTTGTTGATATTATTTCAGTTGTTAAGTTCGCATTCTGGTTTGAATGTATGTTTGTTAGTTAGAAATTTTAAATCGTATTTGTTTGTTTATCACTGTACCGAAGACTTTCACTCAAGTAAACAAAATAAATAACAAGAGGAATTAATAAGGAACTCTGACTGATTTTTGTAGTCTCCTCGTTTCTGTATTACAGGCCCATAAAAAAGATAAACATATCAAGTTCTAAACATAGCTCAGTGAAGTTATTAAAGCAGGACCTCCTCAATTTAGGATTGAGAAGAATTTGACAAAATAGATTGTATATGAAAGACGCTTTTTGCATTAAAAAAACTGCAGCCGTTTTGAGAAAGAAAGAAAAATATGCATTGTTTCATTGCACACATTTATGTTATGTTCATATATTTATTCAGCTAGCAATCCAGAAAGCTATTCGAAGTCCTGTGAGACATCGATTGTTTCTTCCCTAATAGCAAAGATGTTATACGATATTTCGACGACAAAAATGTCAATATTCTGAATGCAATGCCATATTATGAAGGTATTTTAGTACTATTTCAGTGTATCGTGTGCTAATATGGTTAACAGCATTAGTAAGTTTCATCAAAAATATTTTTTATTGTGACAATTTATGTACTATATATTATTTTATTGTTTAAACTAACTTATCTAAAATAAATAAATATTACAAAATAACGTAAATAATTAATTAAAACTATAACTCAAACAAGTAAATAATTATTTGCAATTTTGGTTAACAGGGATCGTTTGGTTGCATACCACACTTTGACACCACAGTATACCCCCGAACTTGGAGCCAGGACGGCTCCTTGCCGGTTCGGTAGGTATACGTGAACCTTTATTGAAAGAAATGCTTTAAAAAAATTTACAAACTTATATAACTAAAAACACACGTAATAGATTGTTGGTTAACAGTTTCAGCCTCCCAATAGAACTTGAGACTGTTGCTACAATTGTTTACTAAATTATTATGTACAAAGGAATTACGTGAACGCATTACTAAGCTAAAATTAAAATTAAAAATTGTCCTTTTATAAGAAAAGAAGTGGAAAAGTAAAAAAATCGGTCATTTATTCTTGCTAGATCATGGAGGTTAGAGACCTTGTTTGTCTTGTTGAAGGAGAAAAGGTTTCTGAATCCGAGGAGGAGTCTACGCCAGATGTATCATTTTGTTCGTATTGAGATTGACCACACAGGCAATATTATTTTTGCACACCCCTTATAAATGACATTCTTTTGTAGAAATTTATGAGAAAATCGATGACTGGAACTCCCTATTTTTCTACTAAACAATACAGCCCCCCGATTGGTGCAACCCCAATCGCATCGATGTCTCGAGGGGTTTGTTCAGCAAGCTTTAGGAGTGACAGGTCCATCGCTGAGGGTGGATGCATCGAAACACTCTTGGGGGCGAGTAAATCTGGACTTATGACCTTTGCCCAGTGTACCATGCACTCACTCTCCCTGATCACAAGTTTTATTGGAGCTAGGGAGATTCCGAGGTCTCATCCCGTCATTCTCTTCAAATAATTTATCTGCAAATAATCTCCCTGTCTTTTCGAGTGGAGATTTTTTTTTGTTAAATCTTTCAGCAAATATTATTTAGGATGATTCCACTATTTTCAGCAACCTGCTGTATTTTTACGAGTTCTTTTTATTTAACCCCTTTCATCTTGGTAAATTTCTTGTTTGTAAAGATTAAATTTTGTAATCCATGGATCACTCGCCACCTGAAGTGCCAAAGTTCTTAGATTTTGTAAGATTGTGTAGTCCCGAAAACGATACATTCTTTTAATATTTTCAGAGCTTAATTATCAATTGATTTAGTTTGATTCAAATTTGATTCCATATTAAAGGCGCTATGTAGCAGTGTATATGAGAAGGAATGGATACCAAGAATATACAGTATTTATAACAGTGAATTGTGAAGCATATTAATCATTAAAAACAATAAATAATATTTTTAACAAAAATATAAAGTTCAGAACAAAATCGTGAAAGTGTGAGGTTCTAAAAACAATAGTATAAAGAAATCAAGCCATTCTGAATAGCATAAGAAAGAATGTTAATAAATATCAGTTAAAAATTAGAAAATATACTCTGAGTATGATTAAAATTTCGACTCATTTGGAATATTTCTATTAACTTTCAAATCAAGGTTTTTGCTAGAAAATTAGTATCCGTTTTTCAGTATACTAATAAAAGTCAGTTTTAAGAAACATTTTTTTATTGTTCTTGTACTATATTCGAACAAATTTATATTTGTGAAATACGGTTTGCAACTATTTCACAGACAGTTCTTTCAAAAATGAAAGATTGTTTTGTTTGGCAATATTCATTTGGAAGCCTCTATTGAGTCAGGAATCTAAGTCCCCTTATTAGTCAACACTGTCATAATTCTCAAGGATGTCTGCATACCAGTGTGGTGGCTCTTAAAAGCCAGTACTTTGCCGCGGGATCCGGATTAGGTCTCTATGGACCTGTATGTAATCTGCCGTTCAAAATTGTACCAATTGCCATCCATTGTTTAACAGATTATTAACAATGGAATAAAGTAATTTGGGAAATGTCGCGTCAGAATTTTTTCGATAAATTTTTACCGAAACGTCATGAAGTTTATATTTTCGAGTTAATCATTCGTCAATAATTGGTTTTCTTCATTGGTCCTGTTTATATAAAATAGTAACAATAAATTAGTTCCTATTTATTTATAATAGGAGCTATTCTATTTAAGTAAAATCATATTCCCGTAAATATTTTATTTTCTCCAAATTATCTAATAACTATATTAGAACTCCCTTTATAGGAGATGCGAGCACACTTTTAAAACACAAATTTGAAAGAATCATAAAGCATATGTGCTTGATTATTATAAAGTTTCTTCCATTCACCGAGACAATTCTGAATTATTTAGGCAAGAACACCTGTATGATTCCACCCAAATTTGCACCCCAAACGCTTTTGTAATTATGAGATGGGCTTTATTTAAGAACTCGGTAATTCACAATCACGATAGTTCGGTCTGACTAGTGTTCATTATTAAATATGATCGCGGGATCAAGTCACGATTTGGGAAAGAACGTCAGCCATATGAGAATGCGGCATGTGTTTCGTCTGATCGTGATTCAGAAGTCTCCATTTCCGACTATACCAGGAAACGATGACGGTGAGGGGTCAGACGTAGCTTTCTTTCTTTTTTTTTTCATCA
Source organism: Araneus ventricosus (assembly GCA_013235015.1). Taxonomy (NCBI): domain Eukaryota; kingdom Metazoa; phylum Arthropoda; class Arachnida; order Araneae; family Araneidae; genus Araneus; species Araneus ventricosus. The sequence goes on from BGPR01000706.1 coordinate 287,740, forward strand.
AAGATTTAGAATGGGGATGTGTGCCTCAATATTTTTTACCTGTATGCAAAGATAAATAGACAGTGTTAACAAATCGATTGAAATTCCCCTATTTAAGAAAAAATACTAAAGGAATGAAAAAAAATCGGCATTGTTCTTCCCTTGATTTTCTGATACGCTTTCTCATAAAAGTGTCACTTGCAATGCATGGTCAAAAATTATTCTGCATATATTCTAAGCAACCAAATGTTCTCGATTATAACCGTACAAACCTCTAAAAGTCTTCATAATTACATTTTTCTCTAAAAGTCTGTCACTGTTTTTTCCCCGTTGTTTGATGTTTTCAGGCGATAACCTCAAAAAATGTGAAAAAACGAAAATAATGAAGAAAAAAATTTTTTAGCCATCTTAAAATCAATTGCCCGCCATAAAAAAAAGTCTGTGCAATGATACAATGTTAATTACTGAACAATATCTTTTGACTTTCACAATTTTTAAACACAATTTACAAACACTTTCACAATTATTAATTTAATTTTGCATGTAATAACTTAATTTTTTAAACTTTTTTAATTATTTTTAACTCTACTTCATTTTTAATTACTTCTACTTCAATCGTAAAAACCGCATTTCTACTTTAACTTCCAGTCACGCGTCTTTTCCGGATAGTTCCCTTTTTCCAAGTATTTAAGTTCTCTAAGTTCTTAACGGCCCTTTTTTAAACATGTAACCTTCGTGTTAAGATGCGCCGCTTCGCGCGTTTGCTCTTCAATTCTGGTAATGGCTGTTTTTTGAATTATGATTACGTTATCTATTTAAATAAACATGCATTTTCATCTTTACAATGAATAAATAGAAGTTAGATAAACGACTCCCTTTTTAATGATAATGAATGTTTGCACCTTACTGTTAGAATGATGTTACATGCACATGTTTAATATTTTGTCTAGGCTCCGTATTTACGACCATGTAAATAAATGCATTAATAAAAATTTAAACAATATTTGCACACAATATTAATGGCATCGGTTATGGTAAAAAATCTTTGTAAGTATGGCGATTTTTTTTACTGGAATTTACTGTCTGATATACGAACCATACAGACATAAAGTATTATAATCGTCAAAATCTTTGACCTTAAGATTTTGATGAATTTCCTTGTTTTAGATTTCCCTGAGTCCGACAAAAATGGCGTTTATGACCGTTCGTCTGTCTGTCTGCCAGTTAAACAGTAAGACAGACAGACAGTTTTTCTTTTGATGAATTTGGCTGAGAATTTCATACATATCTCTTAATTTCGGTGTAATGATTTCATATCAAATTACATAAATCTAAGTAATCAACTAATGACTAGATTATGTAATCTAAATATCAAATTACACAATTTTATCATTATACTTCTGAATTACGATAGACATAATTTTAAAAATGCTCTTTTCGGTGTCGAGGAGGTTATGAGTTTATCAAAATGTCGAAGTCGAATTTTTTGACGATTTTCATACTTTCGCTTCCCGTGTGAGAAAGTAAAAATTTTTAGAAAGCTATAAAAAAATTGTATCTTTATTAAGAAAGGTAATTATGCTGTTCTGTTATCTTCGTTAATTAGCTGAAAATGTGAATGCTATCATTGTTTCGTTGTCACAACCAACTAACCAAACAAACGCTCTCAGAGTAGATGCGTTTTCTAAGGTGATTTGGTGCATTGATAGGTTTTGTTAAGTTTATGACACTATAAAATCGATAGTCTGTAACAAGAGAATGATCTCTGAGACTTTATTTATTCGTCTCCCTCTCTGAAATATCACTTTAAGCGCTCAAACAACTCATCAGCTCTTCGAAATAGAAATGCCAATTATTTAAAGTACCCAAAATTCATCTCAACAGAAATTAGCGTTTTTGGAACCGCTTATTTTCTTTTATTATCTGAAAAAATAAACGGGGAAGTAGTTTTCGCCAGAGAATCAAGGAAGTCCACTTAATCGAATCGAATGAAGGAATGACCAATGTGCGTGTCACTAATAAACTAACTTTTTGACGAATGCAATTGAATATGATCACGTGTCTTGTTGATCAATTTCGCTGTCTCCAAAGTGAATCGATATATAAAAAGTTATTATCCAGTAATAGATATTTCAGTTGCAAAATTGAATTTCAATTCCGCACGAAACTGGATTCCATATTATATGATGGAAAAAAAGACTTTTAAGCTTCTGTAACATAAAAAGTATGAAAGCCTAAAATCTCAAATTTTTTTATAGTCAGTTTATAATTATGAAAAACAACAACTATCGAACACGACTACAAAGATATATATTTTTCAATACCTTTCTATTGTAAGCACATTCTGAGTATTATGAAACATAAAACTTTGTTATAACGGTATATAAATTAAGAAAATTTCTACTTTACTATAAATATAAAACGAAAAAAAAAATGGTTGATTACAAACGAAAACAAAATATTTATTTTTCTAATTCATATGACATATTTGTACATGACTTTCATTCATATCGATTTTTTTTGTATATAAAATTATGCCATGCTTGTTTTGTACATTATGTTTCGTTTTGTATTTTATTCATATTCCTTTATAATAGACCTTTGGTTGGATTTATGCATGTGTGTACCGATTCATGTGCTGCTCTTGTATTTTTGTCATGTTTGCGATCTTATTCATTTTTGCGTATTGCGACTTATTACAGATATAAGTTCTAACTTTTTCCGATTAAGTTTTAACAATTTCTTTTAAATATAACATTCAAGGTATTTAGTCCATGAGAATTACAACCATGTTATGGCATCTGCCGTGTCCATAAAACCAGTGAGCCTTCTTGCGCACCAGGAAACCAAATGCTTTTGACATGTTTGTAATTTTTACCCAAACTTGTGAATTCTGGTAAATAATGTATATAAATAAAATTGGAATTCCGTATGTTTGAACAAGGCGTACTCCCACAACTCTCAATCGATATGAGGAAAATTTGCAAATCATGTCTTTAGGGCATAAAAAAACTAATTACGACATTAAAACATTGAAACCACCTCAAAGACCTCAGAAACCACCTCAAAAAGCGCTAGCGCTTCGGCTTGGAAGCTGACTTTTAGAACGAGAATTCCCCGTTTCAATTCATTTGCACAGGCGTAGTTTCGTAGTTTCTTGATTCCGCATTCCCAGAGGGTTGAGTGGGCAAAAATTTCTTAAGAAGTGAAATACGAGAACTCAAAAGCTGTTAAGCTTAGAAACTTGAAATCTGGCATGCATATTTCTTAGAACGGAGAAAAATCTATCACGATAATAAAGTTCTTTGCCCATCCAACACAAAGAGAAAAATATCTTGCCCTATTGCAGACTAAAAATTTGGCTCAGAATGTCTTCGTTCCAACAAATTAGGAGACGCGGTTCGATGAAAAAGAAAATTTCATGGTTGTTAGAGTTTCTTATCTCGGTCTAGTATCTTTGTTTTCGAGCGAAAAAGCTTTATCGATTGTATATTGACAAAAACCTTAAAAACCCAGTCTATAAACACTCGAATGACTTCACTTTGTCCAGCTGTAAATTGCCAATCATTTAAAGAATTCGATGGTCATAAAACCGGGTCATTTTCTAGATCCATCTGTTTTCTTACAATAATTGAAAAACAAAGGGGGAGGATTGTTTTTGCAGGGCGTCCAATGAAGGAATGCCCACTGTCCACACATATGTGCTTACGCCAATAAGCGAATCCATTTACGAATGTAATAAATGTTGTAATTTATTATCGTCGGGTGACACGCAGATGAATTCGGCTGTCTCCACAATGAATCCATCAGAAGAGGATGACTCATTTGCTGTCCCCCCCCCTTCCCGGACGGTCAGACAATTACTGGACCGCCGATTGGAGGGAGAGAGAGTGTAGGGGAGGGTACAGATCTGATCGATATTGTTTTTCATCTGATTTCCCGGACTTGTTTTTAGCGCGACTTCGCGTCTAAGTGGAGGGAGTGAACTGTTGTCGTTTGGTGACGACGGAGTTGTTTGCCTCTCCACCCCCTTTCGTGATCGACTGGGCACCTACTGGCAAAAAAAGCACTCAACGGACACTGGCATTTAGTGGATTTGCATTTTAATGGTATATGAAAGAGAGAAAATGTATTGAGATCTTACCACGAAACAAGTGTATATATATTAGATTACGGTCACATTAAATTAGCAGAAAAATCTTAATTTCTTAAGATTTCATCGAAATGCGTTTATTATTTGTTTTTAGACTTCAATGAAGACAAATATTTCTTTGAAACATTTTGACATAAAGTCTGACCATAATAGAGATGGAATTTATTTCTCCAAATAAGCGACAGATAGAACTTATTTCTATAAATCATTTTTTTACCTACTGATTAGATTTGATTTGTATCTTTTGAAATGAAGATAATTATTGTTTTTTTATTTTCTATTTTAATTAACCATTCTTTTTAGAATTATATAAATGAACTTGTTCTTCAGATGTATATTCTGTTTGCGATTGTTTATTTATTCACTTCAATTTTTTTAAAGGACTTTTGAAATATAATTTTTGATGGCGTGACCTTTCTGAACTTGCAAAAGCCTGCTTTAAATTAAACATTTGATCCCTTTTTTCAGTAAAATCTGGCTCATCGCGGAGAAAAGCGTTATACTCTAAGGAATAAAGTCTATCGGAAATTTTCTATAAATTCTTGACCTTTCTAATATCTTTTCCATAAACATCTCTAAGGCTTTCAACAATTGAAAAATGGATTATAAATCCATTATGCGCAGTTTCTAAAAATATCTTACTTCTCTCCATTACGCACAGTTTCTAAAAATATTTCTTTTATCGCATACAACTAAAGTTATTTTCCCTGGAAAAGTATTAAAGACTAAAATCTATAGCAAATTTGCACTGAAATCTGGACCCGTCTGATATTCTTCTCCATAAATATTTCTTAGGTGGAATGCTTTCAACAATTGACAAATGGAATATAAATCCGTTATGCGCAGTTTCTAAAAATATCTTACTTATGTACATTACGCACAGTTTCTAAAAATATTTCTTTTATCTCATACAACTGAAGTTATTTTCTCTGGAAAAGTATTAAAGACTAAAATCTATAGCAAATTCGCACTGAAATCTGGACCTGTATGATATTCTTTTCCCTAAATATCTCTTAGGTGGAATGCTTTCAACTAATGACAAATAGAATTTAAGTGCATTATGTGCAATTTTATAAATAAAAGAAACCAATTTAATTTATAAGGAAATTGGAAGTTTACACCCTTTATTAGCATTATCCGGAATTCAATGTAAACTGGGCATATATCTAGACGCCAGATTATTTCAATGCAAACAAACAAAAAAAAGTAACTTCGCAAACAACATCAGTGCGGAATTAAAATACAGTAACTATGAGAAATAAGATCGTGACATGCTGTGCTTAGATTAAATATATGTTCAAAATGTATTAAACTTATTAATGAGTTGTTGAAAGTAAATAGCTGTCTGAAAAATCTTAAATCTCATGCGATTATTTCTCCAATACATTTCTTTAAAAAATGCACATTGGTGAAAGGGGTTACTAGATGGGCTAATCGTGCCCACGTCATAGATAACTTCATCTTCTGAAATCGTTCATTTCCTCATCATCTGATTATATATATTCTCCCACGAACATAGCAACATGATAATTGTCTAAAGGTGAATCATTTTCCTTCTGCTTCATCCACTTGTCAACATTGTCATCATCACAAGCTGCACCAATTCGTCTTTAAAGAATTTTCAAGGAGGGTAGTTGTCGTCAGTGGCGGAGATTCGGGTGGAAAGGGGGCAGTTGTCCCCCACATTTTGAAGATGAATTTAAACTTTTATTATAAACTTTTATTCAACTTGATCGTCGTGTTCTCAAATCTTGAGATCGATTTCTTACTCACTTCCAATCGAACTACAGCTTTGAAATTTAGCACATTGGTGGGTTTCCGGTGACAATACAATTTTATGCAAAAAATTGCAATCTATACATATTTTAAACCTAACAAAATGATATTAAAACTTTAGCCCTATATTTGGGCGATAAAGTTTGGAAGGTGGTAACTTCACGTTACTAGGGTTAACAACACCACGAAACTAGCAGAGAATATACTATACTTCCGGCGCTTGCACCGATGAATGACGTAATAGCTTGTGTTTCTGCGCGTCTTGGGTTTACTTTCTATTAGAATTCGCCAACAACTACGTTTTTTTTTCACTTCGTGTAAGCCAAACGCTTCGCACTCAAAGCAAAAAGAGAAAGTTGTGTAGATTGATCCTTTTTTTCCTATTACATTGTTGATAATAATTGCAAGTTATCACGTAATATATTATGGATTTATATTACAGAAAGTTAATGTCATTAAATCGTTTTAAAAATGTAATTGTGCATATTTATATAATAATTTTGGTATGTGTTTTATATTGGAGAATTCAATAATTGAACTTGGTTTACTATGCTTAACATGTCGTGTGTATTCGTGTCAGCCGTCGCTAAAAAGTAGAAAATAAAATACATAAAAAAATTAAGGTATAAGCTTTTATTCAAAATGCACTTTAAATGACAAAATACGTTTACACATTATAATTTCGTCAAAATGAACTCAAAAGTAAAAAATAACCTTTCTGATTACAATAAAATGCATGGTCGAATGAATGCTTGGCGCCTTATATAACACCTGTATTTTGTGTATATTTCCATAAACAAATGGAATATTCCTAGAAGGTAAACAATTTTTTTATTTCATTTTAGCTGCCTAAATTAGAATTTATACAAAAACAACATTGTGCAGGAAAACTAGCCAATTGTGTAACTAAGTTTTAAAATTTTGTTGTCTACAACCCTACTCCGGGTGTGTTTACAAATTTTTGGACCCCCACTTTTGCCGCCCAATCGCCTCCACTGTTTGTCGTTCTATAGAGTTCAAATGACGTGAAATGAATGCGCTTGAATGGCGTCACAGCCAGATTGAGTTATAATTTATGCCATTTCAACTTGCAGTCTGAGACAGTTGAACCCTTACATTAAGATACTGCATGCTTGTATAGAAGGAAAAATCTTGTGGCTGGTTGTATTAAAGTGTGATTACAGAAAGCATTGCTTATATGTGAAATATTTTTTAAATAGGTTTTATAAAAATGATTTTTAAAAACGCATTTTTATTAGTGAACTAAAATATAGAATATTTTTTAATATTAATTCCTACTTTTAGAATTAAATATATAGTCCATTAAGGTGGTGGCGCTTGTATGGAATCAAAATTTAACTGATAATTAAGTTCTGAAAACGTGAAAATAGTGTATTGTCATCGCAAACACACAATTGCACCGAATTTCAGAACTCCAGCACATCAAGGAGGGAGTAAAAAACCAGTCACAAAATTCCATCTTTACACACATGAAACAAGTCAAGTTAAATAAAAGTGTTTAAAAATAGGTTAATTTCCCACTGAACGAAAATCGTCTTTGGCTCATTTTTCTTGAACTTTATATTATATGTGGAAGAAATCTCAAAATATCCTTTTAACCTTTTAAAATATCCTTTTTCTAAATGGATTTTTTACTATAAAAACAGGAAAGTATTTCCTGTTTGGGAAAGATATTGGAATATAAAATTTAATGTCTCTTCCAAGCACCTGTGGGGTTTACTTATTTCTTTCTTCCGCTCCGTCATGAACAATAAATGTAGTTATCCTATATTAGTAGTTAGAAGATAAAGAAATCAGTTTCGCGAGGATAATTAAATCTCATTGTCTTAATAGCACAGTTTCTGTAGTTCGTAGGCCAAGGGGTGAAACTCGAGAGCCGTTTGTAACCCACAGCGAATATCTTTGCGGCGCAGCAAACAACAATATGTAACATAATTTTTTAATAAAAATTTCGGATCTTAATTATTAAACTTCCTAATTATATATAATTATCAATAACGAACCACAGTATTTGCCAATGACCTATTGCTAGTCATGTTACATCGATAGATATAGAAGCAGTTCCTAAACATATGCAAATGACGGTAATTTGATATCTATTGGTGCTCATATTTGGAGTCAAAATGGAGCAAAGATGGGATCCCTGAATTTTACAAATATTTGCCTCTGAAAACAATAAAATTGGCATATGAAATTATTTTATGTTTGAAAGTACGTTTCAGCTAAGCAATAGCTTTCACTTATTGAGGAAAATAAGTCTCCTGCCACATCAACGATTATTTACATGCACTTTGAGTCAAATTTGAAAGTAGTCACTGAGAACAAGATTTCCCTCGAAGTAGGAAAGGAAGTGGCAGAAAAGAGATACCAAATATCAAGAAAAAAACAATAACTTTACAGTTTCTCTTGTTCTTTTTATGTTTTTTACTGTGTTTTCGAAATAAACTTACGTTTTTGTCTTTGTATTTTTTCCGTCAGCATAAATTTATATATTTTTTTTTGTTTGGTCCATCCTAGCATTTGAATTGGACGCCTTCCAAATTTGTGCTCCAGTTTTCGCATAATAGAATTCTCCTTATTAGTTCCCATGAAATGATAGGGCCGCGGTGGCCTAGTCATAAGGTTAGGGTTTTGGGACCGGAGGGCCCCAGGCTCGAAACACGATTCCAATGAAGATCCGTCGTGGATTGGGCCCGCTGAACGCTAAATCATACGTAGGGGGCCAAACGTCTTCTCGTTGGTGTGATGCGGAAGTTTGGAGAAGGGAATGTCAGCTCAGGTGTCGTCCTCGTCATCTGACCGGGTTTAAAATTACGAGGTCCGGCCCAAAATAGCCTTCGTGTTGCTTCAAAATGGGCAGTTATATAACTAAACTAAACCCATATATGATATCGAGAAATAACAAAAAATCATGGTTTTATTATCGTCATTTAAAATTCTAAATATTTAAGTTTTTACAATGTTATTACGAGTTTAAACTTACTGGATTTTTGTCTATTAGTTATATTTTCTTCAAATATCTTGGCGGGAAACAAAGAAGTAAAATTCGTGAGATATATGAGAATTTAAAGAAAAACGTTCTGATGAAAACGAATAAATGTATAAAATCGTCTTTAAATGTTTCAATGGGATTTTAAGATAAACTTATCACGCGAAATACTTAACATTATATTATTGGGTACTTTTCCGTTAGCCGGGCGCAATCGAAAAATCGACAAATAATGCAGAATTCCAACAAAATTTGGCGACATTTGCGCCCGCCGACTTGGCTCGCGTTTGGTTCACAATTGGCGACATTTGCGCCCGGCTAACGGAAAAGTACCCATTATTGGATGTAAGAAAAATTCTGGAAATGGCTTATTTTGAAAAAAATATAACGCTAACTTTCTTACGTCAATTGTTGATCCTAAAAAAAGGATTTTCAAGCTTTCCTACATTGTTTTAGAAATAGCATCTTTTTTTTATTATATTTATATTTTTAAATCACTAACAATAAAATTAAGCAAAGTCATTACAAGCTAAAATTTATTGGTGAGTGTCCTCGTTGTCACTAAAACCCTAGAAAGATTTTTTTTCTGACTTAGGAAAAAACAGAAAGATTTTTTTCTGCAGAAAAACTTGAACTTGATATGAACACGAGCAAAATAAATTATAAGCATTAAAAATACGGTATAGATCTCACAAAATAGGGGTTCTTCCATCCGCAACCTATTTTTGTCTATATGATTTTGGCTTAGCACCAAAATTGTCCCGTGGCTCTAAATATCATGCAATCCACAATTCAAAAGTTGATATATTGAAAATTAATTTAATATAATTATGGGAAGAATTTTAATAAATTTCTTCAAACAAAGTGGAATTTCTCAGTTAATTTTTTAAATTGTTATTGAAGAATCCGATCGAAGCAGTCGATTAAAAAAATTGCAATACCAAAAATTTCCTTTTCTATTCCATTTGGAAACCTGGCTAACTGTTAAGGAACGTTACTGCTAAGCATTTTTAGAAACCTCATAATCTTTTCCTCAAAGTTGTGAATTCATACTTAAAAATTCAGGAACAAGAAACCATTTTATGAATGGATTCATGAACATTTAAATTTAAATACTTAGTCGTCATTAAATAATTAGATTTCAATAATTTAAAGTTCAATTTTTATCTTTAAATGAAATTAAGTTAAATTATCAAGTAAACTTGATAAATAAAATCAAGCACATCTGTTTAAAAATTACTTAAGCAAAAGAAAAAAGCGTTTATTTTTCACTGAAATTTGACTTCTACTTTCAGAGACTCGTGTAATTTTTTCTTAAAGTTATTACTTCATTGTTTATGCATATGTTATAAGGTGTTATGCGAATAAAAAGAAAGGGAGAAACTACTGATGACTTTTATATTCCCATCCTTAAGTCCTGTTCTAAGACATTTGTTCCGACGGTGATTTTAAAAAACAAAATCTTTCATGAGCACTTAATTATTATCTTTCCTATACAAATGATATTTTTAAAATAAAGTTTCCCATCTAAAATGGAGAGTAACACATTTTCGGTAGAAAGAAATGTGTTTCCTTAAATATGTATTCAAGTTTATTTTATGCAAATTCACATTCGTCTACCGACTTATTGAGTCTGACTTATCAGCATTGAAATATAATTGTTTAAGGTGAAATTCATCCTTCTGAAAGAATATTCTGTTATATACTCAGTGAGTATATATAAACAGGTCCGGATTATTAAATAGACAAAGTAGATAACAGAATATGGGCCCCGCAATTTTGGGAGCCCCGAAGCCTTGAGTTTCTCTTCTTTCCTGAAGAATGTTCAGGATTATCTAATTTTGTGCTTTCATTTTATTTACAAGGGTCATTTACTGGATTTCAAAATATTATTCTCAAGATTCTTTTCATGTTGTCAAAGTCATTTGTAGATCAATATGTTTTATTAAATTTATTTTTGTTTGGCTGAATCACAAGTCAACAGCCCTGGAAAATTCTGAATTTGAGTATTTAGAATGAGTTAAAAACGCTTCGTAATTTTTTTTATCATTTTGTTTAAAATTACTTTTGAATTTTTTTATACGAGAGATATTGAAATACTTCTCTTGAAAATATCCCGCAATATAATGATTTGTTACTTCATTTTGTTATTATATGTGTTACATAAAAACTGCTTATATAACGATTAAATTAAATAATCAATAAATCAATAAAAAATATTTTTTTTTGGAATTATGGAAGGGGAAAGGGACCCCCCAAGTTTGTATTGGCTAAGGGTCCCTAAAGCGCCTAATCCGGCCCTGTATATAAACACTAAAATTATGGAAATAATATTGATGAAAATGAGAGATTTAATTAAAAGAGAAGGTTGATTTCCAAACGAAAATTTCGTTTAGCTAATTCTGAAAGAATTTTTTAAATAAGCAAAAGAATGTAATCGTCTGAAATTACATCAGTGTCAAAATTTATGAAGGTGCAAATGTATGGATAAGAAAAGCATTTTATGCAATAATTTTTAATTTCGTGAATTTATAGAAGTGAACTTGCATTTAAGAAAGTAACCGCCTATAATTTTGCAAAGAATGTATTAATAAATGAGCTAATAAATTGCTCTAATAATGAATTCTAATAAGAATAATAATATTTGGTATCTTGCTTTAAATATATTAAGAGTACCAATAATCAAGAGAGTGAATGCCCGTTAAAATTAATAGAACGAGTAATGAAATGAAAATTTTGTATTTTTCCGAGAGGGACATGTTTAATTGTTTATCTAAAGTTTTCCCCCTGCAGTTTTGTAATATATGATTAAACATAAGTTAATTGTTAAATATTTTGAATATTAAGTTTCAGAAGATTATTCAGAACATTTTGAAATATATTTAATTAATTTCGAATTCTTAATCTCTAACGCAAAATCTTTCTAAAGTAGAATTAAATTTAATATCGATAACTCAGAAAATTTGATGGACACTCAAAAACTTTTTTGCTATCTTTTCATTTATAGCTGCATTAAATAAGATTTGTACATCATTCTAGTATAAAAATCTATTTCGAAAATCTCTAATCATTTTTTTTTTATTTAGAGTTTCAAATTCACTCATCGTTATGAAATGATCACAATATTAAAAAGTCCAAAATGTTCTGAATCTTGCAAATAAAAACATACTCTAAAATTTACTACCGAATATAACCCGAAACCTCCACTCCCTTTTTGATACCACCTGTACGATCATATTGCTCTTCAAATAATGCGGAAAATATTTTATAGAGCATCCTGGGCTATCTTAATGAAGTAGTGCAAACACTCATACAATTTATTTTACAAATCAATAAAGTTGAAATCATAGGAATAGTATTTAAATGATTTTTAAAAAATATGAAAGTAGCTTGTAAAAATAATAATAATAAACCAGAAATAGGACAAAGCTATCATATTCTTAAAATCCCGTTAGTGATTCGCATTGCCGACCAAAACTTACTTTTCAAGCATAAGACATAAGTTCTTGAATCAAAGAAGTCCACTAAATTATATCAAAAAAGAAACTGGTAAATCTTAATATGAAATTATGACTCCTTTGACCTTGAATAGGAAATCAAAACCATCAACGTCTGTCTTCATTTCCTGTAATAATTTTCCTACTTAACCATTTTTAGAAAATTGCAATAGAAGAAAACCTTATTAGTTTCTCACCATTAACAGTAAAAAAGGAAAAAGAACGCCTCTCCAACAAAATCACACAGAGTTCCAGCAACAAACGAACTTGCGAAAAGTTCGCATGGAAACCGAAACTTTCTACAAAGTTCAGTGCTCGTTTCCAGATCAAAGTTCCTTTTAGATTTCGATCCGTGTCCTCTGTAAATTAACATTAAAAGAAGTTTTCAAGCAATAAAAAAGGGCGGATAAGTTGAGAACTCACCTTGTGTTGCCACGAGTAGGAAGAGAAGTTGCAGGGCGCACGGCCGATTCATAATCCCGGAGGTGGTTGTGTCCAGCTGTGGGTGTGTGCACGCGCCTCGGAGTTCTCCGACTCACTGTGCGATATACTTCCCTGCCTCGCACGGTTACCCCCTCCAGAGACCCCTGGCGGGCTTCTTCAACTCTCTCCCGTTCTCTTCGCAAAGTTTGTAACAAACACCGAAAAGTAAGCGGAATTCCTAGCTGGAAGGTATCTTCACAACGGGGAGTTCTAAAAGGGATTTAATACCGTGCTGTGTTAAACAAAAGAAGTATGGAATTAATATATAACTTTCGTAGGATCACGGGGAATCGTACATTTTGAGTCGAAATTTTTTGAAATAATAATTTTTTTATATTAAATTATATATAAATTTTTCAAAATTAAAATAATAAATTCAAGCATTTAAAAAAATATATTATTTTGAGGTGATGTAGACAGATAAAATAATTTATTATTATATATTAAATTGTTAATATATAATAGTTTCTATTTCTAGTTTATTATATGTTAATTTCCTGTAAAAGTTGATTAATGCATTTTGCATTTTTTTAAAATTTGTGAAGTTATAGCTAAGAATTTATTTCCCACAGCAGCAAATATAGAAAGTTTAAAATGGAGAAAGAAAATTCATCCATAAATTAAAAGCAGTGACTAAGATTTGTGGAGAACTTTCTCGGCGAACAAAATAACATTTTTTAATAAATTATTTTTATAGTTATGATTTTAAATGCTTTTAAGCTATTTCCATAATTGTGCGTTAACACTTTACTGTGCTTGGTGTATTAATATCATAAGTTGTAATTATTTCTTTTGGTATGTGAAATTTTAAATGAGTTGTCATAAAATGTTATCGAATCTATGATCTCATAATGTCTGCATTCTGTGTTTCATCCTACAAAAAAGAATGTATGTGCGTAGGTGCTCTACAAAACAGACAACTGGTACTAGAGCTAAAACATTTGGCTCAAACGTACATTGGAAGGTGGGAATGTGCACCTCGGAGCCCTTTTCTAAATTTTTTATTAGGATTTTAATTAATTAATTATTAAGAGAAATTTTGTCGTTTTTCCTTAAAAACTTCCGAAAGTATCACAGAACAAAAATCATTTTTACACCACCTCAGAATGCAAAAAATTACCTTTTCAATTATATTTATTAAGTAACGGTACAATTTTTTTCTAATTTTAATAATTTAAAAAAATATTTTTAGGCATAATTTACAACAATACTTTTTATTGTTGAAATGAAACTCCAATCGTTTTCATTTTTTAACCTTTGCGGATAGGTAACTTTTTAGAACACTTAGATCAGGTTGGCGCACTCTATGCGCCATCTCGTTTGTTCCAACTCTTCGCTTATTTTATTATACACGTTTTTATTTCTTTATGGTATAATAAGATTAGAGATTGAAAGGATGGATGATACAAGCATTTATGTTAGAGTTTGAGTCGCTGCATTCTTCGTGAAATGGATTGTCCGCCACGTCAGTTTCAAAATTAGTTTCTTAGTGACTGTACTCAGTCACTTCTCCATCGAGATGAAATGCATCAGATTCGTCCTCAGCTGGTATTTGCTTGCTTAATTCTTCCAAAACAGCCGAATATTGCTCTGCAGGGATAATTTCCCGCCATTTCGTGATAGCCAGGTTGGGTTATAGAGAGCGTGTCATGCACTTTCAAGCGCGATCGGACCGAACTGACTCATTCTTCGTCCGTGGAAACTGTCGGAGCAAGTAGAAGGAATGTCACTACGAGGTTAGATGGGTGGCGAATTCTCCACCTTCAATTATTTTTTTTCAGGTAATGGTAAATACCCACTGGCTCAATCTATACGTCGTACCTGTCTGTAAAGGGTTAAACAAATATCTATTTGCATGTTTCTCTTTCATTGTTGAAAACTAAGGTAATATCCTAATGTTTAATGCTATGCTTTAATTATTTTTTTTATCAGATCTTTTATTCAAGTTAGCATGGTGCTGGACATAAAATGCGCCGAGCCATTTTAATGCTGAAATCAAATGCATATGTTGCATGAGGAATTAGAAATTGGCGCCAACAATCTGCAATTAGATGTTACATGACACGGACAGCTACTTTACTTCCTAACAGACGTTCGTACAGAGAACGAACAGAACAGGTGCAAGGCCACTAAAAGAACGTAGGCTAAATGCCTATCACAATTTGAAACTTAAAATTACTTTGTTAAGGGAACCATGAGTATTAAATTAGGTATAAGAGATTCAATTGAAATTATATTCCCTGCGAACAAGTTGGTCGTTGAAGGCGGCTAGTGTGGATCTAAGCAAAACGTTTTTCACCCGATAGAAGTTATTTCTTTGCAATATTTCTATTTCTATGTAAAACTTTGTTGGTTTATTTTTTCTCTCCCCATCCACTCATTTTAGGCCTTACATCTTAGGAAAGGCTAAGGCTTAAAATAACAGAAACTCCAAATCCACTACGCTTGTATCTCCTCTACGTTAGAACTGCATGGGGCATTTTTTAGAACATTATATTAATTCAAAGTATTTATTGTGGATAACCCCAAGATAATACTTATTGCACTTTGTGTGCGGCAATAATTATCTTCACTGCCGTCACCGTATCTTGAACAAAAAATGTAGACTCTCATTACAAAATATGAAAATTGCCTCAATGGTGTAAATAAAATAGAAGCAAAACTTAAAGCATGTTCTTTCATGCAATAATAAAAATACTCTTTAAAATTCTTTGGCATTGATATCAAAACGAAACTTATTTTCAGGTCACGTCTCGCAAATCAAGCGGCTAAGGAAATTTTGCATATGACTGATTTGGATATTGTTAGATAATTGATGAATCTGTAAGCATGCATATAACAGCAAAATTTGTGCGAAAGTGTTGAGTTTCTATCCTTTATTTGCGAAAAATGTAGATATTATTAAGAAAGAAGATAAAGGAAGGTGAAAGAATAGGTTATCTAATGCCCCCCCCCCCGGCCGCAAAATCAAGTTTGACTCATTATGGTTGATTTGCACGTAGATGAAACCAACAGAAAGATGGTTCACACGTTGATAAAATGCATTCAACCCGTCAGCACACGCATGGGGTCTTTTTTACCCCACCTTTTCTCTTTTGTTAAGAAATTCTGGGAATTTCTAAAAACTTTCCCTGTTACTTCCTGTACCTTCATGGGGACGCAAGAAGAAGAAGATAAATCAGAAGTAACCAGTGAAATGGGGTTTCTCCATTTTTTACTGGGGGTCTTGGGGCCAAATTGACCAGTGCCTGTGCCAGCGTTTTGGATTCTTTTAACGTTATGACTATGACAGGGTACGAACGTGTGCAGCATAGAAAAAAATAAATACAGAAAAGGTATAGAACAACGGAGATTAGTTCAACTTTCTTTTTTCGCATTAAAAATCCCATTTGTGTCTTAAATATAGGTTTCTTGTACGAAAATTTTTTCTTATACTCTGACAATATTTTATTTTAGTACAAATAGTCAATAAAATAAGTAGTAAGTGTCTAACAATTTTGGGGCAAAATGATCCCGCGCGAGTGCTAATGTTCCAAAAATGGGTAAGTGTGCTGAAGGGTTAAAAAAGAAAGAGTATAAGTTTGCATGATCTCCGAGATTGTTTTTTCTTCCCTCGAGTTTTGATTATGAAATTTCGATTTTGGCTAAACATCCCCATTGCTTTGATTAAGTGATGCGTTGTGGACAACTCTTAGTGAGCCGAAATAATCCCTCAATTATGAATTAATGGTAAGTTTTATGCCCATTATGATGTACCATATACCACAGTAATGACATCACTTTGGGTTAATATTGGTCATAAAAAGTCCTAAAAATAAGGAATATAAAGTCGGATTCAAATGCTAAAAAGATGCGAACAATGTTTATATTTTCAAAAATCATGCAAAAAAATAAACCAATCAATATATAGCCGCAAGGTAGCTTCTGTATCGGTTTATCAGAAGATGGATGGTTTTGACAAATGTAAGACATAAACAGCAACACATATATATTTATAAAAATGCGAATTTATGTAATGAGAACATAATTAACATCTCAAATACCCTAATAACAAATTTAAATTTCTTCATACACTATTTATACTCATTAAATTTTAGTGCATGAAACTACAGCCGTTAAACGCCAACATTCATATGTGAATGCTTAGATTTCAAAATCAGATATTCTCGTTTGATTGAAAGAATTTATGAAACTGACTCACATGTATTGGAGTCACATTACTGTTTCTTGCTAGACTTGCGCAAAATTTTTTAATACAGGAAATTGGAACTATTAATACATGCACATCCAGATTCGAATATATAGAATTTTATGTAGAACATGTTTTTTTTATGGTCGTGGAGGAATTTGCAAAATTGACTCATCAATACAGCAAACCCCATCATTTTTACCACCGTTTCTTGCTTAAAGACTCCATGCAAATAACAGTAAAATAAGTAATTTTTATGATGAAAGAATAATTTTCTCGTTGACTGAACGTATTAGTCTGAGATTAAAGAATCATTCTTCTTCGTCTCAGCCTATTAATGAACTATTCAAATTCATTGTCAGTCAGTCTACACAAAACTTAATAGCAGAGCAAAATTATCTCAACGATCAAATAACGGTAGATCAAAAATTTCACAAAACATGCTATGTGCTGTATTCTTCTCAGAACTTCTTTCGCCTATCAAATTGATTTTTTAATTGGATAGAAAATAATATTATTAAAGCCATGAAAAATCGAATGACAAAAAGTTTCTCTTGCATTTGAAGGCAAACAAAATTTATGCAGATTTAATATAAAAACATTGGTTTGATAGAAGAGTTTAATTTCGTAATGGTATTTCAATCTTAAATCGTTAGTTTCCTCTGTTGGTTGTTTTCATTGTTTCACTTTATTATTTAGTTTAAATTGCAGCTTGTCCTGTTTACATTGTTTGCATAAAAATTGTTTGTTTTCTTGATGTCTTAATTATTTAAGGAAGATTTGCTTCAAATCGAAGATAATTAGAATTCTTTACGTAAAATCTGCAATCGAAGATAGCTGAGTGATTCCTATTTGTTCTAGGGAAGTGATGGTGGTAAGGTCTGAGTTTTGGAGTCAGAGGACTGCAGGTTTAGAACACAATTACACAGCAGAATCGCTGTGTATAAGAGCATGGTCCAAATTAAATTGGCCATTTTGGGTCAGACATCCTCCTGCTACAATGGTGTGGAAGTTTGGAGAGGACAAGGGTGCCGACTGATGTGTCCTACTCCCATTTGACCACAGTTCAAATTTACGAAAACCGCCTCGAAATAGCCTAGTTTAATTTCGAAACGGGGCTTTAATATATTAAGTAGGAATTTTATTTATGAAAATATTTTAAATGCTCTGTCTTTTTACAAAGAGATATTAAATTGTTCTGAATAATCTAAAATAAAACCTTTAATTTTATTTATGTACAGATATTGAAGTAATAACAGAAAATAAAGCTTACTTTTTTATTATAACTCTACACTTTCTACTTTCTCATATACAAAGTATATATGAAGAAAATATTTAATCTTGAAAAGATTTAAACCTTGATATCGTTAACAGACAATGACCTTGATAATTAGAATTTAATAGAATTAGACCTTGAATCTGTATTCTTACACCAACCTGAGTCCTAAGAGGTACCAGTGTTAGAATTATGACTGTTAACTTGTATGCTCGTGTTTAGATGAACGTAATAACTCAAAAACGGAACGAGATAAATGTTTGAAATTTTGTAAATAAACTGGTTCCGTATCTGATTAAAAAATTATTCTCCAACGAGAATATCATCTACATATCTGTCTGCACGAGGATGAGTAAACACAGAAACGCGACTATCAAGTTGGATGTAATTGTATGTGAACACTATAATACACTAACATATATAACACTAAAATTTCAACGAGATAGACGGATGAAATTCGATTCGTGTTCTTGCACCAAAATTACAGATATGTATCCAATTTTGAACAATATCCGTCAATGAGAAGGGATGCTTATTCTATACTTGATATTTTTTGATATGGTATGAAAAAAGATAACTTCGCCTTTTTCTGTAAACTTCTTGGATATCTTGATCGATTATGCGTAAGTATGTATGAAAGTCGAAGGTAAATTACTAGTTCATTTAGGAGTCTTCTATATTCATCTCTGTGGTGCATTTGAATATAATCATTTGCTCAATGTCTGTATTTGAAAGCTCTGAAGTGTACGTACTTTAAAATAATATAAGAAGTAAATTGTGTAGAGTATTGCGTAGCGTGTGAGAGGACTATTACATTTTCATAAAGTGTAAAAGAATTGAAGTTCTTTTGATAAAAGTTCCAACCACGTTTTGAGTAACAAACTGCTCTATTTAGAAATTAGATTTGATAAACGGATTAAGGTTATTTTTTTCCAAATTTTCTTAGGTATCGTACATAATAATGCTTTTCTATGTATTAAACTTATGCCTGGTGAATTTTTAAAAGTATTCAGCTATATGAAACTAACTTCGTCCTCTGGAATATTTTTTCCGCGCTGATTTCCTCTATCAGTAGTTCCCACTTTAACTTTTGCAAATGTAAAGATAGGTGGCAATTTCCGTTTCAGTTTGATAAAAGGGAAAAAAAATCAACCCCAACTGATAAAAGTGAACCTGCACTCAGTATGAAACTATCTTAGAAAAGAAGAGGATTTTTTAAGAGCCAGGTGGGGAAGGGTTGCCGCATAAAAATATTTTGCGAAAAATTTGGCGAAACTAAGCCATTTAGAGAGATTTAAAATATGGTAGCAGTAACTGTTATGCAAAGAAAGAAAAATACAAAACCCCCGTAAGAGTTGTTTTTAAATAAATGCGACTGTTAACATAAGTAAAAATAAGCCAAATAATGGTCTTATTTAAATTCGTGTTCTTTTTTCTTGGTTTAAGCAAGGACGACCAACTGTTGCTGCATTTCAAAATTTTTGAAAGCAGATAGTTGTTGCAATATCGCTGAAGAATCATTCATAATTTATAAAAATGAGTTTTATAGGTAGAATAACAGAAAAATTTTATTTGCAGTTATTTCTTCAAGCGAGGCTTGGGTTCAAATAGATCTTTTATTACAATAATATCGAAGCAAATAAATTGAGAATTCAAGAAAATCTTTGTTGAGCTAAAAGATTCATCCGATAAATTACATAGATCTGCTGGGCTTCGAAGCGGTCAAGTTTTTTATTGCAAAATGTTAATGTTTATCTTTTTTTTAAATTTATATTGTTTTATTATGAATTAGGTGTATTTTCTAAAAATTGCATTAGTGAGCATAAAATATCAAAACACTGATGCGATCCTCATGAAATATTGCCAGTAAAAATTCTTCTCTATGGTATGGACAACGCTAATAAAACTTGCAGCTTCAATAACACGTTCAAGCAGCTGTGAGTTGTCCCCTAGAATATAGATCCTCTTACAGTATAATATTGTAATCGGCAGTTTGAGAAGGGATAAAATGTGGAATTATCAAAACTTTTTCATTCAATATAAGAGCAGGAAAGAAGGTCAAGTTGTTACTTTAGTTATTCTAGTTTACTAGGGGGCTCTGCCCCCTGCTCGCTAAAGCTCGCTTCGCTCACTACATGAAGACACTGGGTGTCCTAGCACAGTTGTTATAAAATCTTTATATATATATAACACCCCCTGCTGGCTCCGCTCACCGACACCAAAGAATCACGTGATTCTTTCGGGATCACTATGTGAAAACAGCTCGCTTCACACGCTTGCCGTAGTTATCCGTTTCTGCTAGTATTAGGAAATTATAAGTACATTAATTAATAAAAGTAAATTTAAATTATTTGAAATTGCACGAACTCCTAAAATTAATTTTTCATCAGTTTCTACAATTAAAATCTTCAGGTAGCACAGATATATATGTAAATGTTAGAAAGAAATTTGAAAGGTAATATTTATAATCCAAAGATGATTAAAAATCAAAATTATTTTCATCAATCAGAAATTTAAAACTTCTTGTCATACACTTTTGAGTATTTATTCAATAGTTTATTTCAACATAACTTCATTCCACTAAAATTTTAAGTTTAAAACTGATAGGATAGCCTTTTCCAAATCTTCAAAATAAATTTTTAAAAATTGCTTTTTCCACCAAAATTTCAAATATGCCCTCTTTGCAATGGAGTGTAATTCAGAAAAGCTTTCCCACATGTATACATGCTTATTTCAACAATTATTTAGTCAAGAAAAATATAGTGTGTTTCTCAGTG
>BGPR01000706.1:308889-413071 GCA_013235015.1 Araneus ventricosus
TTATAAAATATTACACAGAAAAGCTTCCCCACCTGTATAGATGCTTATTTCAACAATTATCTAGCCAAGAAAGAAATAGTGTTTTCCTCAATGTAGTCATTTGTGTTTTAAATCTCAGAAAATTCTTGATTGTATTTTGTCGTAGAAAGATGTAAACCATCTTGGAACCTTTTAGCTAAAAAAGGACAGTTTAAAGAAAATAGTGGCTTGAAACATGTTCAAATTAACTATTCAAACTTAAAACCCAGAATAATTATTTACTTTTAGCCTTTTAAAATTGATAAGATAGCTTTTTTCTCAAAAATTTCAAAAAGCCTTGCTTTTTTAAGCAAAATTTAAAATATGCACTCTTTCTTATAAAATATTACACAGAAAAGCTTCCCCACCTGTATAGATGCTTATTTCAACAATTATCTAGCCAAGAAAGAAATAGTGTTTTCCTCAATGTAGTCATTTGTGTTTTAAATCTCAGAAAATTCTTGATTGTATTTTGTCGTAGAAAGATGTCAACCATCTTGGAACCTTTTAGCTAAAAAAGGACAGTTTAAAGAAAATAGTGGCTTGAAACATGTTCATATTAACTATTCAAATTTAAAACCCATAATAATTATTAACTTTTATAATTGATAAGATAGCTTTTTTCTCAAAAAGTTCAAAAATCCTTGATTTTTTAAGCAAAATTTTAAATATGCACTCTTTTTTATAAAATATTACACAGAAAAGCTTCCCCACCTGTATAGATGCTTATTTCAACATTATCTAGCCAAGAAAGAAATAGTGTGTTTCTCAGTGCAGTCATTTGTATTTTAAATCTCAGAAAATTCTTGATTGTATCTTGTCGTAGAAAGATGTCAACCATCTTGGAACCTTTTAGCTAAAAAAGGACAGTTTAAAGAAAATAGTGGCTTGAAACATGTTCATATTAACTATTCAAATTTAAAACCCATAATAATTATTTACTTTTAGCCTTTTATAATTGATAAGATAGCTTTTTTCTCAAAAATTTCAAAAATCCTTGCTTTTTTAAACAAAATTTTAAATATGCACTCTTTTTTATGAAATATTACACAGAAAAGCAAAAAGTATGCAACATTATCATTCACCATTCATGTGGTAATTCTTTTCCAGTGAAAATATATATGTGCTAAAACAGTCCGTACAAACATGGTGGCAAAAAAATCTAATCTCTCTCTATATATATACGTTGCAAACAGTATGCAACTTTAATCATTCTCCGAGAGCAGTGTGCAAGAGAACTTTTCTGATGTATAATTAGTTCTCTGGTCTTTATTCTGTAATTTTTATTTTTACACATAGTAAATAGTGCACACAATTAGTATAACAAAAAAAGACTCTGGCTCCCTAAGCCTATCGGCGGCTTTCTCTCCGATCTTCGCTGAAATCTTTCATCCAGGGATTCCCTTGCACGCTGCTCTCTTCTACGCAAATTTTATTCAAAACTTCGCAAAGAGTTAATTTTAAATAAATAAATTCAAAAAAAGAGTAACGACTTCTCCTGTAATCCGTAAGCGATTAGCTCGGTTAGCGAAATTCTTGGCGTCAGGGTTGAGATTGGTAAACAAACTGATCGTTGCCAACGGGGAGAAAGAAATAAAGGTCATTTTTTTGCGCCACGCATAAGCGTTTTATATAATATAGATGAGACAGTTAGTTGAAAGTCAATAATCAGTGGCATCTATAAATTTATAATAATTAACAGCAAAACGGGGATGACATAGTTTTGGAGATATTGATAACAAAATGCATACCATCAGTACTTTTTCTAATCGTTCGTAGCACTTTTAGAGGATGGTTATTACATTTTAATTACACTAATGGACAGAAAAACATTCAAAATGATTACTTAACAATGTCATTGTTTGTTAAATGCATATCAATAATTTGACGCATCTGTAAAAATATTCGAAGTCAACAGTGAATGAATAGATCAATAGAACCACCTTTAAACCAGTAGTATAATTGTTAAAATTAAATGGTTATGAAATCTATAAATAATTTTGTAGATAAAATTTGCCTGGTTTAAAGAAAAGATATATTTAAATTCTCTTTTGTTAAAATGAAAATATAATTTAGTTCTATTTTATTAATAAATGAAATAATTATACAGGGATGGTGATTTTCAATGAAATATGAAATGAAAATATTAAGAGATATACACATTTAAAACAATTTGCAAATCTTTCGGACTTCCTTATTTCAAACTCAAGAAACTCTATCATACTTTTTGTAGTTGCAATATCTATATAGTTGGACATCCCACATCATATATCATTCATTAGGATTTTCACAGAAAATATATATCTTGAAATTCCTATCAATCTGCATTTTTTTCTGAATCACACAACCGAATCGCTAATCCTATGAACAGAACTCCTTTAAGTCGAATATTTTCTTATTAAATTCAAACTATTTGAAAATACCTTCAGAAACAGTAATTTAGAGAATAAGGGAAATAAATTTCTGTATTTGAAAAAAAATAGTGCATACACTGATTGTTATCAAGTAAAACATAAACAACTAACATTTCATATCGATTATTCTTTCAACAAATGTTTCTTGATCCTGGATACGAAAATTATAATTTTACATAGAATGTCGAATTTAGATGGAATGTAGTTTTCAGATAGAAATGTTCAAGTGAAATGTGATTTATTTTTATGGGGTTTTATGATTATAAAAACATGTGATTTAAATCTTTTATTTACTGATTTGTATAACTTTTTATCTTCAAAAGAATATTTTACATAATTCTTTCTTTAGTTTTGCTTTCAAAAGTTAAATTTCAAAGAAAATTCAGGTTTTGAGAGAAATTTATTTGATCTGCTACAAGGTTGTTTTGCTTGTTATTTCTAAAATTGTTTCATATACTTACCATAGCATACATGAGAGATGTGATTTGTATATGTGGGACTAATCGGTAATTGGTTAAGTAAATATTTTGAAATGAAAAGTTACTGAATAAGCATTTAATAGAGTATGATAATAAAAGATAGTATGCATCTTTTAGACCAAAAGTAGACCATTGATTAATAGCTAAGTCAATAAGAGTAAATTTTTTTTTCTTCCACCTCGATTTTTCATACTTTTTTTCTTTTTATTATTAATTTGTTATTTCTCTTAATTCACATTTTGACATTGAATTCTAATTTAAGTATTTTATGCTTTATATCCGTGTATGCTTTTTTTGTTGTTTTTTTTATATTGATAATTGTTCTTTCAATTCTTGTAGGAATTTCGGAATTTCGCATATTTTATTATTGCTTGTTTTTATTATTTGTTTTAATTATTCTTCATTTCTTTCATTTATTTTTTAAAGGAATTGTTTAGTACATTGGTTGAATTATCAAATATGCTTACTACTGTAAGCCTACTAATGCATATTTGTGGAGCACGAGGAGTAGCTCAAGTTCAATAATAATTAAGTAAGTGTAAGAAAAATTATCGTCGCATTTTGAAATTATATACGCATGCCAGAAACAGCATTTAAAATTTAATATATTTAAAATAAAGAAATCATAAAATTAAAATATCTTTATACTATTTCATACATAAAATTATGATTGTCTTTTAACTGGTTTGCTTTCTTGCAGAAGTTAAAAAGCCGCAATTTATTCAATAATAATTTCTTCCAGACTTACTGTGATTTGAAAGTAATGTGATTACAGGTAAGTCTAAACAGAAGACTGTTTTCATCGTATAAGCTTTTTATGATACTTTCAATTGAAATTTATATATTTAAACACTTCTAGTCTTAATATATATGGATTATATAAAAAATTTCGAAGAAAATTATTAGATTTTAATTCATTATATTGATTTCTCTTAAATGTAATGTTCTGAAGCCAAAATAATCGTTCCTTCAGAGCAAAGAGACAGACGTTTCCATCGAAGACACTCTGAATAATTTCTGTAAATGCCAAAGAAGCTATTGCAATAACTCTTAATTAGTTTTGTGCGAAACAACAGCTGCAGGTGAAAAATGGACCTAAAGGATCGTCTTGGAAAATCCAATTGTATCATGCTGCCCGAAAGTAGCTTTCCCTTTGAGTATGGAAACTTTGATCAATTACTCTTTCCCAAACACAGAAGCTCTGCATGCATTTCTGTCTTGTAATCCTAACGCATCTTTATGAGTTTCAAAGAAGTTCTTTTACCTAGAAGGCTATTCTATGTGTCTAACAACTTTTAGTACAATACTTGAACCGTGAGTTGGAATTTACTTCCATGTTATCATTTTTTGTATAATGATTGTCCATTTGGTAACTCAAAAAAGTAGCATTAGAGTATAAGTAAAATATCGTCGCTTAACAAACAATACCACCCATCTCAATTTTCCAAATTTTACAAGAAGAAAAAAAAATTGAGTTTTTTGCAACCAATGACGAATATTTCTGATTTTTTTTCACTTCTGGTATGAGCATTTAGTCTCATGTTCAACCCAGATCTGAAAAAAACTAACAAAAATACTTCTTATTGGTTGCGAAAAATTCAGTTTTTTCAACCCTCTTGTAAAATCTGGAAAATTGAGATTAGTGGCGTTGCTTACTCCGTTTCTAAACTCCACTCTACACTATTGGGAGGACATTTACTGACAACAAATTTGACGTCCTCCAGTCCAGCATCCACACAGTAGCTTGAGAGGAATAACCTCAAACTCTTGATCCCCAGTTCCAAAATACTGTATATCTTCATTTTCAAAGTAGTTAACATTAAAGCAACTCACGGAATCCCTCTCTTTGCTCAATAGACGGGTCAGGCATCTTCACACCATGAATTCCACCACTAATCTGATAATAACAAACAAATCTTTGGTATTATTATCTTAGACACTTTGTCAATATGCCAAAAACAGTTCGAGTTCCAATAATAATCTTCTCTCTATTATAACCTTTTCTCTTATTTTATTATCGGAGATATCCTTCTTCGTGTTGGAAAGTGCATTCTGCAATTTTAGAGTTGTAGAAAGTGTACAATATTTTTTCTCTTATAGCCTTTGAATCTGATTCTTTGTTTAAGCTTGATTTAAAATAAGATCTTGAAACTTGTTTTAAAAGAAATTATTCTAAACATTACCATTTCATGAGTTTAAAATCAGCATTTGATAAATAATCGTTCTAGATTGTTCATCACATGGTTGGCTTATTAGGTTAAAATCCTGTTTTGAACCTAAACAAGAGCTTTATTGTTGATAATCTCGTAATTTTAAACAATTGTTAGAAGACAATAACGGCACATAAGGTGGCAACTCCATTTCTAAACTCCACTCTACACTATTGGTAGGACATTTACTGACAACAAATTTTATGTCCTCCAGTCCAGCATCCGCAGAGACCTTGAGTGAATAACCTCAAATTCTTGATCCTCCAGTTCCAAAACGAGATTTTTCTAGCTGAAATCTAGAAGTTGATGCATACCTTTAAAACGGCGCTAAGTTGCCAAAGCTAATACAAGCAATGATGCGCATTGGTGAAGGTCTTACTTTGGCGACTTGGTGCCGTTTGAAAGGTGTGTACACACTTCTGGATTTCAACCTTTAAATGAATAAATAAAATTCCATTTTAGTTACAGTGGAATAATTTATATTAATGATGATGCTGTCAGCCATTAATAAATTTTATATTTATCTTTCATAGAACATGAGATCTTATTTCAAATTAATTTAAGCTACCTTCCCAGACTGCTAATATTAATGTGTGGTTAAACAAGATAACTGTGTAAAGTTCTTGAAAAAATATAAGATTATTTGCACAGAATTACGATTTTCATTAGAAAATGGAATAAAAAAGCGGAGCAGACGTATTTATTTAGACAGATAAGAATAGATAAATTTCATTCACATTTGAAAAACTACAGTACCATTGGAGAGAACAATGGATTAAAAATTTCAGCAATTTTCATTGGCGGAATTTACTCCGAATGTAAACAAGGTGTACTTTGTAGTTACAAAATTTCTACAAATACCATAAATATGGAATTTAAAATATGACCCTAATTTAATAACTATGGACATGCATCAATTTCTGTCAAGCATAATATTCTTTGTCTCAATGAAATTGTCATTTAATTTCATACCTCATATCTGCCCTGGAAATATATGATATTAAAGGGCACAGGTTTTTACAATATATTTTGGATGCACAACGATTAGAACCTCATTGAACTATTGAAAGCATTTTAAACGTTACTTTTTAAAAATTCAATCGTCTTCCTTGACCCTTATTGTAACTTTATTTAAAATGTCCAGTTATTAAGAAAGCAATTGAAAGAATAAAATAAAAATTAGTATAAAGAAATAGGTGTCTGTAAAACACATTCTTTCCAGTCACGCAACTTTCAATTTTTAACCCCATATTTTTCAAGCAAGAGGAGATACGAAGAAACATATAGTTTATCTATTTTTATTTTGATGAACTTAGATTTTAATTTCTGTCATTAATAACTGCGTTGTTCTGAAAAGAAATAAAGAAAAATGTTCGCATAGGTTATGATTTTATTCAAGAATAGGTTTTTTACGCACCCTTAGCCATCTTTTACTGTTTCCGAGTTCAGTCCTATCGTTCGTGTTTTATTGTTGCTGTGCATGCACATCCCTATTTGTTTGATTACATTTGAGCAGTTCATTTTCAATAATAGGTTTAAAATTGTGCTTTCCAAATTCAGTTTATGTTTAAATTAAAAATTTTTGTGATCATTAGATATAATACGCAGGCGTTCACAATTCAAAGAATGTGCACAGTTTATGGAATATCTGAAAATGGTAACATTTGATATTTGATCAATGGTAACATTTTGATGATATTTGGTATGGATGCACAGTTATATAAAAAATACTATAAAACAATCGTGGCACTCACTTTTGGTCTTCTGTAAGTTTCATCAGCACAGAAATTTCTAAACTGGACATTGCAAGATCAAGCTTAAAATAATTTCTAATATGTGATATGGCTCCTTCTCGAGGCAAAATTTCATACCGAAAATGAACCAACTGAAGTCTCTGTCACTGAGTCCTAATTTTGTTTGGTCTCTGACGGAAGGTTCTCCACCTGACGCATGGAGACATTTTATCATTTTAAAGGTAACAAGAACCTTGAACTAGAGTTTAGAGGGATAAGGTTCTCTTCAAAGGCAGGTGGAAGAAACGGGTAAAATCAGTATCCAAGAATTTCAGATTGGATTCTGATTTTAAGAATGCCTCCACATCCCTTCATGTGTTTTACGTAGGCCATCTGACTGCTCAAAGTTATAAGAAAGTACTTACAGCCTTATGTTCGAACTTTCACGGGAACAGCTGGCCCTTGGTTCATTTGTTTCTGGACGTCAGCACTCTTCCTCATAGAGCTAACTGTCTTAGACGATAATCTTGAAAGTAAATATCCTCACTTCAAGAGGATATTCATTTTCCGATCCGGTGAATATCCTCACCGGATGGATTAATCAGACATGTCTTTATTCAAGGTCATTGAACATGCCTAGGATACTCATAGGAAGGCAATAACAGCTCTTCACCTCTTCCGAGAACCTTCTGAAAACTTCGTTTGCCTGAATAATATGCTAAAAATAATTTTAAAGAAGGAAAGGTATACAGTAAAATTGAAATAAAAATGGAAAACATGGGTACATAGCGTTGTTGTCACTTTCCCCCTATATTTAATGATACCCATTGTCCATAAATCCGTTTAAATCTTCAAAAAAAACCTGATAGTGAAACATATCACATTATCAATGCTTTTTTACACGATTCAATCTGTTTACGATTCGATAAATATTTTGAAACCCTTTCTTAGAATGTTTTGGAACCGTCTCCTTCAACGAGTCAGAAAATATAATGCGTTATGTTTATTCAATTACAGACGTGTGAAATTCGATTACATTTCCGTTGATACCTCGTAGTAGAAAGACGACATTAAACGACGCGGGCAGCAGCATTTAATGACGAGGGCTTTTTCCAGAGCTGTGTGCATCGATCAAAAGTGCCAGAGGACAGTCAGTATTTGTTTTTGGCTCGCGAGTTTTTCTAATTTCTCCGTTTCCCTAAACAAAACTAACAATAAGCAGCCGAAGAAGAAGAAGTCTTTTCACGGAGGTTTCTCCTCCCATTTTGCAGCGCCTTTCTTTTCTTCCCCGTGAATGGCAGCAGCACCTTGAAAAGTTTTTCGGTTTCCGCACCTATTGCCCCTTCAATATACTTCCTTCTCCGCGGCGCCCGCTTCTTTCATTTCTGCTCAAAGCTCCCAGAGATGGACGGGTATTTCTTTGTTCGGAAGCCTGGAAACAACTCAACTCGCCTCTGCCTCACGAAGAATATATTTCCAAGACTTTTTCCTCCCTCTCTGGCTCCCCCTCCCCTTTATCAGACCTTTCTCGAAATATATCCGCTCGCGCGGCCACCAACTTTGAATCTCAACTTTTTCGCTTCCTTTCTCTTCCTATATGTGTGTATAAAAAAATTCACTCTGTTTGAATCACCTTTCTGGGCGACAATATAGCGCTGATTAATATGCAGGGCACTAAAATATAACAATGTGTTACAAGGTAAATTTTGTTGATATTCAAATCTATCCGGCGAAAAAAAAAGAATAAAATTGAAATGAATTCCAGCTTTGAAATATATCTATAAGGGAATAGTAAATATTTTTAGAGTTTATTTAGATATAACGCATTGTAAGAATTTTTCAAGAACTTGTGATGATGCATACGTTATACAAATTTATACAACAAATAGCATCTTTCTTCGCTATTTATATTCTTTTAAAACGATATCGCAAACTGTATTATAAAGATTCCGAATAGTTTCGTAAAGAATATGGTATTGGTAGATGTCCGAACAAAATCAATAATATTGTGTGAAATCGCTTCAGGTGTAAAAGCATACAGTTATTCTTAATATTTATTATGCTGTTTTAATTATATTGATGATGAAAGTAGATTTCTAAAAAAATCGATAAATCAGCTGACAAAGCTGATCTATTATATCCATTCACATCACAACCAACCTTAATTTTTTTTTTTTGCTTGCTTTCTCTTCTCTGTGTGACTAAGAAATGAACTTGCTTAGACGACTCCTGTGAACGATAATATAAGCCTAATGGTAGGTTAATTATAGTATTATATAGAGTATTAAGTAATAACTATTTATTGCAAGAAAAGTTTCTTGGTGTTTCTGCCTCAAGCTATTTAGAACCATCTCTAAAAGGAAAAAAAGCTATAAGACTACTTTTTCAATCCATTCATAATGTAAGAGTTAAAATTCATGTAACTTACAAGAAGAATTCTTGCAATACCAAGTTTAAATATAAATTAATTATTTTATGCATATCAGAGTTGCATTTAACCGTGATTTGTTTATTTGATTGTATTGTTGTTGCGATAATTTGCTTAAACCTTTCGCAACTAACGGGACACATGCATCTCTAAAGAACTCTAAAAATACTTTGGGGTATAAATCCTTCTTGAGTCTAGTGGAACCTTTTTCCATCATCCAACGAAGTTTTAAGAAGGAGTTTTCATTTGCAGAGCATGGAGAAACTACAGCAGTTGCTGCAGTGCAGTTTTTTCACAGTGTTGCATCAACTAATTTGATAGTTGACGAATGTATATGCTTTGGGTTTGGAAAATATCGTATAAATTCAACAAAAATTCGATTGATTTATAAATCTAAATTGAAAAACTTTTTTTCTTTACAATATTACTCCATGGAGACTACTGGGACACATATGCCCTAGTGATCACGACGGTTGTGATACACATGTTCCTGTCCTAAACAACGAGATACATTTCTCTTAAAAATAAAACACCTTTGTTTGGCATTCTTATGCGCCGTACTCATAGCACATGCTATCAAAATTGTTGTGGGGTTGGAAACAAACTCGTCGCAAAAGGATTTAATAATATTTTTTAAATATTAGGTCAATACCTTTTTATCGATTTTTAATCAAAATACAAATAATACAGTAAAATCAGTGAATAGAACGTAATTAACATATTAAACTGTTTATATCTTATATTATTTTAAATCTATTACTTATTTACTATGTAATCGCTTAAGAAAGCTATTCCAATCTAGTTTAGAAACTTTATTTATGGCAATCGTAAACTGAATATTTAGCAAATACAAATTAAGAATTATTTTTGCATTTTCTATGCATGAAAAAGAAACTTAAGCAAAATTTAAAATAGTGTCTCGAACATTTATTTAGAAAGATTGGTTTCTTATTAAGGTTCACAAAGGAAACGTATCACGTCTTAACTCATGAGAGGCTTTAAGACATTTAAACAAATTTAATAAACATCATATTTTATCATCAACTCTTGACTCCTCGAAGAAATATTGATGAATTTTGAAGTTTTACATAAAAACTCATTTTACGTGAAGTTAAAGAGAAGAATTTTTTTCTACGCCGCGAAATAGACAGCGTCTTGAGCAATCTTAAACACTCATATTTAAACCAAGAAAATTTTTTCTAATTGTACAGGTTTTATAATTGTAGAGTGGTTTTTTTTGTAATTGTAGAGGTGTTTTTTTTTCTACGTTGCAAAATTGAAAATATCATGAACATTCTTAAAGGTCCATTGTCCAACCAAGAACATTTTAATCAATTTTCACCTTGATGAAGGAAGACAATTCAGTTTTATAATTATCCTTAATCATATAGTGTCAGTTATTACTGAAGGTAAATATAAAAAGAAAGAAAAGAAAAATTCCAAAAAATCAGTCGAAATAAAGAAGAAAGTTTATATACTAATACACTTCTTAGTACTCTTCTTTGTATAAATATGTACTAGGAAAGCAAATTCGCTGCCGAGATAATAATCTTCAATACTCCCAGAAAAACTCTATCATAAATTTCTAAATCACATCATCACAACAAAGCATATTAACGGAATTAATATTAATTTATATGAATTGCTCTTTATCGTATATAAATAATTAATGCAATCAAATTAAGTTAAATTCCTTCATAACCAGGAGAAAGAAAAACAGTTAGTTTGAAATTGATTTTGAAACAAGAAAAATAAGTTACATGATTGCCACTAATTACTTATTAACCACCTTATATTAATGTCGCACATGTTAAAGTAAAAATAGCATCGTGAATAAATTTTACTGCGTCTTAAAATCAAAATACCAAACAAATCTATTCACAGTGAAAAAACCCGAATATTCTATTATGTAATTTTGGAAATATTCAAGAAAGCTGCAGACACGTCACATCCTCAAATGAAAGAATTTAAAGAACATGCCTCTTGAACGTCGTAAAACTTGTTGCATTCTGTTGCGAAGTTTTGGAGATATAGAGTACACTAAACTACACAAATTGTTTTAATTATATAATTAGAAAAAAGCCATAAAATGTATCCGAATATTTCATTTTCACTTTCGGTATTCACCGTAAAATATTTAAAATAATAAAAGGCTTTTGCATTACATTTTTGCCATTTAGTTCCTTGGAATCCAATGAAGTGTCAAAATGGGTTAAAAAACTTCACGAACATTAAACGAGTTTTTCAAAACCAGTATGCTGATGTAACCTCCAGAAAATCAACTAGAGGAGAATGACTTTGAGGGAGTACTTTGAAAGGGTTCCAGAAGATAATATTCATGAATCGAAGTTTTTTATATACGAAAAAAGCAGGAATTCGAGGACGCGCCAACCACCCATGCTACTATTCAGTGCCTTTCACCCGCTGTGTCAGCGTGGACAAATAAATAAATAAGCCACCTCTACTCAGCTGACTCGTGTCAAGCTTCACACCCTTTGGGTAAGATGTGTCGGCGTGGGGAAAAGCCACTACCATGCTGCACTACAACCCTTTTAATGGGCTGCAGATCTCACCATATCAGGATGGATGTAAGTGGAAAAGCTGTCAGCGATTTGCGTTTTGAAATATGTTTGCTAGAGTTGTTGACTAATCCTACTAGGTCTAGCCTAGCTAACCAAGGATTCATGATAAAGGGGAAGTGTGACAGCTTCTGTTGGCGAAGCGGCCTAGGTAGTGACTTAGGTAAAAGTCTGACTTCAGCCAGAGTATAAGAAGATCGGTTGCCTTTCAGGCTCACTTTCAGGTTTATCTTAGAGGAAAACCATCACCAGTCAGCTCGATCACAACGGGAAATTTTCTTCTAAAACGCACATTGATTTACCAGTTTTCAACGAATGTTGGCTGTGTTTCGATGAAGAAACAGGAAAATGCTTTACCCCTTCTTCAATCATTGAAAAGTAATGTCTGTATTTCCTATCAACCACCCGTGGAATTACTGATTCTTTTCTTATTAGCAATCCATATAGCAGCCATGCATGAAATGACGCAATAGATAGGGAAGTAAAACGACATGAGGTATGTAGAGAATGCAACAGGTCAGTTTCGAAGGGTGGGGAGAACATCTATTGATAAATTAATAGAGCATTAGTTGGATCAACCGGCAAGAAAAGGGAGAAATCTGCTTGCACAGTGTCTGTTCCGCCTATAAGGAAAAGTTCAAAATACTGAATATAAAGAGAGAAAAATTGCTTAAAATTAACAGTTGATATAAATTATGTACAATTTACTAAACAGCTGTATTTTAGAAAGAGAGAATGAAAGAAAACTATGACTAAGTGAAAAAAAAATCACCTGGATTTTCAGTTCATAGTAGCAATGTGTTAACGAAATCCAGTTTAAATCCCACAGAATCCTGTATTTAAGGGAACGAGTTGACACTGCCTGTGATCCCCACCCTTTCTATTAGAGGCGCCTCTCCTCTTAGGAGAAAAGCGCAAAAACAAACAAACAGAAAAGACTAAAAAAAATAAAGAATCTAAATGCGAATTCCTGCCCTCCTCTCTTTTTCCAAATGCCATCGGAATGTTGATCTGTCCGGCTCCGGGAAAAATAGCCCTTTTCCCAAAAAACCCAGAGGGAGGGGCAAACGGGGGGGAGGGACGAAAGTAAATTCAGGAAAACCAGGAATGCAGAGGGGTGGAGGGGTTGGGAAGATTTTGAAATTCCGGTGGCAAGTGCGGTCCGGTAAAACTAATGCGTATGCTTTGTTCGTCCAGTGATTGTTGTTGCCATTAGAAAGACCCCCCTTCCATCACGTGGTCCCGAATGACCAATGAGAAAGAGGGACATTAGGGAGCGCGCTGGACAGGATCGCCCTCACGAAAGACAACAATAAAAAATTTGGGGGTTTTCTCTGCTTAAAATCCAGGCCGAAGGTAGAAAAAGAGGAGACCAACTTTTACGCATCTGCTGCGCCAGGATTGTGTATTCCGCAACAAACTATTCCGTCGCACTGACTTTGATTTTTTTCGTCAGTGCACTGTAGAAAAAAAAGTGCGTATCCTGACTGGGGAAACTTTCGTATTTTTCGAAGCTCTAATAGTATAAGAGAAATTTCCATTTTCGATCTGCTCGTTCGTTCATTATTCTCTGCTGCTGAAATATTCTCAGTCGTTTCTCGAACTATTGTCTATTCTCTCGTCTATTTCTCAACTATCACAAAGAGTTGATCGAGCGTTCCGACGCCACGCATAATACAGAAAGTCTCAGGGAGTTTTTAACGTTGGAATATGGCTACAAAAAATGATGATAACTTTGACTCTTTGTAAAGAAATTTTAAAAAATAACAATTTTTTTTGCTTTATTTTATTAATAAAGTTTGCTAATAAGTGCATAAAAATGTAAATTCTTTATGCATTCAGATACATTTTTAATTCTTTATAGAATAATTAAAGAACAAATTTGTACTTTTTTTAATTAATAAAATTTGCTAATAAATATATAAAAGTGAATTATTCCTTTTACACTCAGATATTTCTTTATTCTTGGTAAATGTTAAATAAGAGTATGGAGCCATATTTGACCAACAAAGTTTCATCATTCCTAAATTCCGACGCCTAATAGAAACGTTTTTTTACAGAAAGATTCAGTACGATTTAAACAAACTTTGAACGGCGTGAGCTGCAAAACATGAATCGAAATCGAACAATTGTGTAGAGTCAGAAATGCCATTCTGACGCAATGAATAGTTGGACATCATTCTCACGCAATGAATAGTTAGATATAATTCTCATGCAATGAATAGGTTAAAAATCATTCCATTCTATGGGGCCACTTCCCCTTGAAGCCATAGCATTCGTCAACATTACAACCTGGATCGTGAGCGGCAGTACCATACAATAGCCGGAACGATGCTGGATCATATCCTGGCTTATTTAGCCTTTTTTCCTGAATGCAATAGAGTACTGCTCAGCTATTGTTTCATCGTGTCCTTTATTTTGTAAATTTGAATTGGCCATTATGGGCGTTTACTGCTTTTTAATTTTAAGATTGGTGTCTTGGTGACATTTTGTAAACATTTTGGATGGAAAGAGTTTTCTGAAATAAACTATGCAATTAATCCCCACCTACGTTAATGGATGCAGAATGTAAAAAGCTGTGGGTGCTGCATTTTGACTTGGGGATCCTTGCCCTCGGCGGCTGGGTGGCCTGTGGGTTTTTTGTGCTGTTGGGAGTCGCCTGTCCGGGCCTTATCCTTTCGGGTCGGCCGGATCGGCGTCGGTTCACTCTGTCTCTCCTTGGTGTTCAGTGGTGAAGTCCTTGTCGCACTTACCTTCGTAACTGCATGATATGCAAGAAAGTGCATTATTCCATCTACCGAAAGTGTCAGGAATGTGTCCGTGGTTATCTGCGCCTCTCCATTGACCTCTGGTCATTTTGGATATGTGCATGTTATCTCTCTATATATAAAAGGCAATGTTTGTGTGTGTGTGCGATGTTTAGTAAACTATTTGACTTACAGGCCTGAAATTTGGCACACAGGTATCCCTGATGCTGACTCAATGCAACTCGAAGCACGATTTTTAAAATTCGATCTAGGAATTTTTTTATTTAATACTTTGTGCTTTTTTGAGTGATTTTTCGTGCCTATTTTGGAAATGTGCATGTTATCTCTCTCTATATAAAAGGCAATGTTTGTGTGTGTGTGCGATGTTTAGTTAACTATTTGACTTACAGGCCTGAAATTTGGCACACAGGTATCCCTGATGCTGACTCAATGCAACTCGAAGCACGATTTTTAAAATTCGATCTAGGAATTTTTTTATTTAATACTTTGTGCTTTTTTGAGTGATTTTTCGTGCCTATTTTGGAAATGTGCATGTTATCTCTCTCTATATAAAAGGCAATGTTTGTGTGTGTGTGCGATGTTTAGTTAACTATTTGACTTACAGGCATAAAATTTGGCACACAGGTATCCCTGATGCTGACTCGATGCACCTCAAAGTCAGATTTTTAAAATTCTATCTAGGAAATTTTTTATTTAATACTTTGTGGTTTTTTGAGTGATTTTTCGTACCCATTTCTCCATTTTTTTTAATAATCGTATCAAGAAAATGGATACACTATAAGAAAGAACAAACAATTTACTTTCTAATGAAGTTTATGTTAACATCTAAAAGTTTGTTTTAAACGAAAAAGTTGCCATGCAATATTTTCTCTAATTTTAATAAATCTTTAAAAATAGTTTTTAGTATAATTTACAACAATACTTTTCATTGTTGCAACGCAATTCAAACCGTTTTCATTGTTTAAACAAATATTTAATTGCAGGCTTCTTTTTCATTGTTGAAAGCTAATCCAGCTAACATGCCGCTGACCATAAAATGTGCTGAGTCATTTTAATGATGAAATCAAATGCAGATTTTACAAGAGGAATAAGAAAGTGAAGATAGCATCGAAACGTGCAATTAGATGTTACATGGCATGGCCAGTTATTTAACTCCATTAGGTATATTTACGTAGACACTAAACAGAACAGGTGCAAACCACTAAAAGAACATAGATTAAATATCTACCACATTCTGAAGTTTAAAATTACGTTGTTACGGAAACCATGAATATAAAATGATGTAATTGAAATCATATTCAAGGTTAACAAGCTGGTCGATGAAGACGGCTAGTCATAGATGAAAAGCAAGTGATTTCTTTATGGGTTTGCATTTTCTTCATTCTCTTCACTCTAGGAAGTGAAGATGGCGTCACCTACCCTGCGTTGCTTTATTATTCCAATTCGTTTTAGAGCATTCTGCACTCTCCAGAATTTTGCCCTCGTTTCACACAAACGCTCGCTACAAATACTTACGGTATATGATTTACGATAAGCTTCTTAGCTAAGCAATGATTCTTCTGTTTAACTTTTCTTAATGAACAAACAACCGAATAAAATGTAATTGTTTCGTCTCTAAAGAATCAATTTTACAGCGATTAATTTTTCTGTGTGAATTGGTGTTGACTAAGTTTAATTTAGTTTATAATAACGTTTTATGCAGTCAACATTTTTTAGGTTTTCGTAATGATTTAAATCATTGTGAAAATTTGTATTTTTTTAAGCAGTGACATATCAGACCTATATACTATACAAAAAGCAGCTTTTTCGTTTTTAAAGAATTTTTTTATCTACTGACTTTTCAGAGCTATTGGCGTTGAAAAATTTTATTTCCGTGTATTAAATTGCTAAAAAACAGTTCTCAAATTTGCCACACTATAGAAATGCAATAAACCTTCAATAATGCTGGAAAGAGTAAGATTTTTTTTAAAATAAATATTTAAACATTTCTCTGTTCACTTCAGAAGATCAATCAAGGCCTGGGTCATCATATTAAATATAAGGAAAAGAGAATTGTTGTTAAACATCTTGCAAAAGGAAGTTTTAACAATAGGGAATTTGTACACAAAAAAATCGCTTTTTCCAAATGAAAGTGAAAAAAAGTGAAATTGTAATAACTATTAGCCTCGTTTCTTTTCTCTATTTGTGCATAAAAAATAAAAGTCTTTTTCTTTTTCATCATCATCCTTTGTTGTGTGTCGGATAATATTTATCTTTGAAAGTTTTTTCGTCCGGGATCTCCCCTGAGGGTTTTTAACAAAATCTCCATTTCACTTACGCCGAAACTTCATTTTGATCTCGACGTTTATTTAAGAAAGTCCGGATTGTTAGTTCTTCGACAAAGAGCAACATTCGGGGATTTTATTCTTGTAATTCTCAAAATGAAAACGTTTTGTCTTATTCTACCTTTGGGAGAGTAAAAAGGAAGAATCTTTCTTTTCTAATGCAAAGTCCAAAGCTTTGGAAACAGAAGTTATTAAAAAAGGCACCGAAATGAAAGTCCGTGTGGGCACAATCTCGAGATATTTTGGGTAACTAGCCTTCGAAGCCCTTATTAGCTTGTTTGAGGGATTAAGAGATTTCCACTGTGGACATGGAACAAAAATAGGATGTTTTGCTTGCTAGAATTTCTTCCAAAGAAGGAAATGTACGTAGGAGGAAGATATTTTGTTAATACTGGTAATGATACTTTTAATTTATTTATTTCGTATCCGATAAAATTTGTATCTTTTTTTAACTGCAATGTAATTTTTAGTATCTCAGTCCAAAAGTAGTTACGTACTGAAACAGTTTCATTATATAATGATTAATGAAATTATTTTCAACTAGAGTTGTTTCTGTTGCAGGAAATCGATTTTTATTTGCAAGCTTTTTCAGATAAAACTTTAAGCTTTGATGTTTTCCGACAGTCAGTTGAAAATATTGTGAATGAGGCATTTGAGCAAGGCTTCTTCTACTTTTTTCATTCGTGATCGACCTCCAGTGATAGAAACGCCTCTTCTACCACTCTGTGGTTG
Source organism: Araneus ventricosus (assembly GCA_013235015.1). Taxonomy (NCBI): domain Eukaryota; kingdom Metazoa; phylum Arthropoda; class Arachnida; order Araneae; family Araneidae; genus Araneus; species Araneus ventricosus. Next base: position 326,575 of record BGPR01000706.1, read on the forward strand.
CTAGTCAAACCAAGATTTGAGTTTTAAGAGCCAGATTTTATAAGAATCAGGCAGGCTTGGATCGTTGACATTTTTTATTTTGTTGAAATTTTCAGGATATGTTCTTCATGTGAAACTATTAGACACGTGTTTTTTTTATTTTTGCAAAAAAAACAATTTTTTCCTATAGTTTTGGGGGTCCAAAATTGAAGATCGTCCATTATTTTAAGAAAAACATACCATTTTACATAAGGCAATACTTTTTGTGCCAAGAGTGAACCATAGTATGGGTAATTATTTTGTGTTCTACTTCCACACTGACTGTTAGGACATAAAGACTTATGGTTGACTTTTGGCACCAAGGCCAAAGGTCATTCAAAATTCGACGAAAAAAGGCATTTTTCTGAAACTCTGGAAATTTGGGACCCCCAAAACTATAGGAAAAGTTTTTTGTGCAAAAATTAAAAAACATGTGTCTAATAGTTTTATATGACAAACATATCCTGAAAAATTCAACAAAATCAAAAATGTCAACTATCTAAGACTGTCCGATTTGCCTGACTTTTAAAAAAACTGGCTCTTAAATCAATTTTTATGTGTTAACTAACCGACTTCGGTGACCAGCTTATTCGTCGAGAATACTGATTCTGTTTAATTTCGATTGAACACTTTGCGCATAATTTGATATTCCTGGTTCCCTTAACAAAGTAATTTTTTACTTCCTAATTTGATATGTTAGGGGATTTCCTTTACAGATTTCGCATAAAAGAATGATGCATAATGAAATGAAGTAAAATTCAACACACTTTTACCAAAAAATATGAAACAAATAAGCAGAATCTCCATTCTTTTTCTTTCAAAAATGGAATCAATGAAAAGCATTGTAGTAAATTATAAAAATATTTTTAAAAATTTGTTAAAATTAGCAAAAAATCGAGGATAATTTGAATGATATCTTTCAAAAAATAGTTTTTTGAATTTTAGGGTGGTGTAAACATTAATTTTGTGCTATAATATTTTTGAAAATTATCGTTAAAATACTCAAATTTTGCTAAATTTCTATTTAATTGAAATTTCAAAAATTTGCTCCAAGGTTCACATTCCCGCCCTCCAAAGCATATTTGTGCAAAATTTCGTAGCTCCTTGTCCTGTACAACGCCAACACACACATTCTCTTTTATTATTGGTAGAGATAGAATATTTTCTGGAAATATCTTACAAAAGATATTTGTCCTTCATATAATTTGTTCACGACCCTTTTGAAAAATTTCCCTCATGTGATTAAGCTATGTTATATTAAAATTTTATTTTGTAATTGACTTATTTTGTCTTACTGTCAAGATTCCATTAAAACTGTCTATTTCATGAGCTAAAAAATATGTTTATTCCATGAGCTTAAACCTTAAGCTGGTACGCAGTTTTGAAAAAAGAATTATATAATAACTGCAGCGAATGGAAAGCCTGCTGTGGGGTTGGTGAAGTTAACGTATTTGTAGCTGGTAAAGTAACGTATTGAACGTAGCGATTTGGATTTTATAACATTAGCAAAAACTATTATTGCAAACTGTACTTTAAAATATTTTTTTTTAATTGTTAGAATTAGGAAGAAGCTTGCACGGCATCTAAATTGATATCATTCAGAAGATTTTGTTCTTGACTTATTTTGTCTTGCTGTAAAGATTCCTTTGAAATTGTTTATTTCATGAGCTAGAAAATCTGTCTATTTCATGAGCTAGAAAATCTGTCTATTACATGAGCTTAAGCCTTAAGCTGGTAAGCAATTTTTTAAAAAAAGAATTATATAAGAAATGCAAAGAAGAGGGGAAACCTGCTTTGAAGTTGGTAAAGTTACCATATCAAGGAAGGCGAACTTATATAAATTAAATCAAAACTTTAACAATTGAAGAAAAACATGGGATTCAATATTTCTGAAAACAGTAAAAGCAATTTGAATTTTATTACATTAATAAAAACTATTGTTGCAAATTTTACTTTAAAATATTTTTTAAAAAAAGTTGTTAGAATTATGAAGAAATTTGCACTGTAATTGAATTGATACCATTGAGAAAATAATTTTTTGAATTTTATAATGCTGTAGAAGTTATTTTGGGGCTATAATATTTTGGAAAGTTATCTCCGAAATACACCAAAACTTCGCTTCATTTTTTAATTGAAATTTTATAAGAAATTGCTCTGTGGTGGACAGTGTAACTCTTGAAAGTGTTTTGAGACAATTTTTGTAGTTCTAGGCCCAATGGCCTGCCTTTTAGAGAGCCAACACATATATGCACATCTTTGCTTTTATTAGTATTAGATCTAGCCGCCTTTGGCTACGAACTTCTTCACCGGGAATTTAATTTCAGTTGAATCGCTTATGCATTTTTGAATATTCATGGTTCCCTTAACAAACTAATTTTTAACTTCAAATTGTGATAGTCACTCATTCAGTCATTCTTTAGTAGCCTTGCACCCATTCTGTTAACTATCTATAGGAACGGCTCTAATGGAGTCAAGTAACTATTTGCTCCATCTAACATCTAATTCCACGGTTCGGCGCAAACTTCACTTATTCCTAATGTAAAATATGCATTTTATTTGAATATTAAAATGGCGCGGCACATTTTACGTACGGCAACATGTTAACTGGGTTAAAACATACTGATAAAAATAATTGAAACATAGAAACCTTAATCATTCAAATTACTGAATATATTTCCTAATATGCTTACTATCTTAGACGGCTTTGTTCAAATAAGAAAAAAGCAAAATTCATTAGGAAATTACCTTAGCTTCCAACAGTGAAAGAGAAACACGCAATTAACCCCTTAACCGCCGTGCCCCTATGTCGTAAGTGCATCGAATTATCGCATTTTTAGGCTTATAAGCTAAAATTTAATCATTAATTAGCTTTAAAATTGGAAACGAAAATTACGCCTGATCCATAAACATCTCAAGTATTCTCTGCCTTCTTAGGTGAATGAAAAGTACAGCCCTTGTCATCTTATTAGATAGCAAAGAAAATAAAACTGTTAAGGGTTAAATATTTCTTCAAACAATGAAACGGTTTGAAATTCATTGCAGCATTGAAAAGTATTGTTGTAAATTATTTCAAAAAAGTTTAAAAAATTATTAAAATAAAAACAATGTACAGCAACAAGATTTATATCATTGAAAAGATATTTTTTTTAATTTTCAGATGGTTTAAAAATAATTCTTGCGCTCTAATATTTTCGGAAATTATCAAGGTAAAACACCAAAATTTCTCTTAATTTTTAATTAATTAAAATTCGAATTAATATTTTTAATATCAGTTCCGAGGTGAACATTTCCATCCTCGAAAGTATTTTTGTGCCAAATTTCGAAGCTCTAGGTCAAGCGGCCTGCCCTGTAGACCGAAACACAGAGACACACACACGCTCTATTTTATTATTAGTGGAGATAGAGCTTACAAATGGAGGTTTTCAGATATTCAGAATCAATCTTTTGGCATGCAATGGAATTGGAATCCAATACGAAAAAGCAATACCAGCTTTGAAAAATTACGGAAGGAAAGAGATTTGTTTTACTATTGTCGAGAAATTTTGTAAATATTTTTTTTAAATATGTTTTCTTTAATTCTAACAGATGTTTCGGTGTTATTTTTGCGCCTTAAATCATTATTTTAGTACTTTTCATTTACCACCAGAAATTAAATGCATCCAAAAACAACCTTGACTGAACTATGGAGGAACCATGATTAAAGATTTCATAAAATTGACAAACATTTGGCAACTAACTTGGAAAGGATTGATAATATTTTGTTGATTTTAGTTACAGAAGTTTCAAGTTTCAAATTTTAATAACAAACCATTATCTCAAATTATTGCTGATTTTCCTAACAAAACAGATAATACAAATCGGAGAATTTCGACAGTTTTGAATATCAACATTTGAGGATGAACATTTGGAAACTCTTGGCACAAGGTGTCTCTGACTCCCTCTAATCAGTGGTTAACTACATGTTAAAAAGTAATTGTGAAATATTTACAAAAGAGACATACTGTGATTATCTAAGATTATTAGTCGCATTATCTAGCCTGAGACGCCGGTCTCTCTGGGCAAATTATCAATTCATTTATCTCAACTTTATATTGTGACATTTTGAAAACGGAAATTTTGTTTCATTCTGTAAATAAATATATGTAGGTCCTTCTTCATTTGCAGCCTCCGCTCTTTTCAATGTTTCCTACAAATCAAAGAATCGTCGGAAATGTTTTACTGGATGTTTGGATTATTAATCTTGAACCACTATCGTCAAATTACTGTCAAAAAATTAGAAAGATATACCGATTTTGCTCTCATGTCTTTTCAATTTGAAAGGAATTCTTATGTAACACCCAAACGAATATCATAACTAACCAAAACGCTCATTTTCTTTGAAACATACATTTTACGCGAAAAAATCATTCATTTTGTATGAAAAAGTATGACTTTTGTTTTCGTATGACTTTTTGAAAAAGCGTGGTTTTACAAAGTTTTGTAAAACTGAATGAATTCTGAAGTCTTTCATTCTTTTTTCTGGGTTAAACCATTTCACACGTTATTTGTAGACTAAAATCTTCAGTCGTTTTGAAAACAGAAGATATGCACACAAATTCAGTTTTATGAAAGGTGATGTTTTTTTGTGTTTCTATATTCTTTTTTCATAATCAGGATGTTTGAAGATGTGAAGTACTGTTGGGGTTCTATCTTTTCTTGTAGTTTTCCCGATGGTCTAAAACATTTTAAAGGAAAACGTAAACAATTTACTGATCAGTTCTGATGAAATCAAATCTGAAAACGTTATCTGGATCTCAGTAATTCTCAATTTTATGGATTTACTATAGCATATTGTAATCATTTACTTTCCACAAAAATTATTTTTATGATTTTCAAATAAATTGAAATAATTTAGGATCCTACTATGTTTTCTAAAAATATACTTCAAATCTAGCGAGTTAGAATCCTCACAATTTGAAAATCTAGTATCCTTGCGTTATTGGGGAAAATGAATATTATTTTTGGCACCAAATTTTGCGAAAATTAAATTTATCATACCCTCAAATACAGAATCTGATTTTTTCTAGATAAAATTTCTTTTTTTCTTCCAATTATCACTGAAATCATTCCTGAACACATGCAAACATATGTTTTAGAAAAATATCTTTAGAAAAATAGCTATATAAAAATATAAATAAATAAAAAAATATATAAAATATCTCAAAATAATGATTCAATATGGGAATAATTTTCATTGATTTTACTAATCAATAGTAAGATGGATATGACATCCATGTCTAGAGACAACTGGGACTGAAATGTTGAATCTAAAAGTAATTTAAGCTTACAGTTTTTTTTTATTCAAGTTTTTCAACCGAATCTTTTAACTTTTGGTACATAACCTCTTGGAGAAGAGCCCAAAATAAGAGAATTAGATAATAAATTAATTTCATCTTTATTAGTTTAATTCTTGTTACCATCTTATTTTCGCCCTGTATATTATTTCTCAAAAGTTTTTGTGGGTTCGGAGCAGAAAAAAAGAACATAGATATTCATATTTTTAAATAGAGATAGCAGTAACATTTAAATGTTATCACTCATATCGTGATACACCCAATCATTTTTAACGCATATTCAATAGTCAAAACTATCGAAGTAATAATTCCGTCAACAGTCTTTTAACCTCTCTATTATACACACACCCGTTCAAAAAATGTTATCATGTACTAGAATGTTAATGAAAAATTTATAAACTCGATATTACGATATTAAAACTTCAAAATCTTGCTTTTGTTGTGAAATTCATCTAGAAATCCTCAAAAATTACCAAAATGATTTACCGAATGCGCATCAACCATCACTATTTGGCGCATCAATAAAGATTGTCTTTTGCGATACCCTCATGATCTGTAATTCACACCAAAAGTAACGAAATATCATATTTTAGACTGATAGTAATTTAACACATATGATATTAAACTTCGTCCTTATAATAGGCTACTTCGAAATTTCTCTTTTCCGTAAAATTCTTTTAGGAGTACTCAAGCATCACCAAAATGGTAGATGAATACTCAGCAGCCTTCATTTGTAACTTGTACATCAGTATGAACTGTTCTTTGCGTTACGCGCATGCTCTGTAATTCATAATAAAAGTAAAATGTTATTTTAAGCTGACAGTAAGTTGAAACGAACAAAAGCATTTATGACATATAAACAATTATTAACAACTTCATATGAATTGCAATATTTCGAAAGGTATCATAAGAGCTTCTTCTCCAAGCAAAAGAAGTCCTAATGAAGGATATATTCTCCTCAATCCCAAAGTCAAAACGTAAATACCCAGAAATAGAATTTGACGCAACTATATGCCTCAAATGAAACAAATTTTGTTTGTGAAAGTATTACTTGTATAACCTTCGTTTGAACCAAACTTGGTAGTCGGATCGATTCGACATTTTTTTTTTTCAAATATTTCTTCTTAACATCGGGAAAAGTATAGTATTTTCCCCGCAGAAAAGAATTCTCCGGACTTTTTTTTCCGTCATCCTCCTCCTTTTCCGATCGTGCTGCGAGGAGGGGAGGATTTGTCTCCGTGAAAGCTTCCTCTTAATTGGCTGCTCGACTCGGTCACTTCATTAGGAGAAGCCCTCTCTCAACCCCTCACCTCGTCTGTCGACCCCTTCGCCCACCTCCCAAGTTGCTGTCCGTGTCGCGATTACGATGGCTTTTTAATCTTCACCGATTCATTAAAGAATATTCTTCACGCACAAACACACACACTGCAACTGCAACTGGAACTCGAATGGAAGGGGAGAAAAAAATGACAACGGACGGAAAAAAGAATTTGCTTTTTGAAAGTTTTCGCCTCTTTTTATGTTCGTGTGGTAAAACTGTTTGGAAAATGTCTCCTTGAAGGAAAGGAAACTTGAAACTTCAATGATACGCTCTATTAGTAGAACTTGTTTATTACTACTGAACTAAATTTAAGCTGAGTAATGAAATAGGGTTAAAAACAAGTAATACCTAAAAAAATTTTAAGTCAATTCCTACTTAGGTCAACAAAGAAAAATTTTATTTTAGAAATTTTCTTCTCCCATATAAAGCTAAAATTAATTAATTAAATTTAATTAATGAATTAATATTTGAAAAAACTGCATTAACATCAAGTGCCATCCACTAAAAGTTTTAAAAAATGTATTTGAACTTGAGTGGATGAATAAAAAGTATTTCATTAACGATTGAAAATTTGAACAAGATATATAAATAAATATATATAGGGAGAGTGTGAACTAATAGTAGGAATTCAATAACATTTGATATCGCATGCGCTTGGGGAAAGCGTGTAAGCATACATTTATGTAGTGCTTTATTTCTTGGGCATTTTATGGAATTTTGTTTTACAAAATTGAGAATACAAATTAATGCCAATTCCAATTTTGTCAACAATGCTAATGTAACAGTACAGAATTGATTCTTCATTATATGCTTTAATTTCAAACTCCTAAGAAATAATCGTAATTCTTGTCATTTCCGTTTTAAATTATAGATAGATAACACCTAAATTTGCAGTAAGCTTTTTCTCTTTTTATTGCAAAATTGTTACTGTAATTGGGACACAACACAGCCACAATTGACTTTGTGCATGTGATGTCAAGGGAGCGATCTGTCATAAATAGCTGATCGGAGAAATATTATTAATAGACAGCAGCCTGATCCTGACGAAACATCCACTCCAAAAAAATATAGGGTAGGCGCAATTCGGGTCCATGCAGTAACTTTTTTGTGATGAAATCATAATAACAAGTGTTTTGTATTAATATTGCTACAAAAATGTAATGTGGCTTTCCTGCCTCGCTAGTCTTATGGTTGGGAAGAGAGTTCTACACGGGTACATACAGAATGCGGTCGGCAGCAGGGCCTACACCATGACCTTGGTGACAAACTTAACAAAAATTTTGGAGACAATATGTAGGATCTGAAAAACAATAGAATTTCCTCGATATCTCTATTAGGAGCCGGGATTCGGATTTTTCCAGATGATTCCATGTGACATCACGGCCTGTTGGGAAGACTATAAATAGCGTCGTGCTCGGATCACGAGGAGGTGTGCTGATCGACTGCCGACGTCTTTGAAGAATCACTTTAGAGATTCATCTGCAGTGTGAGCTGAGCGCTATTGAAAGTGCTGTTATATTAGTGAATTGCTGTCTGTTTGTGTTGATAATCAGTATAATTGCTATTGTTCCTGTTACCTGTGCTTCGTGTTTAAGGAGAAATCGTCTTTCTCCGCTATCCTGCTTGTTGGACTGCATTCACATAAACCCACCATACAATTTTTGTAACAATATGTAATTTAATTATCAATCTCTTTAATACAATAGCTACACAAAGGAGTATATATATATATATTGCCGAAATGTGCAGTGGTAAAATTCCTTCGTGTACTCTCATCAAACAAGCATCAACAAGCATTTATCAAAGGTTACAAAAAACAAATTTCTCCGAAATTACTTATTGCGTTCAAAGTAGCGGTTGGGAGTTGGCTCAGTTTTGGTAGCTAGCTAATCAACTCATATGCTTTCAATTCTGAACCTGAAATTCAAAAATAGTGGTTGGTCCTCGTTTGTATGATTACATCCACAATACTGTGACAAAATTACTTTGTGGGTGTACGTGAATGCAATCCAATAAGCAGGATTTAAAAAAATAAAGCTCTTTATTTTACAAATATTCTCAAGCAAAGAAACGTAGCACAAGTATTAACACAGCACTAGTAAAAATTCACAACAGAGATTACCAATAAATCTCAACACAATGCTCAAAGGTTTCTTGTTAACTCACCAGCTTGCTTGCAGGTCAAATTCCAACTGACTCTTCTTGGCTTGAGAGCTTGCCTTTTATACTTTTCACCAGGAAGTGACTTCATTACGTAGGAAGTGACATAATCTTTAGAAAGTTCATGAAACCAGTAGAAATATGTTGAAAGTTCGAGGTCCTTCTAGAGAATTCCTTTTGTCGCCAAAGTCGCCAACTTTGTCGCCAAGTCGCCAAAATGGTCGCCAAATTTGCCGCCAAGGTCGCCAAATTTATCGCCAAGTCGCCAAGTTTGTCGCCAAGATTAGCACCTCAGGGAAACAATTTTATAGCTTTGTAACAATTTGTAACAATAGGAATCAAAATTATTATACACAAGTCTATGCAATTGGGATTGTATGTTTTACTATTGATTTGAACTTCATTTATTTGCTGTTCATGCACGTGCATTTGTCGTCTCTCTAGAAAATGTTTGGCTCAGAATAGAACCTTGAAAATTTTTCTACTAGAATAAGTGGGTGGTCAAGCGCAAAAACATTTAAAAGCTCCAACCTAAAGTATTTTGTTAAGAGAAGATAGAAAACAGTTTGTAAGATTTATTATATAAGGGAAGTGGGGGTAAGATTACGCAGTCGGGTAAGAGTACGCAGGGATTTTTTTCCCTGTTGGCAACAGTGCAAGGAGAAGCGAGTGTGATCATATCAACACGTGTGTTTTCAGTTCTCTCAAGAGACCGCCATTTTTATTTTCATCCCTGCTGACTTTTTTTTATCAAGCAAGATCTGATTTCGTTATGTTAGCATGTAATTTTTCTGTGAAGAAATCTTAATATTTTTGTAAATAAAGGTAAATTTTGTAATTTTTGTAAATAAAATTTCTTTCTTAGTAAGCAGTATTATGAAGTTGGTTCCCTTCCGAACAATGTGGCCACGTTAGAATTTAACTTTAGTAAATGCTACGGCCATCTATGGACGATTTAGAAAAGCTATACATCGGAGGCTAAGAGTACGCGCAGTCCAGATATGCATATTCTTATCCGCTCTGTAATTTGATGCAGCCATTCCAACAAAACTTTGCATTTAATTTTTTCATTATTATTATTATTATTATAAAAAATGATATTGGATAATAATCCGTAGAGCTGTAGTCTGAAGAAAAAGTTTCCTATCCATAGAAAATTCAATATGGATGAGACTGGTATTTCAACAGTCCCTAATAGAACACCGAAGGTGATAACACCAAAAGGCAAAAAAAAAACTGTTTGTAAAATTACTAGTGCAGAAAGAAGACAAACAGTCACTGCTGTATGTTGCATGAGTGCTACAGTCGTCCGGCCTGCATTGATTCTTCCTAGAAAGAGAATGAATCCTGTTTTGTACAAAGATGCACCCAATGGAACTTTGCCCTGGATCAGCGACACTGGTTACATGAATTCCCATTTGTTCAATGACTGGTTGAAACATTTTGTAAAGCATGCTAAACCGTCTGCCGAAGACCCTGTTCTGTTAATAGCAGATAATCATACATCCCACTCCTCACTACCTACCGCTTTGCTTTGTCGAGAGAATCATATAACGTTTCTTACTCTTCCACCACATGCGAGTCATGTGCTACAGCCGTTGGATAAATGTTTCCTTGCCCCTTTGAAAGCTTTATACTCATCTGAAGCTGAAAAATGCCTCGTACAAAATCCAGGAAAAGTAATAACACTGCACGAAGTTTCAGGGATTTTTCAAAAAGCTTATAGCGCCACAGCCAGGGTTCAACTCGCAGGAAAAGCTTTCCGAGTTACAGGTATTGAGCCAAACAACTCAGACATTGTAAGTGAGGATTGCTATTCTCCTTCACTAGTAACTTTAGCACCTTTGAATAACGATTGCACAATTGCAGTTGCACCTGAAGATAATGAAGTCTCACCTTCCACCTCTCAGATAGATGCCAGTATCCAGTCAATCGTGCCACTTCCTCCACATGAACAATAAGGAGCTAAGAGGAAAAGAAAATCTCAAAACTCTGAGATCTTGACTTTGTCTCCATTCAAAAATTTGTTAGAGAAAAACGAAAAGGAAAAGGTAGAATTAGAGGAAGCAAAGGCCAATCGAACTCTTAAGAAAAATAAAAATGGGGACTAAACTAAAAAAGGAAGAGCCCTGAAAGCAAAGAAAATGCTCATTCTGATTTCTATCGAAAACCCAGTTCCCTCAACAAGTTCGGCAAGTAATGAGAGGACAATATGCCCAGGCTGCGAACAAACATATGATGAAGATTGCATCCAGTGTGGATTTTGTAAGGAGTGGCGGCATGAGAAATGTTCCCGTTACGAAGGCAGTAGAGCATTTGTATGCGGCTACTTCTAAATTTTCAGAGTGCGTACTCTTGGCCTCACGTCCTGCTTACTCTTACCCGCCACGTCGGGTAAGAGAAGGCATTTGGCATTTTTTTCCTTGCGTTTGATAATATATATATTTTTTAAAGCTAAAATTTTCATTTTTTGTGCCCTTCTTTCTAAGTTAGTAAACTATTATTCAGTTTATTTTCGGGGCTCTAACTTTTCAATTCTCATTTTTATAACGAAAAATCCACTAGGTGCGTACTCTTAACCTTCTTTCTCTTACTAACCGCTTTCGGCGACCAGCTTGTTCGCCGGGATTATAATTTCAATTGAATCCCTAATACATAATTTGATATTCATGGTTCCCTTAACAAAGCAATTTTAAGCTTCAAATCGTGATAGACATTTAAGCCTTTTTCTTTTAGTAGCTTTGCACATGTTCTGTTTATTGTCTACATGAAGGTCCCTAATGGAGTCAAGAAACTGTCGTGTGATGTAACATCTAATTGTAAGTTGTCGGCGCAAATTCACTTTCTTATTCCTCGTCCAAAATGCGCATTTCATTTCAACATTAAAATGGCGATGCACATGCGCTCATAAAAAGAATTAAAAATTAGCAACCATATTCATTCAGCTTAATGGATAAATTTCATAATACATTTACTATCTTGGTGAACTTTGATTACAGTTTTCGAGAAAAGTGGTGACATAAAAAAAGAGAAGAAATATTCATTAGGACATTGCCTTTGTTTTCAACAATGGAAGAGAAACAAGCAAATAAATATTTGTTTAAGCAATGAAAACGATTTGAATTTTACTGTAACAATAAAAAGTATTGTTGCAAATTTTGCATAAAAATATATTTAAAAATTCATTAAAATTAGAGAAAAAATTGTACAGCAACATTAATTAATATCATTGAAAAGTAATTTTTTGCACTTTCAGAAGGTATAAAAATGATTTTTGTGCTGTAATATTTTGGGAAGTAATTAATAAAAAAAGCCAAAATTTCGTTACATTTTTAATTGATTAAAATTTTTAAAATAGTGCTCCCAGGTGCACATTCACACCCTCCGAAGTGTGTTTGTACCAAATTTCGAAGTCTATATTCAGTGGTCTGTCCTGTAGAGCGCCAGCACACACATACATACATAAACAAAAACACACATTTTTCTTTATTATTAATAGAGACTTTTGTCAATATATATAACTAGCTGATATAACAGGCGTTTCTCGGGATAAAAATATTTTCAAGTCCAAGTATTTATAACACTTTCAATTTAATAAAAGTGTTTTTCGCGGAAGCGTCTTCGTTGATTTTCGTTACTCAACTGACCCTTTGGACCAGTAGTGAAACACCCTTCTTCTTTGTTTCTCCTTAGTTTGAACCACCTGGCAAGAATCTCGTAGTCCTTCGTACTCCATTTCCCCCTCCCCATCATTGCTACGGCAACAGCAGAAACTCTTTCATATCTTGTATTTTTTGCCATTATCCGGGCTACAATTCTCTTCTCTTTAGTGTTTTTGTCACTGACCGGAAAAAAACCGCATAGTGTACTTTCTTTTTCTCCTTAGGCCCTCTCCCTCCGGCAGGAAGTGGTCTCAACAATCTTGAAGAATTTTACACACTTATTATGATCATTAAAAAATTTATAAAATTAAATGAAGCATCGCGGAGGGAGAGTAATTAACATCTTTGTGTTGTGGTGCAAACATATTGAAAGAGGTATATGCTATGAAATAAAAGCTAAATAAAATGTCTGCCTTTCTGTTAAAATTCAAAGAAAACAATATTATTATCATAACATTCACAATGGTAAAAATACCGGAATGAAGGATTTGATAAAAGGATCAATTACAATAACAGAAAGCATTGTTACAAATTGCGTATGAAATAAATTTGAAATGTTTATTAAATTGCGAAAAAGAACGTATAACATTTATATTGAAATCATTAAAAAGATCATTTTCTGCCCTTTAAGATGGTATATAAATAATTTACGTGCAATATATTTTTCTGAAATTATTAGCGAAAAACTGAGATGAAACGCCGAAAATTGGCTTAATTTTCGTTATTTAATTAAATATCTTAGGAAGTAAATTTTTTGAAAATTTGAAAAAGTAGAATTAATCTAGGAACAGATACCAGAATGGTATGTGCAAATTTCATGTCAAGACTGTTCACCGTTTAGGAGGAGTTCTTGCGACAGATAGACCGTTAGGACAACTTTTTTCCCCTCCCTTTTTCCTCTTCCTACTATAGGAACTGGACTAAGTAACCTGGAAGGCTTAGCACACACTCATTAGAATCAATTATTTGTGAAAATTAAACAAAACAACGAGAGAATAATTCACTAGCGTCATTGGATAACAGTGTAACCGTATTAAAATCTGTAAATGCTACGACTACCGGAAACCAGAAGTGAAAAGTCTACTTTGTTGTTTATGCTCAAAGAAAACAATATTTTCTTATATTAATTTTAACACTGGCAAAAGCCTGGGCGAGACAGTAAATTGGTTTGAATTTATTTCTATAAGAATAAAAAGTGTTAGAAATTTTGGTCAAAAAATATTTTTATATATTTTTAAACATTAAAAACAATCAAAGAAAACACTTTATCTCGCAATGGAATTAATATCATCAAAAAACATAATTTTCTGCTCTTTAAGAGGGCGTAAAAATAATTGTTGTCTAATAAATATTCAGAAGTAATTGGGAAAAACGTCTAAGCATTAGGCTTAACAGCGGCTAATTTTCGTTATTTAATTAAATATCTTAAGAATTAATTAACTCTAAAAGTTGAAAATAGCACCGTTGACCTAGAAATGTGTTCTAGAATGTCGTGTGCAAATTTCATGTCGCTACCTTTCTTGTGACCGACCGACAGACAGACAGACAGATACATCTATTTTCTGCTTTATATTATGGATGATATTTTATAAACTGCTTTAATTTTTATATAGCGGTATTAAAGTCTTTTTAGTTGCTGATATTTTTATAACTTATTTGCATAAAAAAGCAAGCATATTAATATTGCAAGAAATTTTTCAAACTTAACAAATGAAACTTAATTGTTTCTTTGAGCAACAGTGTATAACATTGCTTAAATACTGTTTATTATGTGTTTCAATAGAGAATAACAATAACTAAATAATAATTTACCGTTGCAACATTTTTCCAAAGGTGTAACAATGCAAATGGTATTGTGTTAACTTTATTATTTGCTTGCTCTTTTACGATACGGTGAGTTCTATTTCGATTACTAATTGATGTTCGATTTTTTAAAGTGTTTTAATTAACCTTTTATAGGGTTGTGGTAAGTATACTTACCATCAAATTTATCAATTTTTAAGCGAACAAGGTAAGCTATTTAAAAATTATCATCAAGTCGAATTCGATGAAACGAAATCCTATACGTTTCAATTTCTTATATCAAAGCGTAAAAAAGTGTCTTGAATTTTTAATTAATTATTAATTAATGAAATTAATTAACAAAAAAATTAATGACTTCGAATAAGACAAATGAATTTCTTTTCTTAAATTTATCTCAATCCCAAAGCTATTTTACTATGCCATTAATAGAAATAAGCGGCCCTAGAAAGGGTTAATAAAAGTGTAATTAAAATGACGAAGGAGATAATAATTACTGCTTTCGTTTTATCATCCTGGATTTGGAGCTCATTTCAAATATTCTGGAATCTGAACTTTTGGTATTGTTTCTATCTTGTCGTTTTTATCATGATTTTGAAGAGTTTGGGCTCAAAGTAGGAAAAGATTTCGGGATGTAGCTCTGCAAACTAAACCTGAATGTATTGTGATGAAGGATATGTCCACTTTGGCAACTGATATGTTTGCCTTCGGAGATGTGGCAAAAGCTGCATCCGAAAATCATGGACTCTTTCCACTTCTTGTCAAAAATTTCGTAAGAATTTATTTATTCAATGTAAATCGCTTCATTAATGATGAGCTAAGATGATTTTCTAGCCACTACCTGTGCCATATCTGCGATTCATGTTCCAACTGAACTTAAAAAAATCTTCCTGGAATTAAGTAACTCCATCTCATTTTCTTCTTCAAATCAGCTGAGTTGCATGAAGATAAAACTTTCCAGAACATTTTATACTTGCAACTACATTAAGAGACTATTACAATTAAAACCTCTAGAAAATATATGGGTATAAATTTCAACAATTAAACCGCATAACATGAAATAGTATTATCAAGACTGTTACAAAAATAGAGACTCCTCAGTGCTTAAAATGAAGTTAACGGAAAGTCAAATTCAGTTCAATTTCATTTGGCCTTTCCTCTTCATTTTTTGAGTATTTTGTAAATATTCGTAAACATATTGTATGTAGTGTTTATTTTTATCAGTTAGTTCGTATATGTGTTTTTCACCGCGGACATTATTTTAATTAAATATTATTATTATTATTTTTGTTTGCATATATATTTAACACTGCTGACATTACTTGTGTATCAAGAGTATGGATATTTATTACTTCTTACATTGTGAAGATACTTTTTCGAATGTGATTTTAAAAAGCCTCATGAAGACATCCTGATTGTGACTTTTACTCCCACAGATTAAGGCGCAACCAACTTTGACTCTTGCCTCTGTGAGGTTTCACGGACTTTCTACTATATTTCTGAAAGAACTGTTAAGATAGCGACAGAAACTGTGACATCTGCTTCTGGCTGGACATCTAATGGTCTGTATGAACATCGACTTCCCAACGTTTCGTAGAATTTTTGACTTGACCTTTATTTATCAGTCTTTTCTTTTACGGACTGTATGCACATTTAAGACTGGCTGCCTGGTTGAACGTTTGATGCATTTGTCATCTGAAGGTTGAATGAAATCCAGAGCCAGCATTTGACTTCTATATTCTGAAAGAACTGTTAAGATAGAGACAGCAACTACTGCACCTACTTCTAGTTGCAAATCTAGTCGTCTGTATGAACATCAAAGACTGTATCTTACTTCCCAACGTCTCGTAGAATTTTTGACTTGGCAACGGCATATCTGGTACTTGCTCCTAAAAGTATCAAAGAAAATGGACTCTGCACAATTACTCTCCATTTAAAAATACATATATTTTCCTTACAATAGTTAAAATTTTCAATAGACGGCTCCCTAGCGCAAAAAGTAAAATTTACACTTCACCCCAATATATTTGTATTCTTTTCTTTTCTTTCTTCTGTTTCCTACACTAAAGCTTTAACCAAACTCTAATATGTTTGATTTATGACAACTTTTCCTAAAGGTTCGTACAAGGACACAAAGGGTGTAGTTCCAACAGTAGGCATCAGATGACAACTGAAGGTAGAAATTAAATTACTTTAATTATTAATTAGATTTATTAAAAAGGATTTACTTATTTCTTAGGGTTGTTCTGCATTAAAACTTACTAAGAATGAAAAAATGCAATTAAAATTTACTAGTAAATTAATTCAGGATATAAAAGGTTGATAGAATTATAATAAAGCACATTCTTACAGCTATTCTTCCAATTTTTCCAGCCAATATATTTAAATATTATGATTCTAAAATTAGAAATATAATTAAATTTAAAAGTTAGATAATTATGGTTTAAACATGGCTTGCAGATTTTGTGCATTATGTACATTTCAACTAAGCATCATTGTCCCTTTTGAATGAAGAAAAATCATCCGAAAAAAATATTGCAGACTTTATTATACAATAGAACTATTGAAAAAAAGATATGTGGGTAAGGATATGATTGAATGGGCTTTCAGTGAAAATTGGTACAATTTTCCTTAAATGATTGCGCTGTACACAACGTAGCACTTTTTAATTAATGAAATGTATTTAGAAAAGACAACGGCAATGATAGTTCTACTCTTAACATGGAAAATTTCGAAAATTCGATAAACACTGACGCTAGATATTTACTTGGAGTTTGTTAAGGCTAAATCCTGAAGTTCTTTAAGAATATTGGGAAGTTTGACAAAAAAATGAGGTCCAAACATTTAAGATACGTCTCTCAAAGGTAAATCGCAACTAAAGAATTGGAGAAAATCATAGGATTGGTACAAATAAAGCCTTTTATCTAGAAAACAAAAACAGAAAAAGAACTAATAACTCTCTCTTCGGGGTTTTGGTTGATGCAATGCCTATCCATCATCCACCCGCTGGTGTGGTGTGGGAGTTTGAACAGAGAAATGTCTTCATCTCTGGTTACGATTCTAAATTGCGAGTTCTGTCCGAAAATAATCCTCTGCAGCTTCAAATAGGAACATTAATCTAAATAAACTCTCACACACTTGAAGTATTCGGGGTGTGATTCATTGAAAAATATAAAAGGATTATTCCAACAGATTTAGTCATATTAGAAACTTTCCCAAGAAAAGAATTGCCAAAGAATCAGAAATTTGAAGGTTTGCATTGATATCTTGTCATAATAGAGATTTAAAAAATCCAGAAATAAGGCAAAAATTTATTTTAAAAGTTAAGAAATTTCTATAATATAAAATCATAGAGCAGAAAATTTGAAAATGCTAATTTTCATTGTGGTAATTTGCAAAAAAAAGAAAATTCAAAGATTTTGATTAACAAGGAATGAAGGCAAAAATTGTAATAATTTCCCAAATAAAAACCCTAAAGATTAATTTATTCCAGAGAATATTATTTAAATATTTTGAGTTTCTAAAATATACTTGAGTAGTGTCCGAGGATAATGTTATGATTTATCTTTCAGATGGATAATTTCATTAAAATACACTTTCGAAATGTAGTAATATAAACATACAGAACAATATAAACATCTGCATTCTTTTGCAACTGCAGAGTATAACAGACCAGACGTCCCATGTGGTCCTTGCATCCAAGATTTGCTATGAAAAAAAATTTAAGAAAGTGGATAGAAAATTGACTCTGAAAGTCAAACAGTCAAAGAACTTTAAAATACCTTTAAAAATTTAAAACCGCTGTACATGTATAAGTACAGTCACCGTCCGTACCAGGTCTGTGACGGATAATCGAATAGACGGATAACAGAAATCTTTTAATACATATGTACATTCAAAGGATTTCACTGCTGGCTTGGAAAGAAAATGAAAATAATTTTTTAAAAGTGGTTAATACATACGTTTGTATTTAATTTTACAAAACGATCAATATAAACTTCAATAAAAGAGCAGTAATGTACAGAACCGTAATTTAGCCGATGACGGATAATAAAAACAGACGGTTAAACGAATGACGATTAATCGAAGTTTAACTGTATTTCATAAAATAATAAACTATCTTCTCTGTTTACGTTGGTTAATTGGTTAGTTTGTCTGGGTTTAATGCTGAAAAAGCCAGATTTGACCATGCTGGACCAAACATACTTGTTATAACTCTAAAACTTGTTTAGAAGCCTCGTGTAAACAATAAACATGTTTAGAATAGAAAATCCAATATGAAATACACAATTTCAATAGAAACAAGAATGCAATATGTTATAGAAAGATGAAACCAATTTCATGAGTTGGACAAAGAACAAATCTACAAGGTGAAGAAGAAAGACATTAAATGCTGAAAACGATTGATAAGGAAACCAATTAGAATCAATGTATAAAAACTATTTTCGTTAGTTAATGTTTTGGTATAAAAAAATGCTAAAATATAAACCATTTCGAAGAGCGAAAAAGTAATAACGCTATAAGTTTTCACCTGTTTACACAAATACAATTGTACAAAGAGCAAGGCATCGGCAACTATTCATCCCCGGTTACTATCGACCTCCACAACCTAGATAAAATTCCGTTAAGGTAGATATACTTTTAAAATTCAATTTCCCGGGATCGCCACCGTTTCGAAGGGAATCCTCTGGGCAGACAAAGAGGCCACCTGATTACGTCCGCGTCATCCGATCCGGTCAGAGATGTCCAGTCCTCTAATCCTGCGGGCCTCCATTGGAGTGGCGTGCCGCTAATACCGCCGAGCACAATTCCCCTTTCCTTTGTTGCGGCAGCAGATTGGATGTCGCTTATCGATTCTGACGCCAATGAATTGGATGGCTTTTCCTGAAATGGAAATCCTGTCCAGCCCTACAATGAAAGGGATTCGTTTCTAAACTACTTGACAACGGAAATGAAAGGAGTAACTGGTTACTGAAAAAGTTTGGACGTTACAATGTTAAAATGAATAGTAAGACTTCAGTTGATTATAAAATTACTAAGTTGAAAATAGCTTCTATACCATTCTGCACTTGAAGTCACCATAGCTGACGTCAACGCTTGGGCTTTCCAGAAATAGAAATCTTGTCCACCATACTGAAATTTGTCCTTGCTGGAGAAACAAACTTCGATCCCTAGCAGTTCTGAAGAGAGCCAGCCTTATCCAAGTTCGGAATGCAGCTTTAATTTAAAAAAAAAAAAATTTAAAGCTGTGATGGAGAGAGGATCGACGGGTAGACTAAGGCAGAATCCACAACAAACCAGGCACTTCATTATAAATAAACTGATCGTTGCAACCAGTTTTATGTTTGAAATAACAAGTGCCTGTTTCTACCTTAGTTTTCACTGCTGCACAAAATACTGGTATCCAAAAGTAATAGTGTATACAAAAAGAGTGACACATGTTATTGATCAAAAATTATAACTCTCTATTAATTTCAGCAAAAAATTATAGTTAGAGTGCATGTCTGGAAATCTGGGAGTCCAAGGAAAAGCTTCCACATATGCTGTCTTGCAGTCAGCGCATGACTGAAGCAGCGACCCAAAACAGCTGTCGACAGTGCGAACACTCCAAACTTTATAGAAATTTTGGATAAAGAAAACCTAAAGTAATCTCCTATAAATATCCGAACACTTTCATTATTAGTCACATGCGTAGTTTTCTTTATATAAAGCATTTCTTTTATATACTTTTATCCCAGACATCCTGTATATGTTTGAATTCAGCAGCCTGTATAAATACTAACCTGAAAAATACCGAAGTTAATAATTGTTAAAGTAGCTGACATTTTCGGTAGCTTGAATGATTGTTTTCAACAACCAAGTCTGGAGGGAAAAGCCTCTTGAAATTCTTTATTAAAAACACTTATATGTAATTAACATTCACACAATGCCTTCAGGTTCCACTCTACTGACCTAATCACGATCGTCTCTTTCCTTTCAACAAATAAATTACCCGAGAATTCTCTCTTTTCTGTATCTCCTCGTTTATTTATATTTGCTTCCCATGTCGTTTTCAATCATAAAACTATTAAATTCTGCTTTGACATATAGTATGTCCTTAAATCTATTGATAGCATATGTAGATGCTATACCAATATATTGTTCCAGTCCATTATGGCTAACTGATTGGTTATCCAATAAGGGTTTCCAAGATAAGACTGGTCAAATATATATGGTACTTACAGGTACTACTATAAAAAGTAGAAATATTTATTTGAAAATTTCGTTTCGAAACTATTTCCACTCGAAGATTCAGCTTCCTAGAAAATAAAAAGGAAGTCGAAACAACACAAAAATGAAACAAAATATGTGTTACAATGATAAAGTGATTAATAGAGTTCTGAATGGATTGATGACACATTAAGGGACTCCAAGATCAGGCTTTTCGGGTTTAAATGAAAGTTACAAACACTACATTAAAAAAAGTAGAAATACATGAATATTACAATTATAGTATTTCTATGGAAATGTTCGTTTTGAAGCTATTGAAACACTAAAATTCTGGTTTCTAGAAAATGAAAAGGAAGTCTGAGCAATAAAAAAATGAAACATATTATGTGTTATGATAAAGAGATGAATTGTAAGAGTTCTGAATGTACAAAATTGCATTACTGAGAATTTAGTAGTTCTTGCATTTAGCATTTAAGAAAGACATGATGATTATTTCTTAACTATAAGAAAGGCTGGCTGTTGTGAAAAGTGTGAAATAACGGCCACATAAAGCAGCGAAAGCAGCTCCAAAGCATATGGCTAGTTTCTAGAAGAGACAGTCATTCGAACATGAGTACAGAGGTAAGTTTAATGATGGCTAATCTGAATTTCATTGGCTCATTTGTTGTTCTTTGTTGTATACCTTTAAAAAGGTTGGAAATCCCACGGCCTTTACAAAATGACTGGCGGTATATTTCGAACAACATTATAAATGAGTTTCAATTTATATGAGTAATTTAATAGAGAACAGACCTAGAAATCGTTTCTTTTAATACAAAGAGGATAAATAAAAATAAATGTATCAGCAAGGGGTACAAATCTATAGACCATTCTTCAAAAGCATTCAGCTTCATGACGAACATCCAATAGTTTCAATGTCCTACACTATATTGCTATTACATAACGAGGGACAGAAGTAGCAATATAGAAGAGGTGTCTCACACACATAGAGACTTCATAAATATTTCTTAAGTTATCTTAATGTAGAAATTTCTACTACTTTTCTTAGCGCTTTAGTACTTATCTACTACTCTATCTTCGTGCAGAAAATTCGGCAGAAACTAAACGCTAATTGCACATTTTTATCGTTATTCTCTAACATGTAGTAATCCAAGGTAACAATTTAGAATCCAAGTACAATTAGTTAGTAATCCAAGAACAATTAATAGAATAATACTTCAGCTTAAGTGACTGACTAAAGCGTCGAGCTACGACAGTAAAAAATACCATAAAATATTTATCTAGGGGAACTCTAAGATCTCAATATAGGAAGCAAAAAAAATAATTTCTAGCTAGCATAGAGAGTTTTACTTTGTTACATAAGTCTAATTAAGTGGAGTTCGTCGATTCAATTACGTTACCATTAACGAATTAAGCTACTACTTGACTGTTAACTGGGGAGGATTAACCAGTTTAAATGCTCTATCCTCTATTTCTTGAGATAAAAAAGAGGCGGTCTTCGATTGTTGCAGTTTGCGCGTGCCAGCCGATGAAAAAAAAGCCCCTCAACATCATTAGCCGATGTCGCTCTCCGTTTGTGGGGAACGTGCTATTTCGGTTTCACCCCGTCATTCTTTCATCGCTGACATCCCGAAGGAGCCCTGTGTGTCCGGCCTTTTTCTATCCAGGCCTTCTTCGCCGATTTTGCAGGGGCGCGGCAGGGGGCGCCGCCCTATTAACGGAAGCCCCGGCCGCCTCATCAGTGTCCTCGGCATCTGGCAATGGTCATTTGTTAGACCAAACGATCAATGGACAGCGTCCCTTTCTTCCTTATTTGAGGGGGGGATGTGAGTATGTCTGCTGAGTTTTCCATTCCTTTGCCAGAGCAGTAGTATCTTTTGCTGGTGAGCTCTGACCACCTGCATGACCCTCCGAGAAACTCGCTGAATAATCGTCTTCTTTCTGTTTGGAATTGGTTACCGAACACCTTTCAGGAACATTGATTCGTTCTCCTCTTGGAGAGCTCGCGTGTCTTACACTCGACAATTCAATGAGATCTATTCTTCCTTATTAGGTGTCCTGATGGTTTTTGCAACTCAAATGTTCTTAGGTCTATTGGTTTTTGTACTCAGGTCTTGAACATTATTTTGAATCACAAATTTTTACTTTTTCATGTACAAAGTTTATAAAGAGAAAATATTGTGATCGTCAAAAATTCTATTTCATGATTTTTATAATTTTCCGCGTTTTAGACTTCTTGAATCTAAAGAAAAAATCTTTTTGAATTATATCTGTCTGTCGATATGTTTGTTTGTTAACACGATAACTCTAAATGTGGTCTTTACATCAAAACTGAAGATTTCTAACAATTTTAGAACATAAACCATCTACATGAAGTCTGTCCATCCGAAGCCAGTTCGATAGAGAAAACTTGGTATATTGTTTTGTTACTAGAATTGTAGATCTACATCATAGTTTGAAAACAAATCCATCAAAAAGTTGACTGTCCGTTGATTTATCTATTCAAACGCATGTGAAAGCCATAACTCAGAAGCATAGCACGCTAGAGAAATTAAATTTTATATTGTCTGTCTTGACACTGTATATATTATTGATATTGCAGATCTTTATCAATATACGTACAGTCTGTTAAGAACTTACTTTAATTTTGGAAGTTATGAAATAAATAAAGATTCTAATTATAGTTTAAGCACATGGAATATGATATTACGACATATTTATTACAATTAAGTTTCAATAATTTGAATAATGCAATAAATGATTAATATAACAAAAATATTAGAAATAAATGAAAAATGCGCTGTTAACGAATTATAAGACCACTTGTCTAAAATCCCCCCAAAAATATGAAGATTAATCTGATATTGGTCATTCTTTTTTCCTAATAACCTCAAACACTGTTTTTCATTGAAATGACCAGGTGTTTAAATACAATTTCAGAAATATTGTGTCATTCTTTTATAAAGGCTACTTCCAGTTCGTTGGCAGATAAAAACTGTTTATTATTAGAATAAACTTTGCGGCATAATATTCCAAAAAGATTTTTCATGGGATTCAAGTCTGGATTTCCACTTGCCCAAAACAAAATACTAACTTTTTCTTTCTATAATCATTCCTGGGTAGGTTTAGATGTTTGGTATACTAAACATAATTTTCCAAAATTTGTAATATTATGTTTAATCTTTTATAGGGTCGTGGTAAGTATACGAACCACCAAATTCATCATATTTGAACATACAAGGTAAGCTATTTTAAAGTTCTCATCAAATTTTTTAATGAAACGAAATCCTATAAGTTACAATTTCTTATCACAAATCGTATCGCGACTTTTTAATTAATTATTAATTAATGAAATTAATTAACAAAAATTTAATGTCATCAAAAAGTCAAATGAATTTCCTTTCTTAAATTAATCTCAATCCTAAATTTATTTTATTATACCATTACTTGAAATAAACAGCTCTAGAAAGGGTTAATGTTCGATTTTAATGAATGAAATACATTGTTCAAAATTTTAAATTTACTTAGTCTTTCTTCAAGTAAAATTATAAATCTGTGCCTCTTTTTTATGTTGTTGCCGTTAAATTTATGCTGAATTACTCACATAGAATTTTCTGTGTGAAGATAAGAATATTATTTAAAACTTTGACTGCCAGACTTATTTAAAGACATCTAACAATCACGAGTGAGAACAAGATATTGTTCAGAGGCCAGCATGTGACTCACAATGTGTCTATCAAGAAACCAGTAAGAGATATCCCCGTCAAAACAGAAAAGGTACTGAGGTAGCCGGCGACCATGTCAAGCCTTGGTGAATCATAGACAATGCTTCCTCATGGCGCCTAAATAAAATTATTAATTAAAATAGATATTCTAGATGGATAGCCTTCAATAACTTATATAATTGCTCCTTTAACGAAAGGGGTTTTATTTCTGCAGTAACAGAATGAATTTTCTTGTTTTAGTGTCAATGATTAGTTATTTAGCATCGTTCTTATCTCCCCTCTTCGGGGGTCCGTCTCACACATTCAAAATCGTTAGTTTACAGAATACTTCAAAAAATAATATTTTGAAATGCGCAAACATCCAGTTTCTTACTCATTCCAAGAAAATTGTCAGCTACTCCTGTCGTTGTAGAATGCCGACTGTAGTATTACATCCACACTGACTATTGATTCCGAATCTTGTCCATCAAGCAGGACTCCTGACATGACAGGGGACGTCTGAGAGATCTCCTGCAGATATGAAGCTCGAGCAAACATGCTGCAACAACTCAAACGGAAGCTAATTGGCCTTGTCCCTGATCAATAGATTCCCTTACATGGCCCGCCGTGATAGGCCTGTTGTCTCGTATAATGCGAGCAGCACTGCTGCAGACACCTGAAGACACGAACGTTTACAAAATTACGACATGAATTTGGAAGTAGATTATCTCGTTACCAGAGCATAGCTGTCTCTTACCGTCCCCACAGAGCTGCATCTTCAGCACTGAAGAGATAATTCCTGGCCAAATAAATTTGAGCAGGGATCGTTGTTTTATTTACAATAGAGTTTTTTAAACTTCTTTCAATCTTAGCCACTATTCGGGAAGATTTTTCTTTTCGAAAAAAAACGTATTGAATTGAAAACTGGAAAATAGACAATAAAATTAATTATTGATAACTTATATATAAATAGGTATTCAACTTTTACATTATTTAAGCTTTTGTTAAATTTTCTATGGTTTAGTGTTTAGAGCTTTTAACCATGTTTTTAAAGTTTTTATGGCGACTGTATATAACTTTTAATTTTCTAATATCTTTAAGATTCACTGATTGCAGTTTTTGTTCTTTGAGTGTTTGTTGTTCATTTTGTGTCTGCATTCTGTAACTGAAGTTTTTTCTGTAATGTGCTTTTCTTTTAAATAAATAAATAAATCCAAGGAAACTGGATTCAATTTTAAAAGCCTATTCGGCCAATTTTAAAGAAATGCTTTTAACCAAGACAACTTTTTTAATTACATTTGCTTGTAAATATTCTAAAAGCCGAAACAAAAAAAAGTGCTATAACATCTTTGGCGACCCAAGTATACACCAGAAGAGAACTTTCCGTGGCGAAACATTTTTAAAACGTGATCTGTAGTTTAAAAAGCATTAATATGATAATTTCTAAACAGAATGTCCCTGAGTAAAATATTCTAAATATTCTTAAAAAAATTTTAACGAATAGAAAATTGAAACCTTGAAATATTTAAAATAAATAATATAACATATGCTTTATATAATAATTTATCATGTCATTTTACGAAAACTAATTAATGAAATGTATAATGCAATACTCAAAGTGTAAATATTCATTTATTATTAAGCAGCTGACATTTTGATAAATACAATAACAAAAATACATAATATTAGCAAACGAACTTATCAGATAGATGAATGTTAAAATTTAATTAAAACTAGAAAAACATATACAAAAGGCAAAAACAATGTCATTAGAATAATTGGATCTAACTCGAAAATATTTTGAAATATAACTGTAATGAGATAATATTTAACCAGCGAGACGTATATCAAAATAAGATGAATTATTTAAAGCTTTGATTTTTATCCTATGTTGCATAATATTGAGACCTATAAAGCATGCATGAAGGATGAAAATGTTTAAAAGCAGCCATTAAAGCTAAAACGAGAAAAAGTTCACTATTAATTCAACATGAAAAGTTATCAAAAGAGAAATTTTTACTTTTAAATGACATTTTGATCATTCTTTTCATATAGTTCATGAATTATTGTTATCATGAAATTTTTGAAAAATAAAAGGTCTGCCAAATCCTTACGAAAGGTTTACCTATAAAACAGACACATTTTATCTGTAAAATAATTCGAGTGAATGGTATTAAGTTCGTTATGAAAACTTAGAAATATTGTATGTTTACAGTCTTAGTCACTGGATTATGTCTGTAAAAATACTTATACGTTTTTATGACTATAGTATCGCCTATTTTGTACGTTTTTTAAATGGAAAAATATCTAGCCTTTTTATATTCTTTCAATGAAATTCAAATAATTCGAAATCAGTTAAAAAGATTAAGAAATTTGTTGCGTTTTATTTAAAAATTTAAAAAATAGAGAAACTTAATGCTGCTGAGTAAGAGTATTGCTAAGCGCATCTTTCACGCTTACTTATCATTTTATATTATTTGAATATTACATACTGGTTTTGTAATTATCTTTTATTTCTTTAGGATACACCTGTGTTGCATTTCTCTAAATATCATATTTTCTGAAGTCTTACGGCTTCTGAAATACGATATCCCCTAAAAAAAGCATAATACTTAGATGTATCAGAAAAGTTCCCAAATTAGCTCTGTAAAGTGCACTAAAACGTTGTGTTTTCAGCGACAGTGAGCAACTTGAATAACGTGATAAGGCAGAGCGCAAAATGATACATCTCTGCTAATATTAGGAGTAGTTACAGGGGGGTTTCGTAATCACACCTGTTTGATTACAAAACACCCACTAAACTATGTAATTGTGCACTGCAGTCTGCAATTACATAAATAGAATTTTTCTGATAAACTGATGATGAATGAAACAATCTTGATGATAATTGATGATAACGCTGCGATGTTATTTGGAAAACTTCCCCTATTAAAATATTTGAATACTTTTGCAGAAACAACAGGCCTGGAATTGCAACAAATTGGTGCTCAGCAAAGGTCAGCCCAGAACTTTTTACCACACCTATCTAATCATAAATGAATCGAAGATCCAGATTTTTTTCGACAAATCTACAATTTTAAGAACAACATTATATACGTGTGGTTCGATATTGATAATTTCTCTTCTGAAACACACTATCACATTTTCTCAGTTGGCTCTAAAGGATGTGGATGAACATTAGAATTCTTTATTTGCTAGCTAGATTAATACCCGAATAAAATAGTCTACAATTGATAGATGCATTAGCATCAAATTGTCAAAATACTCTTTTCTAAATACTGAATCCTTAGTCAATGCTCAAAGTTTAAATCGGCAATATTTGCAAGTACTCTGATACATCAACTATGGATGGAATAAAATTAACCAAATGTAATGAAGAATGAGGTTTCTCCCCATTAAGTATCTTTACAACAAAAGTCGAGATAGACACAACAACTTCTTTGACTATCTCAGCATCGATTATTTCATAGCTCGTGGAAAAAACGTACATTTTGAACTAAGCAGATTGTAAAAAGAAAACAGCAGAAAACATTAATTCTTGCACCCTCTCTTTTAGGTAGCTTGGTAGCAGAGTCTCGACTATATTGGAGGCCGTGGTGGCCTAGTGATAAGGTGCCGGCTTCGGGGCCGAGGGTTCCAGGCTCGAAACCCGGTTTCACTGGAGATCCGTCATGTATTGGACCTGTTTCACGTTAAATCATACTTTGAGGTCAAACGCCCTCCCGCTGATGTGGTGCAAAAATACTCACACTGGCCCGGCCTTCCCAAGAAGGGTGCAAGGCCGGTAGAGTGCCAGCGGGGAGAGATGCGCCCCACAAGCATGTGGAGGATGGGATTTATTGGGTACAATAAAATGATACAGGCACTGCCCGAACAGGGGCAGTACTTTTAAATACAAGAGAGCTAGGAGTATAAATATGGTTCGACCCACCTCGGTGGGGAGAGAATAGCTTGATTTAAATGTACTCAACGCCAAGTGTGAGGAATGATATTCACAAAATAAAGAATGACAAAATGAAGGCTCTTTCTTTTCTTTTAAAATATAAAAACATCCCTAAGGTAATAAACTTAAGAACTGCTCGGGCAAGCAAGGAAAAATAAAAATATATAAAAAATATATAAGTATTGAAAAAGAAACAAACAGATAAACACAGAAAAAGCAGTAAAAATCAGATATATAAATAAGTCAAGGATTGAAACCCACAGTATAAAAACAAAACCCACAGAAACAACACTACACATCAAACGACAAACAAAACAAAAATAAAAACTGTACAAAACATAGAATTAAAAAACTTAGAATTAAAAATACATAAATTTAAAAAATAATAATAAAAATTACTTCTGAGATAGAATTACAGAATGTTTTTTGAGTAAAAACTGCGCAAGTTAAAAATTACTTTATGTCCTATACAGGATGAAAACGGCCAATGGGGTTTTCAGTCTAAAAATAAAATCAAGGTCAAAAAGTAGAATGCATAGCCCCATCCCTCCCAAAAAAATCCAAACAACCCTTAGGGCATTGAATACGTGGCAACAGGTTTCCAGAACTGCGGAATTGGAACAGCCATCTATTTTCGGGGCTCATACACCAATAGTTGCCTTAGGGCGTCGAGAGAATCCCACACCAAGGAACCTACTGGGTACAATAAGTTTAAAAACGCATAAAGAAGTGGAGAGCGGAAACCACTATAAACCTATAAAACTGAGTCATCCAATGTAAAATTAAATAAATAAAAAATAAAAAGTATTTCTTAAAAAGCTCAAATCATACAAATAATAATAAAAAAGACTCAACAGACGGGAAGTCAGGAAGACAGAAAGCTTAACCGTAGAAGGTGTGAAATGTAAACCAATCCTGAGAGTCGATGTCAAGTAAAATGTACCTGGCAAACTGGAAAAAGATAAAAAAAAGATAAAAGATAAGAAAGAGAAGAATAAGAACAGCCCTTCAATATGATAAGATAAAAGTAACCCGAACCCTCAAGACATCATTGGAGTCAGTCATGGTCTCTCTCCTGGGTCAGTGTATTGCAAATGTTCCTGCTGGTCCTGAAAGCGCTTGCCATTTTGGTGACAGCCTGTCTATTTGTTAAGAGATTGTTAAACCACGCTTTTTTGTGTTCATCTGTGGGTTTAATTAGATGGAACTCTTTGGTGAGGGAGCAGGAGAAGATATAATGTTCTGCATCACCCAACATTCCGCAGATACAGTGTGGAGAGTCTAAGAATTTAAAGCGATGAAGGTAAGATGGGAATGGACCATGCCCACTGAGAAAATGTATTAAAAACTTATTATGGATTAAACATTTTGGGCTTACCTGATTAATGTAGCCTCTCACCCTAATTTCCGAAGCTGAATCATAGCTATTTCAATATTCTTTCCATTTGTTTACAATGTAATTAGTTTGGAGGCATTTGAGGTGGGAGTAGGGTGCAGGAATGAAAAGTTTCTCACCGGATGTTATGGCAAATTTGGCTTGTTGGTCGGCCAATTCGTTTCCAGGAATTCCCACATGGGATTTAAACCAGGAAAGGCAGACCATGTTCTTTGCCTTAAAGATGTTTGATTTTACTTTGTTAACGAATTTAGATCTGGTATTTGCGCTATTAATGGCAGATATCGAAGACAGGCTATCAGTATGTTTGACTTTCACTTTCTCTTTGACAGCCCAGTTGACTTCGAATTCAATTGCGGCTAATTTTGCCTGGAATACCGAGTTGAAGGTGTTCAGTTTAAATAGATGGTTCTGCATATTAGTTTCATCTTTGAGAATACACACGGAGAATCCAGTCTCATTTTCGATTCTGGATCCGTCCGTGTATATCTCGTAGTTGGCATTTGGAATGTTACTGTCAAGGTTAATAAGTCTCTGTCTGGATGGAATGTTTTTAAATGGCATGTATTTATCCAAGAGATTTATATCTACAATTGTGTTATATTCATTAGATCGGTTAACCCAGATCCGGAATTTGATAAACTCGGCTTTGGTTACTATGTGAAGGGGAGGAATTCCTGTGAGTAGATTAAGAACATTGGTGGATGAAGTGCAGAAAGCCCTTGTAAATTTCATAAAGAATATTCTTTGAATACTGTGAAGTCTATCGATTTGGTTCTTTGTCAAGGCCCCTCCCCAAACACTTGCACCATACAGTAGAGCCTTTTCAATAACGGTGTAGTATGCGGAACCTTGCAGGGGGGTACCAGCTCAGGCATCATCCGCGTCATCTGACCGCAATTCAAAATTATGAGGTCCGTCCCAAAATAGCCCTCGTGTTGCTTTAAAACGGTGCATTAATATAACTACACTAAACTCGGCTATATTGTCTCAAGATTGTGGGTTCGATACCTAATTACATAAGAGATCTGTCTACTATAGGGGCCTGTCAACTCCAATAAACGTCCTCTCGCCGGCGTGGTGTGGGAGTTTTGAATAGTGGTGGAAGTCAGGTGTCGAACTCTTCATTTAACAACGGTTCGAAATGAAGTGATCCACCCCAGGAAAATAGTCCTCATGTTCCTTCAAAATAGGTAATCAAATTTCTTTCAAAACCATCTTATATTTCTTTAGATCCATTAGTACCAACATTTTCAAATCTTGTTATATATCTTCTTCTTTTGTAAAAAAGCATTGTAAATTAAAGAAACACTATTTAATTGAGAATATGGAAAGTCTTCATTCCATGTCGCTGAAGTCATGTCTAATTCTGTCAATTAAAATTTTCCCAAAGGATTAATGGAAATGGCTCAGTCTTACGATCCCCTTGTTTGGTACTAGATTAATAAATCTCTAAACAAAACAGGCCACAACTGATAGATACATCAGTAAAGGTATTCACTAAATACACCATTAACTTTAAAGTAGCCAAAACTGAAATCAAACCTTCTAAGGTTACACCGCCGATATTTACCGGTATTCTAATGCATCACTTACGGACGTCGTAAAAGGAACCGACTGAGCGGCATGGTTTTGTCGCGTCCCTTCCTTTTCCTCTCCAGAAAGCTTCGAATTCCGCAGATGTCGCCGTTCCGCTGCTACACCTACCTTGCCGTCAGAGAAATAGAGGTATTCATAAATGGAAACAGATTTGTTTCAAATTCCAATATCACCTTCGAAAACGTCTCATTAATTTCCCCACTCGGCCATTAAACACTCGCCACACCCTCCCCCCACCGCAAAACCGAAGGTGTCGCTGTAACGAGATTATTTTGCGCACCTTACTTCGTTGAGAAGTTGGTGGTGGCAGGGGTGTGGGCCACTATTCGCGCTGATCAATGCCTCCCCATTACTTGGAAGGGCTCCCCCCAAAATGGCGGCGCGTCCACTATCTTAATTACTTCCACACAGCCAAGGAGCTCGTTACTGTTCATAATTAGTGCTCCTAATTATCCAGATTTTGATTCGAGTCGGCCCCCCCCCCTGCCAATGTCACGTGTAGGTCCACTAAAAGGTAAACTCGGTCGGGGCCAACCGCCCCCCCCTGCCACCATTAATAAAGTGCCTACTTAATCGAAACAGTGTGACTCTCAGGTGGGGAGACACAAGGCCCTTGATTTCAAAATGGCGTGACACTGCCTTCTAAGTGATTTCTCTCAAGAAAGTGGTTGAAGGAATAAAAAATTGATAGTTCGATAGTTTCCTTTGCCTCGCGGGTTCATTAAAGAAGGATGGAGTTCGGAAAAAACTCTTAAGGGCTTTAGTGTTAAGAAAATTGCGGAAATTCTCGTTGGGAACGTTGCCGATGTGGTAAACAGACATAGATTTTCAATCGCCCCTTTGGGGTGAATTTTAATTGGTAATTAATTGGTTTATTGGGAAATCAATGAATGATTATTAGAAAGAGGAGCACCTGCTCTTGATAAACGCGCTATTCATTCTTTTCGTCCGCATAACAAAGGTTTTACTGAATTTATAAGGAGAATTTATCGGAAGAGACTCTCTCCATTATCCACAGAAATATTAATTCTTTACAGAGTTAGACGAATAACATCAAAGAAAAAGGGGCATGCCTATTGTTCTGCAAAAACCTAAATATTGTCGAAATATATTTTTTGATATAAATCAAACAAGCTGAGAAAAAAGTAAAACGAAAAGAAAATTCTTCAAAAATTTAACTTGTTAATCCTCAAATGATTACACTGCTGAGAGTTATAGAAGAATGTGACAAATACTCCTTTCTATATCTGAAAATATATTAGGTGTAACTCAATTAATTCATCTGCTACTTTGGCCCATAACTCAATTTATCTACGATTTATTTTTAAAAGACATTGACGATTGTTCTAAAAACCTATAGAACATTTATTATATTTAAAGAAATTAAGTTATGTTTATTAGCGAAACAAGAGCGCAGTTGCCTGTTGGGCAAGTCTCGGCTTTAAGATCGGTGATTCATGGGACAGAGACCCAATTCCTTAAACCATTAGACGTGAGACCCTGTGAACGTTTACTCAGTCATCGTAGACGTCTGGTAAATGTAAAAATTGAGAATGTCAGTCTCAAAAATCAAAATAAATGCGGACATCGTTGTGCATTGTTTGCTGTTCATGAAATTCCCACTAAAGAATGTTTATTCGAAAAAGTATCATTATACTTCTTCTCGGGTTTTCAAGTTCATGGATTTGAGACAGAATTCCATTGAATATTCACCGTGTATATGACTCTGGTACTCCCTCTCATCCTCACGTTGTTATGATGTGGAAGTACAGAAAGTGAGTTGGGGATTTAAGATCATCCTCATCCTCATCATCTCATAAAAGTTTTAAAAAAACCCATGAGACTCCTCTGAAAACAAACTTCATGTAGCTTCAAAATGGGACGTAACAGATCAGTCAACTAGTTCCAGAGTCTGAATTGTCAAAATTCGTCATACACTCAAAATATGTGTAACTTAGTTTAAAATTTGTCCTGGTGCGAAAAACAATTGTTGTTGCAGCAACGATTGTTGCAAATGAAATTTATTCTTAGCCGCCAAAATTTAGTTTTGAGAGTGAAATACCCATCGTCGAAGTTCGAGACCTCATTGCACCAATCATCCGCCGAGTAGACCAACTTGATGAAAATAGTAAATCCACTGGTGTCGAACATCCTCCAGCTGGCGAAGTGTGGGAGATAAACTTCGAAACTTGACATTAATCTAACAACACTAAATTATATTGAGCGCTATCCTTTCGATTGGTGTGAGCCAAATACGGCACGAAATGCACATGGCTTTCTGAAAAGGAAACAAGAACTATGTGGAAATAAAACTTCCAGACATATACCAGACGAAATAGATTTTTAAGAAAATAATTCAGTTTAGAACTCGTTCTGATAGAATAAGAACTGGTGTTTTTCAGTTTCTGGTTTTGAAAGATAAGTATAACATTTTAACTTGAAGAAGAAATAAAAGATGGTTTTTACGAAATCCAGATCAATATATATTCTGAAAAATACATGGAAACGCAAATAGGTCTTTTACAGAATAAATGTTCAATTTGAGATTTGTTCTGCACATTCTATTTCTTTTGAGAATAAAAAAATATATTCATTTAGATAATGATAAAGACATGTTCAAGCATTTTAATTTGTAGAATTTTACCATATTTCACACAATATCTAGCATTAAAATATTTCCTTATATTGACTACATCTGAAATTACAATAATTTGAGAATTATTGTAATTTCTGCAGGTATTAATGAATACATTTTATTTGAATTGACTATATCGGCGGTAAGGGGGGGGGGAATAAATTGCATACTTTAAAATTTTCATGACAATATTGTAGATTTGTAAAGAATTTATTACTTTTCCCTTCCATTTAAAATTTATTGATGACGAAGCTAGACATAATGAAATTTGTGTTGAAAAAGTTTTATTTCTTTTATTAAAACCAATTTTATGTCCCATCTAAAGTAAAAATATTTAAACAATATTTTGTATATCTGTATCATTGCCCTGACACTGATAAATAATTTAGAAATTTCCGCAGAAAATATGGATAAGAGTTTATTTAAATTTTTTCCGAAGTTTCACTTGATGATTTTCATCAAATGTAATTCCGAAATCGCTACAGTAAACAATACTCTTTCTTTAATTTTGTTCACATATTCAACAAATAGTTTGTTCAATGAATACGCAGTGCAGTTCAATGTCCGGAGGTAGATTTTGTTCATTCTCATTTTGACACACATTTTAGAACTGAAATTAGAATTCATAAATCATTTTCCTGTAAAAAAAATATATCGAGATAATATCAAAAAATAAAGAATAGAATAATACCAATTGTTACCATCAAAAGAATAAGTAATAAAAAATTCAAAAGTCTAATATTTATTAATCTATATATATAAAAGAGAAAGTCACTCACTGACTCATCACGAAATATCTCAAACTACTAGGATTCGAAACTTTAAATTTGACAGGTGATTGCTTCCTAGTAGGTGATCACTAAGAAAGGATTTTTCAAAATCAATTTTAATTATTTAAAAATGGTCCTAAATTTTAACGTTTCCCCGTAATAACTTGGGAAATTTTCACGTAACATCAACTTAAAGTTAGAAAAATTAGCTTTTCAATGACATTAATTTCATTTCCATGCGAAATTCTGTTTAATTTTAATTCATTTTTGAAAATATTTTCAACCACAATTTTTAATAATGTTTTATTGTTGTCGAGAGAAAAATGGAATTCGAAGGGTTTCGAGACTCGTGCGAAGTGGCTCAAAGTATAGAGAAAAAGAGAAGAGAGTAGTTTAGCTGCTGACCGAGGGATAAGAGACACAGGAGAGGGCAAAAAAACAATCGAAAGACATTACGGCGAAAAACTGTTTAATTAAATTTAAAGCGTTATAAAAACTTAGACTTGAAAATATTTCTACCCCGAGCAATGCCGGGTATATCAGCTAGTTTCTTATATACTTAGAAACAAAAAGTATCATAATGGTCAAAAATTCGACCTCGATACTGTGATAATTCTCCACATTTTAGACCTCGCTTGGTCCATAAATAATAAAGCTTGGAATTATGAATCCGTGTCTGTGAATACAATAACTCAGAAACGGATAGACTGATGAAATTTGGAATGCTGCCTTTACACCTAAATTATAGTTTCTATAAATTTTGTCTAAGGGAAGTCTTGTCCGTCCGTGTACACACGAACATGATAACTCAGAAACGCAAGAAGCTAAATAGGGGGATTTAATTATCTGATCTTTACACAAAATCATTGATCTAAGTCTAATTTTTGACTAAATCCATAACACAATACAATTTTTAGGTTGTCTGTACATGTGTGTGGAAACACGGTATTTCCAAAAACTAAATGAAATTTAGCTTGTGATCTTCACAACACTACGAAGCACAACGTACGCCTTATTATGTATCCATACGAGAAAGTCGAAGGAGAATAATCTCGCTGGTAATTGTTTTAAGCACGATAAGCATTAAAATATCTACTCTGAATGTTGACATTCTTGTTACTTTCTTGTAGTGACAATATTGTTCGTGTAGGAGATTGAAAACAACTCGTAAAGAGCAACCACAGATTCCCTCCCAATATTTCATTTATTCGTAGAATGTTCGTAATTCATTCAAAGAATGATGTATTCCCGTCAAAAACA
Source organism: Araneus ventricosus (assembly GCA_013235015.1). Taxonomy (NCBI): domain Eukaryota; kingdom Metazoa; phylum Arthropoda; class Arachnida; order Araneae; family Araneidae; genus Araneus; species Araneus ventricosus. The sequence goes on from BGPR01000706.1 coordinate 362,386, forward strand.
TGATTTTAAATCCATGACCCGTCTACAAGCACGCAATCACCGTTATTGCTGAAGTTCAGTTTCAGTAATTCCTTCCTCACCTGCCCAGTTTCGTCGCTATAAATCGATTTAAATCCATGAAAAACTTCTGTCCGATCTGTGAATGCCTGAACCTGGGGTTTCTGCCATTCTCTGCTTCAAGAGTGAAGACATTTCTTCTCCAGTGCTTCACCTTCCTCTCCCTCCAACTGTTTTCTCCGGTGGTCTCGGCGGTCAGTGTCAGCTGGAGCCCCGATGATTGGAGCAACAGAATGAAAGCTGTCTTCCTCAGAAGAAAATATGAAAGCGGCAAGATTCGGATTAACATGCCACGAATTTCGGTGACGAACGACATGGTTACAGAATTGATATCGCTTTCAATATTTGTGTAATTTAAATTTTTACGACCTAAAAATTATATATATGTTTAGATAAAAATTATTAATGCATAAATTTTCATTTGCAAAGTAGCAAGGATTATTATTTTTACTCATTTATTTTTATAACATTAAATGTTATTGGTATTTCTTTTGAAGTAATTAACAAACAAAACAAGAGCTTTCTACAGAAATGAAACAGATACTAAAATAAGATTGTCATTAGTGCAAACCAATATCATACGGTTCTCATTTACTAGATATGCTAAAAAATAATAACGAACATTCCATGTACCACGTTCGGTACTATTGGATGCTGGCATGATTATTAAAAAACGTTAATGCAAGTTAGTGCCCAAAGTTAAACTTTAGATTAATATATATAAATTATTAAATCAATACTGGATGCTGAAATATAAAACACAATAATATGCAATTCTAGCTACACTCTTATAACTCACCTAGCTTTGCATACCTGAAAAAACTTAGCCGCTAAATTAAATTGCTGAAAACACAGTTAGTACATTGCAAATTGTGTTAATTTTAAATATTTTTTATTAATAAATGATTAAATTAAGTATTACTGCCATATTATGAATTAATAGTAATTTGGATGCACATAACAATCAATATAAAAGCACAAATTATAAATGTAGCTGCACATAAAAAAACAAGCGCTGCAGGCTCGATATGATAAAAAAAATAATAAAAACACAAATACTTAAATCCAAGAAACACTTTTTGCTTCTATAAAAAATTTGATATATGTTGACAATGCTAAGGCACACTTTGTTCGTGAAAACTTATTAAAGGCACATGATGAACAATTCCGTATTCACACTCGCATAGCATCAACTCAAAATGTATAATTTCTTTCAAAAATTATATTTGGCATAAACTTTAACGATGAATCCAAACATTGAAGCACGCTTTTTTCATTCACATTCGACAAACTTTTTTACTATTGGTAGGTGATTCAGCTGTGTAGTTGAAGCCCACAACTTCCTTCACTTTCATATTCATCACGACAAAGAAAACTGCGAGGAACAGGCCGTTCAATTATTATTGTATTGCTGTGCATGGTAGTTTGAATAGATCTATCCAATAACTGAGATCGGATAAATTCAGTTTGCTTTAAAGTTCATTCAATCTACAGATTGTTGAAAAGGACTATATCCACAGCCCAATCGTTGAGTAATTATTACGAAGGGCTCAAATGGAATTCGACAGCCATTATTCCAAATGCGAACACAAACCGCTGCAGTTCAATCTCGTTCCAATTAACAGGCTCGATATTCAATGATGTTCTTTTTACTTGCAGAAGGACATGGAAAGAATTCTTGATGGTCACCTTTTTGCCATTTTTATGGCAACCAACAGTATAAAAAAGCAGGGGCAAGCACCCTGAAGGCCCATCGGTATCCAGGAGCCCGCAGGTGAAAAAATACACCTCCTTACTGTACCGTTACTCAATTCAAAAATTACACAAAGGAAAACGCTTCCAGTGAGAGACGCCAAAGCCTAATAACATATAAATTCATCCGCAACAAGATGGCGAGTAAATAATCCCGTTGAATAAATTTGATTTTAAAATTAATAAAGTTGAAATATTAATGGAAAAGACATCAAAAGTTAAGACAATTAATATTTAAGTCGAATACAAAGTAAATAATTAAGAAAAATTTAGATATTTAATGAAACTGCTAAAAATTACCGTTTGAATTTCAAAAGTTGTCATAGATGCCACATGAGATGAAAAAAAAATTGGTGGCGAAGAATTAAATATTTAAAAATACTGATAAAACCGAAAAATGATGTAAATGCAATTTTTGCAATCTAACATCTCCCCACCACCACCACCAACGGGAAAAAAAATTTTGCTGCTACCCGAATGGAAGAATTTTCCTGAAAACATTTTCAAAATATCAAAATTTGCTCTATAAAACATATAGAGTATTATACACATTAAATTTTCAAAATATTAAATTGTTATATACATTATATTTACACTTTTTCTCTCTCTTTCCCCACTCTCCTCCGAGAAACCACAACAAAAATCTCAGAGCACATCATTATACCATGTAAAAATTATGTCATACAATTTCATCCACAATACTAAATGTTTTTTCACAAATTTATGCATTTATTTATTCACTTCTTAAAAATTTTTTTTGAGCATCAAACCAAAGAGAAAACAAATGTGCCTTAAAATAGAACTCTAACTCCTTATATAAATACAATCATTATATGTAAATAGCTTCAAAAGGCTGCAAGTTCATGCAGTATAATTTTTTATATATATAAAACTCCTCTCACTTACACTCCTATCAAGACCTATACCCTATTCACTACACTTTCGGACCAGCGTGACAAAATGAGTAAAATTAATACCAAATGGAATACAGTACCATCAAATACCAGGATAACAATCTTAATATATAGAATGAAAATATTAAGAAGTTCTTAAATAGCTATGTATTACATATTTTTTTATGCGCGCTTTGTTGATTGCCATTACAAAATGGAGCAAATAAATTCTATACCATAGTTAAATTGTAAAACAATTATGACATAAATGTTATTTTCAAAGATTTTTTCCCTTTCGCAACAATTCTTTAATTCCTAAGGTTTGGCCTAGGCTGCTCTTGTTTAAAAATTTTACTAACATTGATTTTCATTGTCCTTAAGACTATTAATGACATAATTATTATTTCTTAAAATCTTTATAATCTCAAAAGGTCCTTTATATTTCTCCTGGAACACCTGTGGATGAGAAAAATTCTTAACAAATACCTTGTCTCCCAAATTAAAATTTGGCACTTTACGACCTTTGATGTGCGGAGCAATGTTTTTAAAATATTGCTCCTCATTTTTTGCAAACTCATTTCTTATGGAACTCATATTATTTCTGATATTTTTCAGATATTTTGATTCATTTTCAGCAGTTACAGGTTCAAAAAAGCTATCAAGAGGTAAATTTTGCTTTCTGCCAAAGAATATTTCTGCTGGAGCAAATTTTGTTACAGAATGAATTGAATTGTTATAATATAATTTAAAAAACAAAAGTTTCTCTGACCACTGAAAAGTACTCTCACACAGTGATGACAAACTTTCTTTCATTGTTCTGTAAGCTCTCTCAAGTAAACCATTTGCCATTGGATAGTATATTGAAGATTTTCCATGCTGAATATTTAACCTGTCTAAAAATTCCACCATCTCATTTGAGATAAAGTTAGTAGAATTATCTGTAATTAAAAATTTTGGAAGACCAAAATTAGCAAAATATTTGTTTAAACAATTAATAATAGTTCTTGAAGTGATGTTTTGTAAAGGATAAGCTTCTAAATATCTACTATAGTGATCAATTATAGTTAAAATGAAATTTTTGTTATCGGTGGATCTAGGAAGTTTACCAACAATGTCAATAGCAATGCATTGACCTGGTGCAAGATTTCTTTTGGGAATCATTTTTGTCTGAGTTAGTTTGGCTTTTGGTTTGTTTTCCAGGCATTTTTCACAATGTTCACAAAAATTTTTTGTATCTAAGTACATACCTTTCCACTGGTACTTGTGACGAATGAAATCAAAAGTTTTCCTAACACCAAAATGTGGAGCGTGTGCAGCTTCAATACAAATTTTTATCAAAGATTTTGGAATTACAATTCTATTTACAATTTTCCTTTTATTTTTATGTGCATTTTTTATCATTAACAAACCTGAATTTACATCTAGAAAATATTGTTTACATTATTTGTTATCAGTTAAATCATTCATAATTTTACTTAAAATTTCATCCTGTTTTTGTTCATTTAAAATATTTTGCATGGAAAGTTTATCATTAGGTTGAAAAAGAGTGATGTTGTTTACATTTAGAGAATTTTCTTCCACAACTCTGGAGAGAAAATCAGCGGGATTTAAACTACCAGGTATATGAGTTGGAGTGAATGAAAAAGTGCCTAAATACAATAACCAAAAGTTGTCAGAGATGCCTCATGAGATGAAAGAAACTTTGGTGGCGAAGAATTAAATATTTAAAAATACTGATAAAACCGAAAAATGATGTAAATAGGTACCACATATGCGCACTTGATGAATAAAGAAAGGAAAGTATTGCAATTAATTTTACAGATGAGCTTAACGAAATTATCTCAATCTCCTACTTTCAGACAAACAATATCGTCATGTGGAAGAAAATAACAAGTATGCAAACAAGCAATGTGGAAATTTCAGTTGCTCTCATGCGATTCAACAAATTTAAAAGTAACATTTTTCAATTTTTCATTATCTTATTTTTCAGTCTTTCACGGCAATAATTAATATTACTCAATTTTTCATTTTATAGGATCACCCAACTAAATTTTTAGCTGAATATGTTATTATTTCGTATAAAAGATCAACTTTACTCTATCCTCCCCTCATATAGAGATCAATGGCTATAAATGAAACTGTAATTATTTCCAAAAATTAATGAGTATCGTTAATGATCGTTAAGGTCTTGCATAATATCTTAAGAATTAAACCAGTTATGGATCCTTTGTAAACGTTTAGACAAAGTGATTTGGCAAAATTTTTCTTATCACAACGAACTTCACCTTTAACTTCCTGCATAAGACCCAACTGTTTCCATCTCCCAGGAACGGCTTCCGCCATCTTGAAGCAAATCTTTGAAAATCTTCAGCAGTCAAGAAAAGACGTACAGACTCAGAACTCTTGTTGGAAATTCGAATGCATTAATCTATCTCAAGTCTTTGCAATTTTAAGCTCGTTACATTGTGCAGAACGCGCTCATTTTTAATAAGTCACAATTAGCTCATTTTCTTCCTAAACAATGGCGGCGATTGGGTGAAAAAAGTGAGGTGGCAAAAAAATTTATAGGCATCTAAAAAGACACGGGAGTATAAGGTATAAACGATAAAAGATAAAAAATTAGCTAGTTTTCTCGAACACTGTTGCTTTTTTATAATTCCTAGTTTTAAATAGCTGAAATAAAATTTTAATTTTTCCCTAAAAAAGTAGAGGGCGACTGCCCCCCGACTCGTCGCCACTGATCCTAAAAGTCACCTTTATGTTTAACCATATTTTCACCCTAAAACCACTATGCCCGAGAACATACTTTTGTGATCGTGCCACATTTGTTTTATTATTTTTTCTAACTTTCGTCATTTTAAAATTTTCTCTTAAATTTTTATATCTTTTCATTTGCTTATCTTTTGCCTCATCTCTGTTGCTCATAAGTCATTTCAAATCGTCAAGATTCCAACGAACAATGAAATGGCCTGCATTTCAGTAAATTAAACATTTTTTTCCATTCTAAATCAGGTAACCTTCAAAAATTCTATTCTAAATTCGAAATAATGATGAGGATTACAAACTCGAGGAATCAGGTGGGACTCCTTAGTCATTATGTTATGTGGGCCCGTTGAATCTTATTTTTATTTTGGTTGCAAGATGTGTGTTGAAACGAAGACTAATAACAGATGTCTTCAGGAAACTGAACCTTCCCTTTTAGAGTAAATGAGTTTCTGAATGAAATACACTGAAGATAATAGCAGAGAGTAATGTAAGCTGTTTGAAACTTGGTTTATGAATTAGATAGTACGCATTTCCAACCGTAAATTCCTGAAAACACAGCAGCGAATAAGTCAACAACTACTTATAAGTATCCATTACATATAAGTATTAATTACTTAGCTATCCACAGTCAAAATATGTGGGTGTGTCTAGGACGTACTACTCTAACTACAACAATTTTTTGTGATAAATGGGGTATATCTTGTCCAGACTAATCGCATACAGAAATGCATTTAAATAATTAACTCAATGCAAGCGATGAATGATCGCAATTTGTTAATCAAAAAGTAACTTTACCTAAGCACTATCCTATTTTCTTCACAATAAATACACCAGAAATAATCAGGGTTGATATCTCCTATGTTTTCTTTCATCTTAATACTCTCCTTCCCTATAAAAGAGGGAGTGAGAGACGATGATGAGATGAAAGAAAATCTGTATCAAAAATTTTCAAAATTCCGCATTCAGGGAAAAATCTAACTTATAACAGATGATCGAGAGCTATAATAAATTGTTATGAAAATAATTTTTCGACTCATGTCCGAAATAAAAGGATTAAATGAATTTCTGTGAAAAAAAAGGATGGATACTATCCTGAAAAATATATATTTCCAATTAAACCTACTTTTGTCTGTTTAATGCTGAAAAGCAAGGGAGCACAGAATAGTTGTAAAATATTTTGAACGTTCATGTTTATTTACAAAAAAAGAAAGGTTTCAGAATTTTCTCGAATTCAATGGCTAACTTTCCAAAAAAAGTTCATTTCCACTGCCCCTTCTGATATTCCGGTTTAATACGGTTTTTCAGGTCTAAATTTATCGTTCGAAGACTTATTTCCAAGATACCTTAAGTTTCTCATTTTCTACAGCTAAGAACCTCTCTGCGACTTATTCAGAACCTACAGTAAGCAGAAGACTTAGATAAATGAGCTGGAATATCAATTTATTAGAAAAAGTGAACGACTCAGATCAGTCCACCTTGAAATAGAAAAAACAGTTGATTGTGAAATATTTCATTGAGCAATAATTCTCTTATGCAACAAAAGAGAAATAAAAAATATATATATGCACTAACACTCGTCTATAATCTTCACTGTAGGAGTCTATTCGTATAATGTCACAGTGACATGGCATCTAACATGTAACTGTAGCTTGTCTGGCGCTGTGGTGTGACGTCATCTGTTTTTACCTATCGAAAGGTGCTCGTATGATTCCAAAATGTAATTGGTTTTACGCACTTGATATGGGCCACATGAACACAGAGTGATTCCATTTGAAATTTTTCATTCATTTATTTTAATAAATTATCCCATCTTAAACTGTTTTCTATATTTATAAATGCTTCAAAGTTCTTCCCTTTCGATTCCATATAAAAATTGTCGATTCTAAATAAAGTAAACGAATCATTATTCCGCATTCATATGTGTTGCAATGTGTTTATTAATTTAAAAAAGCAAACATGTCTACAAGCAAAGCTTACAGAAATAGAATTTGCAAAAAAATGTTTCTGTTTAGTCGAGGATTTAATCAGAAGGATGGTTTAAATTCTACACTTTTCTTCTACATTTCTATCCAGAAGATTTGTTAGGGATTTTCATTTATATTGCATGTCTTCAATTAAAACTCTATAAAGTAAATTAAACACAATCTTAATTACTTCTTTTCTTGAAAGCTTTGTGATATTTTTTTCTGGAATGTTCCCGTTTTAATTACTTTTGTAACATTTTATTTGTGTCTAAACAGTAAGTAATCAGTACAAAATACGCAATTAAGTAGAACGAGTAAGAATTCAGTCGTTATGTAATATTAATTAAGTTGCTTATTATCAGTATATTGAATTAATAATTACACACACAGAGTTTACAAGAACTGAAATGAAATTTCAATTAATGCTGAAAGTGAGTTCGAATTCCTTAGTTAAGATCTTAGATCAATAAGCACAGTTAACCTGTTAAATTATTTTCTCTACCCAATAATTTTTTCTCTATATGTTTCGCAGACTTTTCATAGATCCCATGAACACTAATCAATTATGTGCATAACTTGAATTCCAGCTAATTAGGCACTATAAATAAGAAAAAAATTATTACTTTGCTTATATTATTTATATGATTATTAACAAGTTACATATTGTTGCAATTTTATGGCCAAGTGATATTTTTAAATATATTTCTTTTATGGCCAAACGATTTTTTTATCTAATTAATTTCTTTTCTTTAAATATTTTAATAATTCTACAAATATATTTTTTTATTCGTTACAAATATTATAAGTGTTTATGGGTATTCAGCAAATTCTAACCACTATATAATCCAATATAACTATTCAAAGATATAAGTTTAAAAAATATGAATTTGTTTACAACCCTTCTTCTTTTAGTTTCTCTTCGATAGGAGCTAAAATTCTGCTCGTTATAATCTTATCGTTATATTCTGCTCGTTATTATCTTTCTGAATACTAATTATATTGAACTGAATTTTTTTTATATATGTAACCCTATATATCTGGCTTTTAAGTTGTGAAAGAAAAATTACGCTATGTTTCACGCATGCACAGTAAAACATTATTTACTAAAAATTTTCATATTTCCTGTAATATCCAAAACAAATTTCTAAATTTTTACAAAATGCTTTTCGAACATATTGTCATTTTTTCTGTAAGTTTCGTATAATATAACAGAAAACTATGTATGTTATAAGCAAAAACAGGCGGAAAAATTTTTGATTTTTTAAGAAAACCTTTATATTTTCCCAAATATTTGTGCTGAGTTTAAGAAAATTCTTGTAAATATTATGCATAATAAACATAACCATTTCTGAAAGTTTCATCTTGTTATTAATATTCTGTGAAGCGGGTTGGGCCAAAATGTTTTTGTTTTCATCAATTTGTAGACGGTCCCCTTACTGCCCTCAGGGCCGAATCTTCAATGTAAAATGTGAGTTACAGTCTATTCTTTACATGATGGAAGTTTAAGGACAGTCAGTTAATCCCTTCCAGAGAAATTCTAAAAAATGTGAAAATCTGAAAGTGTCCGGATACTTTTAGCCATACCAAGGGGGATAAATACCAATGCCTCTCACGACGGTTCAAAAGTGAAAGAATTTCATGAGTATAATATAAATTTTAAATGAATAACATCGAAACTGAAAATAAATTGTACAAAAACAATATGAGAACTACTTCTCAGTATGAATTAATTTTTTTTCTTTTTTGTCGAGATAATTTCTCAACCATCTTTGTTTTAGACATCCAAATTGAATAAATTTTTCGCTTAATTTCGTAATCCATCTTCTCTGAACATTGTAATGTACTATATTTCATTATTTTATTGAAACATTTTGTATGAGTCCTTCCTCCGAATATTTTTCTGAAGAAGCGCGTATTTTTATTTTTTCAAAGAGACGTCTTTTGAGTAGAACTAGTCGAGATTGAAAAAAAAGTAAAATTACAAATTAAACGTAGCTAAAATATATTTTAACTTTGTCTCAAAGGTCAATAATTTATTATTCAATAGAAATAATTTATTATTTGTTAGATATGTTAAAACATGTGAGGCAATAAATGAATAAGGGATGAGTTAACAAATGAAATATGAGAAATAAGAGTTAATAAATGAAAATGTTCTTATGTGGACTCCTAAATTTTTTAAATTGCACTGGTGTGCAAAAACTAAGGAACGTTTACTAAAATGCGAGAAATTTGCAACTTAAACGAAAACTATGGTTCGAAATCAATTTTGGAGAATCGTGTAACATAAAATCGAGTATCATACACATTTTACAATGACGATTCGAACACTAGGGCAATTTGGGGGGTGACTAGAAAGTGGCGAAGGCGGAAAGTTATTTCGACTCGTCACGTTCACAGAAAACTGATAACGAGATGAAACTTTCAACAATGGTTATGTTTCATGTGCATAATATTTACATGCATTTTCGTAAACATAGCACACATATTCGGGAAGATATAAAGTTTTCTTTAAAAATATCCCAAAATTTCTTTCATGTTTTTTGTTTATAACATGCAGAATTTTCATTCAAATTATACCAAACTCTCAGAAAACTCGAAAATATGTTATAGACGTATTGAATTAAAATTTGAAGTAAATAAGCTGAATATTAGAGAAAATATGAGTATGTGTACTAAATATTTTTTACTGCGTTTATATAAGTCGTAGCGTAATTTTTATTTTCTAACTTCAAAGCGATATAGAAAGAGCAACTTATAAAAAATTCCAGTTCAATCCCGTTAAAATTCAGAAAAATATCGGCATTTCAGTGAGGTGAATTTAAATTTATCTTTAAGAGAAGCTAAATGATGAGGGTTCTTGCACACACTGATAATTTTTAAACTTGAATCTTCGAATAGTATTCGACGAAATGCAATTTAAATAATGTACTTCAGGATCTTCAACTTAAAATTTAATGCTACTGTTCGAAGATTCAAGTTTCAAAAGTATCAATTTGCGGAAAAACCCTCATCTCTTAGCTTCTCTCAACGAGAAATTTAAATTCACCTCACTGAAATGCCAGCATCTTTCTGAATTTTAACAGAATTTAATTAATTTTTTTATGAGTTGCTCTATATATCTGGCTTTGAAGTTAGAAAAGAAAAATTAAGCTACGTCTCGCATATCCGTAGTAAAAATTATTTAGTACAATACTCATATTTCCTCTAATATTCAACGTATTTACTTCAAATTTTAATGCAACACTTCTGCAACATATTGTCGAGTTTTCTATAAGTTTCGTATAATTTGAATGAAAACTCTGCATGTTAAAAACATGCAGGAAAATTTGGGATTTTTTGAAGAAACCTTTATATTTTCGCTAATATTTGTGCTATGTTTACGCTAATATTTGTGCTATGTAAATATTATGCACATGAAACATAAATATTGATGAAAGTTTCATCTCATTATCAGCTTTCTGTGAAACGTGATGAGTCGAAATCCCTTTCCGTCTTCATCACTTTCTGGTCACCCCGAATTGCCCTCGTGACCGAATCTTCACTTTAAAATGTTTATGATACTCGAATTTATGACACACGATTCTCCAGAGCTCATTTGGAACAATAGTTTTTGTATTAATTTCAAATTTCTCGCAATTTACGAAATGGTTCTTAATTTTTGCACACCAGTGTACTTAAAATGGAAGTTTATTAAAGAACTCTCTCGCAAATAAATATCACAAGAAAAAAATTCCATTTTCGTGTGATTCTAAATATTTATGGGGATACCCTACAATTAGAAGTTTTTATGTATGTATGTATCATACAGTTAAAGAATCACATTTCTCTCTGTTAAGATGTACAGTAAGAAATCCAGACGTTCTTCGAAATCTGTAAATGCTGTTTCCCAGTGAGCAAACCTTCCTTTAGGAGAAAACATCTTCTATTATCAATCTTTTATTATAAAGCTGTAGACAGTAAAGATAAAAAAAATTCTCATCTGTTAAAAATCGCAGTTTTTCAAGAAAAATGAATTTTTGTTTTTTTTCTCTCAATTATGTTTGTCTTATTGTGGTAGATTATTAAAATTGAATGTGTGTATTGAGTTTATATTTGTGTGGCAATACCGAGTAGGTCGTCGAGAGAAGAACAGGATTAACATATTTTGCGAATTTTTGTATTCTGTTAACTTCATATACGAGTTGATTTTTCTGCTCATAGTATTGATTAGTACTTAAAAAAATGGCAAATAATGGAATAACACTAAATACAAACAAAACTGTTCGGAGAACTACAGGCTAAATTCAACTACTGGAACTATTTTTCTCAGTTTTCTTGAAACTGTTATTTAATTTTTAACCTGTTATTTTCATTCTCTTTTTTCGTAAGTAGCTCCATACTCAGTGACTACATCAGTGTTTCTCAGCCTTTAATAATACATAGGTTTCTGTATCAATTATTCGTCCTTCTATTGAATTTTGTATGTGTCAAATTATTAATGTCAAAAAACATCTTACCTTTCTCTTCTAACCATTTACATACTTTTGAGAGCAATACTTCTTTTATTGATGAAATGAGTCCTTTCTCCTTATAATTTTTCAGCGATAAGGGCGGGCATAATTTTAAATCTCAGAACTGGCTAATACATTTTTCCCAGAGCAACTATGAATACTGTATTGCATAGAGATGAGGTTCTTGATTTTCAGGTCAAGTTTCTTAGGCATGCAATTGTCATTAAATTTCGCTTAATGGACGATATTGCATGTCGCCATCGAGCCTCAATAACTTTGTTTTTCATTTTCCCCTTTTTTCATAAGCCTAAGACCATTAAAATAAGTTGCAAATTAGTGATCTCAATTTAAAATAAATAATCTAGAGACCAAACAATTAAAATTCATTTATATGATGAGCCACGACTTTCAAATTATTATAAAATTATCTTCAGAATCTCAAGTTTATTATCAACTCCTTTATTTACTCCTTTACCTTGCAACTAGTATCAAAGGAGGCGAGAATTCGTGCGCTATATTAGATTGTTATGGTTAATAGGGAACTCTGCACATAGTGGAGCATTGGGATCACGTCGAAAGGTTCTGGCCGCAAGGTGCTTTATCACGGTTAAGTAGATACGACGACAGAAAGAACCGAGGCTGATGGATCGCCCTTCGGAGAAACATTTATTACGGCTGCAACTTAATCAGTCGCTCATTGATTGGGGCTTCCTCTCCAAAAACCAACTTTGCCAGTCTCTTCGTTAGATCCTTCTCCTCATAGAAAAGCGCTTAAAGCAACGTTTTGCTCTCTTGAAATCGTCTTTTCATCTTCAGTCCATCTTGTAAAAGACATGGGAGAGAAATGCTAACGATGAGAGATTTCTACTTTAGTTTGGAGTTAAAAAATCATTCCATTGCTTTTGGTAATATTCCGAAAGAACTCTTGTTATTTCCAGAATCTTCTCTCTTGTTATTGAAAGATTCTTGTAGATCTTAAGACTTTCTATTTATTTTTTAAGCTTTTATTTAACTTAACGTGCTTTCGCATTTATAATGAAGGAATTCCATAATTGATTTTTCATTCATTTTCCGATGTACTAGAGTTCTAGAAATTTAGTAAAGTTGTGTGTCCCCAATGATAATATAATAATTTAATATAACAACTTTAATATCATGTAATCGATTAATTTAAACTAAATTTTGATTTCAGATCAGAGGTGGTATCTGGTAATGGGAATAAGAATAATTTGAATGCAATCATTAATTATCAAATAATAAAATTATGAGAGGATTCATAAAATTATATTAAATATCAAAAAGAAAAATCATAAAAGCATAAATAATATTTAAAAAACGGTTTCATTAATGAACTGAAAAATACATTATCAATGTTATGAATCATTGCTTATACTTAATATAAGTTAAGTTCAGGTCTGGAACCTTATGAAAATTACGCATGTCTGCGACGAAAAAATTGTCCTAAAAATAATTAGTTCTTTATATAGTTTTTTGGGTGCTAATTACTGAAAAATTAATTTTAAAAAATCAACCACGTACAATTTTATCAGTTATCATAGTTCTAATGTGTACGGATTTTGTATATTTAAGAGCAACATAACAGCATTTCCATGAACTTACTAAACATATTTAGAGATTTTAAATAATAATTTGCTCTGTATAAATTTTATCCAAGAAAGAATAAACTATTATTTATTTAAGATTTTCTTCAAAACTATTGGTTAAAGATAACAGTGAAGCCAGAGAAAACAAGTTAAAACCGTATCTCTAGCTTGTTGATGCATGTCTATCTTTCCCTCCCCCATCTATGATTCTCTTGTCTACCATTTTTCTTATTCCCTAATCAATATTCTTCTTAGTTAAGTTAAGCAGACTTGTCTGAGCTTTGATTAGAAGAGCTTTTCACCTTTAGTTTGAATTGAGGTTGAGAGAAATAGCTTCTCTCAACCTTAGAGAGGAAGAGGGGATTAGAGGGAAAGTATTATTTCACCAGATTATTTAGGCAATATGTGTTAACTACAACGTGAAAAAAACAAAGAAACGTTTCAGATTTTGTGGGAATTCTTTAATTATTTTGGCATGAAAATTCCGTATAAAGGCAAGCCTTAGGTTCCATACAAAATTTATTCTGTCCGTGTAAACGAATTAAAGTAATATATTCAAGGTTAAAAACAAATTTTCAATTTGGTATACCAATTATTTGGAGAGAAACTAAAAATCATATCGATGATTGCTATTTTTGTACATGTAATGTGAAAGGTTTCAATCTAAAAAAACAAAAAGAAGATAATTTTCACAGCATTCTATCTGCCAGACGCCCAGTCTCTCATACACCTGGCATATTGGTCCGTTTCCCACAAATACTCTATTGGAAAATACTGCTGCATATAAAACTTTGCCGTGTAAAACAATTTGTTGAGACATTACTAAAGAATGAGACTGTTTCAAATACCTTTGGGAACAGTTCCCAGGTTTATTGGAATCAAGCTTGTAGGAAGGGGTATTTGTAGAACCTGGAATAAAGAAATCATGAAAAATGAAAATTTTGAGCTCAAAATGAAAATAAACGAGAGAAAAGCCTGGAAATCTTTGAAACTAGTAGTAACTATCTTTCTTAGAAACTAAAGAGTCCCAAACTAGAAATCTATGTCAGAAGAAATGTTAGCAAATTTATAGAAATTAGAGTGTAATATAGCTCAAAATTTCATTTTCTCCATTCGCACTTCGACTGTTTTCCTGGAGATTTAGATGCAGGAAAAAGGGAGGAAAAATTTCACCAAGGCATAAAGGAAATGGAAAGACAAAATCAAAAGGAAGATGGAAAATAAACAAGATAAGCGGCTATTGCTGGGCGTTGAAAAGAGACAATCGCAGCCAAATTCACAAAAAGAAAAGAAGAAAAAGAAATTTTTAGAAAAACATAAAACGGTACTATAAGAATTTTTAACCTTTTCATAAACTCATTTTACATTTTAATCATAGAAGAGATAGAATAGCAATCTACTATATGAATTTAAGAGATAAAATATAAATAGAAATATTAAAATATTTTGATTTAATTTATTTCCCCCAAAACGTGAAACCGTTTTGTGAAAAACTTTAAGTGATATTAAAAAACGGATTTCATTCTTCAAATCAGCACTGAAAATAATATAAAAATTGGTTATCAAAACTAAAACAATTCTCAAAAAGTAGTCCTTTGCAGGCCTGTGCTATTACTAGTTATTGCCCACCCATTCCAATTGCCATTCCTTATTATAAGCATGACGATTATGATTAAATTTTTATGCAATGATCGATTTATTCTTATACCAGGGACTGTTTGCCTATCTTCCTTTACTTTTCACGTTTGTATTTTTCCCCCCCATTTTCCCATGTTTTCAAATGTACGCCACTGAGGTTCTTTTGAGCTTTTCTTCCCTTTACAACTGGTTGAATCGAGAATTTCAATTGAAACCACCTGTAGAAACAAAATACACTGTCTGCAAAGATCTGAAAGTATCCGAACACATTATGTCAAGATTCTGGAAATAGCTTTGAGACACTGGTGAAGTATACAAACAACCAGATAAAACTCGAAAACATGCCATAACCGACATTCTTGATCACAGAATGAGGAACTGCAATGAAGTTCTTGATCCTCATCTCAAGTTGTTTAGGAAGGAAATTATTTAGAATTTCTTCTAAAATGGACTCATTTCCATCTGCATTAGCAGACGATTATCTTGAGTACGTAAAAATATAGAAGATGAAATGATCCTCATCTTTCTGGATTTAAATCCGGTAGAACATGTATGGGATGCACTAAAAAACCGAATTTTGTCACTGCAATCCCCCTCATACACACATACTTAGCACCTTCCAGATTCTTCGCGATGACATCCATTGTGAATACACTTTCTACCGTCGGCACACCTGAAAAATCTTATGCACATCATAGAATATCGTTGAAAAGCTTTTATTTCGGTCTGGAGAGACCAGGCACCGTATCAATTATTTTTAGGAACTTCTAAATATTGTAGCACCAACTTTTCCCAATTCTATTTTACGTCGCACTTGTATGTTCATATCTAAATTTATTTTTTTGCAAAAAGATTAAATTCTAGATTTTGAAAATGTATCAGACATGACAGAATAAATATCCTGGACAAGCTCCACGATCTTAGCTGCAAAATCATTCAAGTTATACGCGTAGTTGTTCCTTTAAATTTTCCCATCAGTGTATACTCCTATCATTCATTTACTTTTTCAATCTTCATATTTTTTATTACATTTGAAATTTAATCACACTTCTTGACCACCACCTCCCTCTCATTATATGGCAAAGCATTCTTTAGCTTTTATTTACTCCTGGCAGTGCGCCATGATGCACCCTTACTGTTCTACAATCTTCTGAATTATACCACTATCTTATCCGGCACCACATGACCCAAACGATGTCATCGCAGAGGCAATTGCGGTTCTGTAGATGAACGATTCCTCCTTCCATCGAGCAGTTGTTCCTCTCATTAAAAGTGTTCTTCTACCAGGGGAGGAGAGAAGGGTTGAAGAGACCTGTTGGAGCCGCGATGCCTTCAATCGATAGAATGATAGGGCGCGACGTCACCGTCTGACACGGAATCTCATCGAATATAGAACATTCCCTGCTTTCTCACTGGAAGCGAATGACTTCTGGTCGATCCAAGATCAAAGCCCAGTAATTGAAAATAAAATATTAAACCCGTCACTGAATTTTATGCCTTCAAAAAGGAAGGAATTTGGAGAAAAATGAGCATAGCCATGAAGAAATCTTATTCCGATGAATATGTGTAGGCAGATGTCAATAAATTTCCCCTGATAAAAGCCGCTTTACTCGTTTAATGACCTTCCGTACAAAAATCTATATCACACGCTAGACAATCTTGAAATGTACATGAATTTGGCAGGAATAGCGTCTGGTTATATATTGTGTCTGAAACCATTACGTAAATTAAACCGTTTAAACGACTAAACAGCATCGTTTCAAATGATTAACGCATTAGTGAACTTTGAGATAAATCGGCATTGATGGAAACTACGTTTTTCTTCAATATACAATTTTATTGTTCTGTCCTAAATGTTTTACTTATTATATTATTTCTGTAGGAAGGTGTAAGATTGTTACGTTATTTAGAAGGGAAATAAATATGAAAATAAATTATTCAAAATTGAAAAATAACTGCCTGTTTCTTTTTACAGTTAAGGGAAATTGTGAAACACAGATTATATTTTATAAACACATGGAGGGCATAATCTCCATTCGACTTTCTCGCCTATTTTCATAATATGGCACATTTTGCGTTTCGCCTCGTCCTGCTTTCGTAGAATCAAGTGAATATTGTGTCCCTCTTCTCGGCAACGTTTAAAACTAAAACTTGATGCATATTTTGATACAATTTTGGAGACAAGACACAATATGAAGTTCAGTTATCTAGCTTGTTACAAATCTGAGTTTGCGTCCCCATACACAAAAACGGATAAACAGGCATACCGTCGACTAGACAGTTTTGGCGCATAATTTTATCCTTATCTTAAATTCATTCCCTCAGGGGGGCACAGCAAGTTCATGAATGAGAAGCAGCCGTATAAGTAAGCTGGTTCTCGCTTCCCTTGAGGGTACAATAAAGGTGGGCCTCCGAGTCTACCACTAGTGATAGTACGTACCTCCTTCGGGAGGAATCAGGTCGTGGCCCGGTGATGGGCTACTAGAACTCCGGCCTCATTTCAGCTATTGCATCGGCTGTCACTCAGTTATCCCCGGGCGCTACGGCAGGGCGGGTTGATTTGTTTTTCCCGTTATCTTAAATTCAGGTGATAGAATCCGAAGCCAAATTTTATTCATCTAATTCATTGCGTTTTTTAGTTATCGTGCTCACATGCAAAAGACGGGCAGAACGGCAGATTTCTCGCTAACAGATTCCATATACAATTTGAAGCATATCAATTATTTTGGCATAAAATACAAGTAGATGTACCTAATTTCATCCATCTAACTCACTGAGTTTTTTGCTCAACAGTTTTACAGAGTATTGGATTGGATATTAAATTTTAATGGCGCATGTTAAGCCATACTTAAGGTAAAATTATAGTCACATGATAAAACATAAAAAAAGAAAAGTCATGAAATCATTAAATGTAGTAAAACTCGGTTTAAGTTTGCGAAATGCAATGTCTTTCTAAATTTTAAAGCACCTTTTAAACGAAGAAAATTTTAAAAAGAAAGATTTCGATGAGGTTCCTTGCCCAAGAAAGCCCTTAAGGTCTTGAAAGGTGCAGTTAAAAATAGGTAATCAATGCCAGTTAAATTTGGGACATTTTGTTTAAATATGATCTCGTCTTATTAGATATATTGCATAATGTATACATTGGTATGGGTTCTCGGAATAACATTTTCATAGAGAGAGAGAGAAACATAATTCAAAAAAAATTTTTTTTTCTTTGGAATCTGGAATGTCTAAAACGTGGAGATTGATCAAAATCTTGAGAACAAAAATTTTGGATAATTATAGTACTTTCTGTTTATATACTTATATCAAGAGAGAGTAAAATACATTGCCCAAAAAAAAGTGAGTGAAGATATTCAATTTATGTATTATTTTAGCTACGAGATCTATAAACTAGTAACATCGGTTTAGAACTGAAATGAGGATAGATAAGCTAAATTTCTTCTGAAATATTTTAATTAGTTTTAGTTATTAAGAAATAGTCGACAAAATCTTTGTGATTTGAAGTTTAATATCATTAACTATTTAAATGTCAAATGCTGAACAAATTATTTATAAAGAACTTTGACGAAAGGAAATTTTCTAAAGCTAGTGCTAATAAGCCGTTAAATATGTATTTCTATCACAAAAATATTCTATCCATTGAGGGATTAACCTATTTTTTAACTTTTTTAATCCTGTTGCTCATAATCTTTTTAAATGGAGAATCAAATGGAAACTGTCTGGAATGGAGATTGCTTGTTAACTGATCAGAAAACTCTAACTTTCTGATCAGTTAGCAAGCAATCTCTTTAAACAGAATTAGACTTCCTGCAGACAGTCATTTTTTCTCATAAGAGACAAGACGACTGGAAGCCATGGAAGGAATATTTTTGAGTCAAACCTTTTATGTATGGTTATAAAGAAAGTGGAACTGCTGAAATGTTTTTATTTACATAGCAGTGTCTTCAAACTCAGCAAGGAAAGTAAACAGTCTGAAAGAGAAAGCAGAAGAATAAATGCCCTCATTTTCGGAAAGAATGGCTGTAATACTTTTAAGAGCAAGATTATTTCCTTAAATAGAAATTGCTATAGTGATTACTATATGTAAGCATATTTTTATTTATGTCTGACAAAAGCATGACTGTGATTTATTTATTGTTATTAGAAAGTATATTTTCAGAGGAAAGGCAACAGTTAGATGTTATCTTGTTTTTAATCTTAATTTAAAACTAGTAAGCTGGAACGTAAGTTACCATGTACGATGACGAATAAGTTAAGGGATGTACTTTTAACGTAGGACTACGTTCATCCCATTGGGGTCTCAGGAAGGAATTTGATTCACACGCCACAAAAATCGTTGTATGGGAGATCCTCTATATCTCGGCAACTACGTATGTTAAAAACATAAGTAATGTCTTATTTTAGAGATAAATGGTAACAACAGAAGTTACAAAAAAAATTGAAAATTGGAATTGTAGTTCAGTGACTACTGATTCGAAAAGTTGGGGGGAAAATACGCATGAATTGGCTACGTCACACGTGATGCTCTCGCTTGCCACGAATTAATTTTGCAATATATTTTATTAAGAAATAAAGCAATCTTCATTGTAACCTTAGTTTCATTTTATTTCGCCAATTTCCCATACATTAGTATTTCAGAGAGACAAAAGAGAATGAAGAGTAACTTCGAGAAACAAAAGAGTAACAAAGATAATCCTAGAAGCTTCTAGGAACAAAAGAGAAACAGAGAAACTTCGAGAAACAAAAGAGTCACGCGAGTAAAGTAGTCATACGCCTTTAACATAAGCGGCTGTTTGAAAAAGACAGCCGCCAGTTATATTTTTTTTGTCGTTTAATAAATGTTTGATTTGTCCTTTAAAGATAACTTTATGAAAGTCTAATTTCAGCAGTTAATTACCAAACATATGTTATTGGAATGAAATTCATCTAAAATATGGATTAATATAAGGCTGAAAAGAGTAGAATTTTCGGGTAGTTCAGGTTTTTTAAAACCATATGAGTAACAAATGAAAAACTAGGATTATTTCTGTAGTAGCTTTTCTAGAAGTTGTTTTTAACTCATATATCTGTTTAACCTTTTCCGAAGATTGGGGCACACATGTCTCTGTCAAGTTTAACCTCTGTTAGTCGAACTCATTTTAGTCCTTAAATGGTTGCAATGTAACTTGAGATATAAAATCTATTCTATGATATATTCAGCTGGTTTTGATAGTTTTTCCTTTATAACTATAATAATTAACCCTAAGACGCATTCTGTATGAAAAATGTATCAAGAAATTGTACTGCTTTAAAAACAGCTAACAGATACAGATATTATACGTATATATTAAATATTGTGATGAACGGAGGGTTAGACGTGGATCCTAACAGTAAATCTACTAAAATTTCCAGCATTTTGTTTCATTGTAATTGGACCTTTAATTATTTAAGTAACGTAATTTAGTTCCGCAATTTCTCGCTATCAGAAATTCAAGTATTAAATATCTACAAAGTAATATCATTTGCAGATTAATTTTCAAAAAGTGATTGCCATATACAGGCAAAACTTGCCGGTAAGTTGTTCAGCTCGTATTTTATTAGCTCTCGTTCAAACAATGTTTGACTAGGTAATTAAAATCGTTTAGTAACGAGTGTATAAAAAGAGGTGAACATGTGTATCCCAGATTTTACTTTTGTCTAAAGAATAATAATTCAATGCTTTTTGTTTTATCCTCTTATTTTGAATGAATTCACTGCCTGAAGTATTAGAAATATAGCCTTCCCTTTTCCATTATCTTTAAAAAATATTCCGCATCGAAAGGGATAAGGCACTATAAATTCTATTTCCTTTAAACGGAAACTGTTGAAGGCTATAAATTATAAAATTTAAACTTCAAAAACCAGAACCAAAAAACTTTAGGTCATGAAAGGTCATATTTTATAAGCAAGAGATATTCCCACAACAACATCTTTTATACTTCAAAACAAAACGAAAAAACAAAGATGTATATATCTATTTTCACCTGCAATATCAGACACAGATTATTTTACAGTACGGAAAACAGGTAATAAATTAATAAATTAGCAGCTAAACAAATCAAAAGCAATATGAATGTCTTTAATTGAGGTAAAAGGCAATCTCTTAAAAAAATAATTCTCCGACTCTTCAACTTAAAAGATTCAGTCTTGTAACCACCTGTGCCCTCATATTTCACCACTTAAAAGCACATCTCATTCTGGAGTCTAATTCAAAAGAATAAGCTGAAATTAAAAAATCTAATTAGTCTTTATATTTCTTTATTAAAGTATATAAAGAACACAAATGGCCTGGATAACCTATTATCTCGCGTTGTTTACAGATTTAGTTTAAATATATTATCGTCTCTTTTTTTAAGTAAGAGAAAGGCTATTTTCGACGGTCCTCCCAATTTTGAAGTGTGATCAGAGGAAGGGAACGGTATCTGAGCCTGTTTGTGCAATTCACCGTTTCAATGAGAGAACGCTCTTGTGAACTCAAAATTATTTTGGATGACAAAAGCACAGAAAAGAATTCTTCGGTGAATTTTCATATGAAGCTGTAGTGTATCTGTTCAGCGAACCCCTGCTGTTGAAAATATATGCTAATTGCTTTCCCAGATGCGGTCCAGATATGAAGTGGACACTGGCAGTAGAATGGCCGGATGTGGTTGAAAGTGCGTGTGGGAATTCTGGGATTGATCCAGACTTCTTTCATAACTATAACTGTAAACTGTTGCTGTGCTGAGACCTCACTGGAATGCGAACAGAGAATTTATCCATACTAGTGGGTAGCCGGCCCTCAGCTTTTAAATTTCTCGTACATAATCTAGGAAATGAATATTGTAATCCTGTATATTGATTTAAATAAATATTCACTCTAGATTGTTGTAGCTGAACGTACTCAATAGTTACCACGCCACCTTGGGTACGTTAGAGATGCATACGGTAACGATGTTTGGAGCCCGAGCACTCTTTTCTCTAATTGTATTTCCGGTACATTTCATAAGGAGTACCCAAAGTTTCAATGCTTTTTGGTGATTAGTTACGGACGTAAGGAATTCTGTGCTGAAAAAAATGTCGCTCTATATTTCTGTTACCTCGATTGTGAGCCTCTGGTGCAAATTTCTGGATTCAATTTCCTCGCATTCTCAAGACACGAAGTATTTATTATATTTGTGGAACAAAACTAAGATTATTCAATCACTGTCTAGTTAGAACAGTAAGAGAGGCCAAAACTATAAGACCAGGCCTCACCTTACGTTATTTTTCCAGTCGCCTTTACAAAATAATTACAGAGATCGTTTTCTTCTCCGATAGTCACGAATATGTGTTAATTTTTGAACGAATGCCGAAATTTTCCAACTCAAGAGTACTAATTTTCGCTCCTCCAGCCAGAGGAATGTCGCACACACCACCGGCGCAACATCAAAGACCCACCGAGGGACAACAAAGTCGACAAACTTAGCAAGAATGTTCGGATCCACCCTCTCAGGGGTGGAGAAGGCGTAATTACAGCGGCTGTGGTCTGCACGAGGGGCCCCAATGACAGCCTTCTAATTAGGGAAGAAGCCGTTAATGATAAGCGCGTCGTCCACGCTTCACGGTCCGCGGCCCCTTTGATGGGGCCACTCAAAGCGAGGAGCGTCTTTTTAGTCCCTCTCTTTGTCAGGCGAGATTTTAATTGGGACGCCCCCCTCTTTTAATTGTCCCCCGCACCCCCTTTCTCCTTGGGAGAATTGGGGGGGGGGGGGGGGGAGACAGTGCTGCAACTTTGGGGATCGCTTGGTCGGCTCCGTTTCAAAAATGTCATTAACACATTACCTTTCTCGCGCGAGTTCCCATTTTTAGTATTATTATTATTATTATTATTTAGGTGGGAGTCTTTTTATTATAAATATACTTCTCGAAATTTCGGGACGATTCGACTAGAAGGAAAAGTGTGACGGCCGGAAGCAGTGCCGAGAAAGGGAAGTCGCGAGTGTCAAATTATGAAAAGAGGAAAGGAGCAGGTGGGAGTTCTTTCTGGACCAAAGTTTTCGAATTTTTGGAAGAAGGTTCGTTCTGAACGAATGAACTTGATGTCTTTTCACGAGCCATGGAGGAAAAAAATGGGTTCTGGTTTTGAAAAGATGCATTGGTGTCTTTTATTTAGGTAAGTACCGACTATTATATCTCTTTTTGAGAGAGTTCGACGAATTTTAATGATCATAAAAGTTTTGCTCTGTCAAGTTATAATTTGTTGAGAAAGTACTTCATCTCAATTCATGAAAAGATGTGAAAAGAGTATTTAACTAGAAAGTCTTTTTCTTACTTTTGCAGATATGCTTGTTTCCTGCATAAGTTTTAAAGAAGAAATTATTGTTTCTTTTGCCCTATTTTTATGCGATTTCCAGCAGAAGTTTTTTTAATAATAGAGCAGAAATACTTAATTAGAAATAGATAATAGAGAATAAATATTTAATAAAGTCTTCTGCGCATCACACTACCAACCGTCTGTCACCATCTAAACTACAGAAATGTATCTCTAATTTACCCACGGTTATTTACAGAATTTGGAAAAAAGTTTGCTTATTCTCTTTCTTAACCTGGCCTACTGATCAACATATTATGGCTAGCACATAATTGTTAGGTCAACTTTTTGTTTACACGTATGATCTGTTAATGATTAAGCTTTATAGATCTTGATGAATTCAATTTCTTATACGAAGGAGAAGAAGGATAAACAATAAAAGAAAAAGAATATGAAGATCCCTATGACAGTTAGGTTTCTTTCTTCGTTCGTTGTTGTTTTACCAAGGATTCGGGTGGTGCGAGTATTGTAATGATGTGTTTTAAGAGTAAAATGAGACTGGCAGAAGAGAAAAGAGAGAGAGAGAAATCAGACCAAGGAAACATAGAAAAGAAAACAGATATCTTCGGACTGAATAAGTTTGGAAAGTTCTTTATAAAAAATGAATCTAATCAAATGTAATGAGCTAATCTGATTAAAATGGGAAGTATAAATATCTTTACATATGATAGTTCTCAACATTTTTCAGAATTACATTTTTCAACCATTTTTTTTATCTTCTATCTAAAAAGTTAACTCGTCTTATGAATCAATCCATTTGATTATATATTTGTATTGTGGAGAAAATATATCAAACCTTCCAAAAAATGGATATTGTCATAGTTCAATAAGGTCTTCCTCATTGTCTCTCTAAGACCATGGCGGATGAACAACATCGCTTTTCGATTCAGAATTAGCCTATTCGCCAAAGCAAGTATAAAAATCAAAATAGGAAAAAACTAATATAGATGTTTGTTTCTATGCAGCTGACTGACAACATAATGATGAGTACATCACTGTGAATTTGCAATAAAACTCCGTTTTAAGAGAGAGCCTTGTGTAGTAAAAAATAAATGAATCGCACAAAACAGGTATATAATCCTACATACCATGAAGGGCATTCATTTACTTAAATTGAAAGATACTACAGAACTCAAAAAAGTCTTTTAATGGTCTTGTCTTCAACATTTCAGTCCCCGATTTCATTACATTTCAATCCACAACTACAACAAAAAAAAGGATCCAAAGAAAGATACTCTTTTCTTTTTCCTTCTAAAGGCGCACGTGCCGACGAAACAATTTCAATGGGCAGAGAGGAAGAAAAATGTTCTCGAGGAACATTTTCTGAATCACTTTCATCAGCGCACGTTTCCGAAGGAAAAACATTAGCCGCGACATTACACTTTTCAATAAGGGACAAACTGATGTCTCGCACCCATGAACGATGTCTCATTCGACGAGGAATACCATTTTGGGTTGGATTTGTAACTCCCATTCACAAGTTTTCCCATTCCACTTTTGTCCGTGTTTTCTCTCACGAGCAAGGTTTGTTTCAAAAAGTTGTATCTCGATACAACCAATCGAAGTTCGTTTTTTGGGTGCAAGCGTGTATATTAGTTCAGACAAAAATATCTATATACAGGCAAAAATGTCTGATTGGGTCATAAACCAAAACAATATTCACTGCAGTTTCATATATTTGCATATAATAAGAGTAGTACAAATTGAACCCACGCAAAATCATACCTAAACATTATTTTTTCGGAGGGGGGTGGGGATTATATAGCCACACATTTTTAAGAAATCGATAGCTAGACCATGATTAACCATAATAAACCATGATGATGATGTTAAATGCCTTAAAAATTTTTCCAACTTCAGACTGTCGATCGTAAAACTTATATTATCTTTAAGCAACCGACTTATTTAAAATGAATTTTTAGAATCTGCCTATGAAACAGTTAAATGAAAATATTCCCGTTGATACGTCCGTTGAAAAAGCAGTGAATAATTCAAACCTATACTAAAAACGATAATGTTCAAATAATAAATTGGACAAAAGAGTAGACCGAAAAACTGAATAAATTGATAAAGTACAGTTGCGAAATACTACATGAAAATGGTAAACTAATAAGAAAACCGTATTCATTAAATATAAGCATAAATGATAAAAATGAATGAAATGAAACAATCAAATGAATTTATTTATTTACACAGCTAGGAAAAAAATACTTTTATTCACCTTTGCACTGATTTCCTTTATAAAAATACATTTCTATTAAAATATATAATAAAAAAGGGATCGATTTTCTATATGTAAATATTAATCTAAGTGTAAAAATAAAGTTTTCTACAATCAGTGTGGTTACTGGAATTCAATATATTTCACTCTAAAAGTAAACTTGACCAATTTTGAAGCTTTCTATTTTGTTTCATTTTAAAAGTCGCAACTATTTGTTAGCCATCCGCTATAAGCAAACAGATCCTTAATGTACCGATCCATTTCAATTTTGCACAGCTTCCCGCACGCGAAGAGATAACCTTGTTGTAGCAGATTGTCTCTCGGAATGAAACTGATTGCGAATGAAGAGCCAAATAAAATGCAAATGAGTTTCTTTCTTAGTGGAATCTAATGAAGCATTTTGCCGCCTAATGAGCACCGTTTAAGAAACTGGCTCAGAGAGAAAATAGCTCCCGGCTATTCGAGAAATATCAAGAAAAAAACCCGAAAAACTGTCTTCCGAGCAGAAAAAGGGGAGGGGGAGTGACATGAGAATTTTTCACCCTCCTCTCTTTTAATTCACCGAGGGTTCATTATAGAATTATTTTTAAATTAAAGACGAAAAGAAAATTCTTCTTAAAAAAAGGGACTCCAGGCTTTTGTTTCCTGGCAAATTCGATCCGCTTATTATTAAGTGTGACAGAGAATATTAAAATAATGCCTTCTTTTCTTCAGAATAGTTTTGTTTTCATTCTAGATAGATTTCTGTTTTTATGGAAACATTCATTGGCGTTACCAGCTTTCTTCGAATTCAAATGCGAAGGCGATTTCGAAAGTAAAGTGCAGTTGGTTATTAAAGGCAAACACTCATAGATATAGAACTTTTATTATATACATTTGAAAACTAAAGGATTACATTACTTTTCGACTTAATTGGCTTTCAAATTGAGGCAAATGAAAAGTTCAACAAGGATTGAAATTCCTTCTTCAAAAAAATTTACCGCCAAAGAAGGAAGCCATCCTTTAACAGCAAAGAGGAAAGAAGCGTCATCCCCGAAGCGGTGTAATGCAGGTTTGCTGCCTCGTGTACCTAAAGAGATCGTAGTCACTCGGTGCCAAATCTGAGATACAGGGAACGAACAGAAACACCCGAATAGAACTGCTGCGCTTCCAGAGGTGCGTAATCGAGCGTTATCATGAACCGACACCACATCCGATGCTTGTTCTAGTTGGCTCCTCTGATGCAATAAATATTACACAGTTCGCGATTAATTGCAGCTGTCGAAAGAGTTTTTGCACACAAAAATCGTATTACCCACATACTTCCTATTTGGTGACATTTTCTAATAAGGCGTTCATTTTCAATTGTTCTAGAGGGCGTGTTAACTGCGACAAAGCCTTCTAATTACATTCATCAGTGCCTGATGAGCACCTGCACGCAGTATTACAGGATTGACATTGCAAACCCTGTCTATTTCTTGCACTTCAGCAAATGGATTTTACTTTCGGAATTACCTTCTTAATTTAAATGTAGTAGCATGTGATAAAATTAGACGAAGATCACTTTTCATTTTCCTTGCTTTTGGACATTCTTTCCCTCCAAAATTATTTGGTTTGTCAAACGAAGAAGTATGATAATGAGATTTTCTTTCTGGATGGCATTCAGTCAGTTCTTCTAAATGTACCAAACTCAAAGATTCTGTCTTCTGATAGTTGTAATTCCACTTGCCTTAGCTTATCTAACAAATCCATAAGTCTGGGACTAGGGTAAAGTTAAAATGGGGCAACTTCTGATGAACAAATTGAAATTTCAACATCTGAATTGAAGCACTTGAGCTAAAATACAAGTCTGACTTAGTTCTAGTGTCTGGGGGTTGTCTTCCTGAGGGATTCTAATGCATGCTATGGAGGAATGTTGCTTAAGAACACAGCCACCTTCTTCCTCCGATTCATGTTCCAAGAGCTGTCTTTAAACCACTAGGCCACTAGTGGGCATGCTTTCTTCTATATGTGGCAGACCATGGTTCTTAATAAATAATATGGGCCTCTGTTACGGACCTCTCCTTTCAGTTCGTGAGCCTCCAAGGTTTAAGATTAAAATCATTGATGCTCCTCCGAATATTAAATATAATGAATCTATTAACAACACATTTAAAAAGCGCAACGACATGAAATTTAAGTTTTGAGGTAGAGGACTTTTAGAGATTATTACTACACAGACTAGTTCAGTTTAGATTACTCTTATTTGAAATTCATTAACTTTAAAGGCTAGTTTGGAAACATTTTTGTTGTAGTAGGTAATGGATTTATCTATCATTCTTCAAATGTATCTAAATCAAAAAATGAACTCCTTCCATTTTGAAGTAGACCATCTACATACAAAACCACTAACTCGGTCACTTTAACTGAATTCTTCATCTTTATAAAAACTGAAAACATACGTATTCAAAATAATTTTACCATAAAAAAATAAAAAGGGACCACGAAAAATTACTTTTCTAAACATATAAATAACGAATTACTAACTTCCCCTTTTAAATTAGAATTTTCCCATAAGTTCAGAAATATTAGATCAACCATTTATTTTAGTCACATTTACGTCCCGGTTTGAAGCAAAACGAGGGCTATTTCGGGAAGGACCTCGTAAGTTTGAGCCGTGGTAAGATGAGGGGAGAGGCACCTGAGCTGACGGCCCTTCTCCTCTCCAAATTTCCGCATTACACCAGCGGAAGAGTGTTTGACACAAGATTCCAGATTCAATTTGGACCAGGACCGCATACAGGGTGGATATTGGGTGCAATCGGGTTTCTAGCATGGAGTCCTCTGGCCACCAGGCGAGACCTTGCCACTAGGCCACCGCAGCCCCAGATCTACTATTTACAGCTTGCAGTCTCAATTCGGAATCGATTTATTTCAAGCGTTGAGTTATCAGGTTAAGGACGGACAAACAAAAAATTATTCTATCCCTTGAAAGCTTTAGTTCAAAACTTTATAAAAATTTACAGTTTTGGAGTTAATACCACACACTAAAATGCACCAATTTAACCTGAGTTTTTGAGAAATCGCGTCCACGTATTCATGGATAAATAGAACGACAGGTAATGAACACTTTGACGGATATAGTTCAAACTTTGATACCGACCTATTAACCTTTTGAGTACGGTCGCACGTAAAACGTGCGGTTCAGTCTGGCCGACGTTTCCCAACGCTCGTGGCTGCTCAGGGTCGGAGCACTTTTTCAAGTTAAGCCTAATATCTCTAAAACTGGTGACACGCCGACGTGACAGTCGGTAGCTAAAAGCCACAGGAGCCGGAACTTATTTTTGACTGTCGAGAGAGAATGTGCTAAGCAGCTGGCACGCCCGCGTGACAGTCGACCTCAAAGGGTTAATCTAGCAATAAAGCAATATGTCTTGTGTCATCTCTCTAGCTCGTTGTGTATTTGATATATCCGTTCACATACACATGGACGGGCCGGGACACATGCAGACTTCCCTTTTACAGACTTCCCTTCGACCAAATTTAATACAAATCTACAATTTTGGGCTGCACAGTCTGCATACCAAATTTAATCCGCCTTGCGTGTTGCATTTTTGAGTTATTGTGTTCACAGACAAACCCTTAGACAGACATAAATCCAAAAATTGAAAAACCCTTGTCTAATCAAGATCTAAAACACAGAACACCACTTCATTCCCCCGCTACCTTTTGGTTATTTAAACACTGTGGCGGACATGAAGTGGAAGAGACATCGGAAGACGCTCCTTAACTGTCTAAGAAATAAAGGCGAAGGCAAAGAGATGGAAAAGGTTACAAAAATACAAATCTAAAAATCTGGGATAGTATACAAGAAACTAAGGGGAGTATCATATAAAACTATATACAAACAAAAACCGTAAAAAGAAATGAACAAACAAGAGAGAAAAAAAGAAAAGAAAACTAATCAAATAAAGAAGTCCACAAAAACAAACTAAAATACAAGTGTTAAAGCACATGTATGTTGTTCTGTTGATTGTTCTTTTCTCCATAAAGTGGAAGTTCTTCTGTGTGGAAGTGGAGAATAGTTCAGGTGCGCTATCACTTTGGGATCTAAAACACGGAGATTCATCAAAATTTCGAAGTCGAATCTTTCGACGATTATAAAACTTTCTGTACTTAGTGTAGAAGAAAATAAAAATGCAT
Organism: Araneus ventricosus; assembly: GCA_013235015.1. Classification (NCBI taxonomy): domain Eukaryota; kingdom Metazoa; phylum Arthropoda; class Arachnida; order Araneae; family Araneidae; genus Araneus; species Araneus ventricosus. Next base: position 392,285 of record BGPR01000706.1, read on the forward strand.
TAGTAAAACGAATTAGTTTGCTATGACTTTATTTTTTTCATTTGTCTGTCTTTGCTTTTAAAATCCCATTAATCTATACTAAATAGAAAGAAAAAAACCACTCTTTAAAGGGTTAACTCATTTCCAAACAAGAGTAACTAAATTATTCAAATGATTTAGGAAGAAAAGATTTTTCAACACATGCTTAAAGGCAACAATTTTTTTTCCGGCAAAAATCTATCGGAGATCTTATCTTACACCACTCTACTCTGAAATGTAGGGCGAAAACGGGAGCGAGGGGAAGGTCCGTTGCCATTAGTCTCATTCGCTTCCGTGTCAATAACATTAGTTACTTCCTTGCTTCCGCGAGACAAAAAGGAGGCCGCAGCCATGCGAACCCCTAATGCGTATTGGCACCTCCACTTTGCGAAAGGATTTGTTCTTAGTTAAGAGAATTTTAACGCGATTAAAAGCAGTTTTTAAAACCCCTTTCGCTACGCATGGGTGTGCGCTGTTTATTTATAACTCGGCTTAACGCTGATTAATAATAATATTTAAAGTAGCTCTTCTCCGTGCTTCCATAGAATGGGAAGAAGATAAATTGAGACAAATGAGAGGAACAACAGAAACCATGGCGGGAATTAAAGCACTTAAAGATTTCAAAGCAAATGTTTCTGGAAGTGATAAATTTCTTAAAGTATTATTAGAAGGAAGATGGAACAGGTGGGCTTAGATTAAAGAATAATTTCCTATCACTGGCTCTGTCTGGATCGTTTTATTAAGGATATTAATTTCTCGTTCAAAAAATGATTTTAAAGTTGGAGCTAATAGTTTTAAGAATTATGGAAAAGTAGTTATTGCATTTACATAAGTATTAAACTTCGCTTTACAAGTGGAAGTCAAAAATTATCAGCACTTTATTTTTGAATTGTAGGTAAGCAAACCTAGAGGTTGAATAAAAATGCTATTTCCCCACATAATCTTCAGCCTTTAAGATGCATTTAGTCCAAAAGTGCGCAAGCTGTTGTATTCCTTGTAAAGACAAGGCTTTTTTGTTGTTCCACTAATTATTGTTGCGCAAGGTTTTCTTCTTGTGTTCTGTAGAAAACCAACATCTTTGTAATGCATTTTTGCGGGGTTGACTCTTTGTGATAGAACACTTTCCCCGTACTGTGTGGAGAGGCTCCCATTTATGTCGGTTCCTGCAACCCCTTCAAACCAAAGAAAACAGATAACTGCTAGCTATTCCTTCTTGCTGCATACCGCTAGAGGTGCGGCCATGTTCACACTTCAACAGGTTGGTGAGAAAAGACGCTATCAAGATCAAACTTCGTTCATGTGACCACAGTTTTACCTATTCTACGCATTAGCGCTCAGCAGCCAAATTTCTCATGAGAACAATTTTCTGGATGAAGTGCAAATAATTTTACCTACGTATGCCAGGGGGGAGTGTTCTCCCCTAAGCTTTCTCATATACTCCTTAACAAACATGTAATTTCCCTCAATCCTCGCGCGAATAAAAATTGCGAATCTTCTGTACGCCCAGAACTTCACAAGTTTTTCTCGGCGAGCGTTAAAGGTGAAAGACAGGTAGAAGCAGAAAGTATCAGAGGAAGTGAAACGCGCATTACGCAATATGCTCATGCGTCATTGTGTGATGAGAAGAGACGAATAGGCGATTTGAGCAACTTTTTTTTCAACCGATTGAAACTAAAATTCGGCACAGATCTACAATTAGGATTTGAAGACCTCATACCAATTTTTGTATATCTAAGTCGTTGCGTTTAGGAGTTATCATGTTCACAAGCATACGGTTATGCAGACCAACAGACAGTCAACGCGCTGACGGATTTGGTCCAAAATTTGATACAGACCTACAATTCAGATGATAAAACTGCGTACCAAATTTTATCTATCTAGCTATTTACGTTCTTGAGTTATTGTGTTCATATGAACATGGACATAACATAACACCACTCCATGCCCCTGCAACTATAACCATATGGTTATTTAAGCAGTGACGTGGTCATGAAGTGGAAGAGAAATCACAACACCCGAAGGGGTGACCTCTCTTAAAACTTGACATTTCTCTATACCGCTGCCGAATTAAAAACGCAACAAGTCTACAAACATTTACAGGAGCAAAGGAAGGATTGCTATTGTGCTATACATTTAAAAAAAATATTTTGGAAACATGGGAAAATAAAACCTTGAAAAACACAATATCACACAGTTATACATGAAATAGCTAGAAAATAATAAAAAAAATGCAATGGAAAAACTATACGAAGAAAAAAATACATTAAAAAAATAGAAAATGAAAGGAAAAAGATGAAAAACAAATTAATACAGTAATAAAAATAACATAAAAATGTACACAAGAACAGAGAGATGGGCCCCACAGTATTTTAAAAAGTTTGATTTTGAAGAGGAGTTGGCTGATGGAACTCTATTTGAAGGAGAAACACGGAGGATCTTGGAAGAAAGTCCTGAAAGAACGACAAAGCTGTTCTGAATTCATTAGGGGATGATGGGCTGAAGAGGAGGCGAAGTTGAATGTTGAGCTGGTGAAACGGGACCTTCCATCTCCAAAGGAAAGGATGGAGTGATGAAGACGCATGAGGGAAAGTTGAAGTTTGGTTGGATTTAATTTCCCTCATCGCTGGAGGAAGAGGTTGTTCGGTTGCTGAAGTTGCTAATTAATAAAATGTTGGCCAAGAATGTGGGAATGGGACGTAAGCATTGGACTCAACTGAGAAGACTATTGAAGGAACGAAAAAAAAAACAATTAATTGGGATCTGGACGGAAAAGACTGGTTTCTCTTTGGAGAAAGTGGAGCAAATTATGTATCTTCCTTCTTGATGTTGAATTGTTGGCTACTCTTCGGAACCATATTGGCTGATGTTGTTGGCTGGGTGGTGCCATATGGTAGGAGGTTGTGAGGAGGCAAACCGTAGCATAATGGATTGGTGTGCCGATTCCCCACAAGAACAGAAAGAGGTTTCGGCAAGGTTGAATCTATGGAGAAACGAAGGGAAAGGCCCATGTCCTGTGAAAAATAAAACTTCGTTGCGTGTCCAGTTGATTGGATGCAAGCTAACTTTGGTAATTATGTTGTGAATGAGTATCTCCATCATCCCAAGCCATTTGCCAGGTGGCCAACATCTTCTGTCTTAAGAATGTTTTGATAAAAGTTTTGATAACTCGAGTGGTGTTTCAGGAAAATTTTCCGTTTCTGCTGCCTCCTTAGCCAGTTTGTCTGCTTCTTCGTTCCCTATGTAGCCAGCATGGGCTTTGATCCACGACACTCTGATGTGAGGATAACTATGGAGTAACTTGAAGATTTTCCGGGCAATTAAATTGTGACTCTTTGGGTTTGCTGCTGAATTGATGCTGGCTTGGTTGTCTACTAGAATAGTCAGTTGTTGAGTTGGGAGGGAAACGGCGTGTTCCACTGCTTTGAGAAGAGCTAGGATTTCTGCCTGGAAGACTGTATTTCTTAGAGAAAGCCTGGTAGACCATCTGTGGGTAATGTTGACGTCGGTCAAAACACAGAAGGCTGCACCCACACCCCTCTCTGTTTTCGATCCATCGGTATAAATTCTAAGTCCAGTGTTTATGTTGCCTCCGTCATCCAGGGAAATTTGAATTGGACTTAGATGTTCCGATGGGTGTGTTGACCATCCGGTAGCTTTTTCTTCAATTTCACTGGGATCGATGTCACTGACGTTTGTAGAAAGAGGAAGTCTAAGTCTGAAGAGTGCTGTGCCACGAGCTTCTCTTTGTAATTGTAGATGAAGAGGAGGGATACTCAGTATGACCTGCAGAGCTGCCGTGGAGGTTGTCCTGTAGGCACCTGAGATCGCCAGGAGGAACGGACGTTGAATTGTTGAGAGTTTTCTGGCGATTCGGACTGTAGGTTCTAGACACCAGGCGACTGCCCCATGCGCCAGCACCCGTTCTGTTACTGTTTTATAAAAGGTCCTTCGATGAATAAGGGGAACTCCCCAGGATTTCCCGGCTATTTTTAGGAGATTATGATAAAGTTGAGTCGCTCTAGTAGATTGTGCTTTAAGGTGGTGTTGAAAATGTCACGGCATCAAATGTTGGGGGGCACATAAATATATTGGATGGGATAGCTAGGATATTTATAAAAACATTGAAGCAAGGTAGAAGCCCAGAAATATAATTTAAATTAATATATATATTGAACAATTAATTAATTCTGGGTACTGAAATATTTAACACGATAATAAGAAATTCTAGCATTACTGATAATCACCTACCTTTGCTGACCTGAAAACCCTAGCTACTTAATTAAAAGTCAATTTGCATACAGTGGTAGTACATTGCGCTATATTAATTGAAGAAGAACAAATTTATTAAAATTTAAATATTTTTTATTAACAATTCTATGGATACTAAACTGCCAACATTTTTAAGATATGAATATAAAATTTTGCAAATTTTACTGCTGATGCACACAACATCAAATATATGATATCTCACAACTATAAAACAGAAAATATATAAAAAAACAGATATATATTCTTTACCAAATTAGTAAGTGCAAAAAAGGAACACTCTCATAACGGCCATTTTGATATACGAATATATGGAGTGAGAGATTAGTAGTCTCACAATGAATAATCTTTATGTGCACTGAAAAATGTACCTTTCATTGATTTGAACTTTCGCACACTATATTTTGTGCCACAAAACGGATTTAAATCAGTAGAAGCAAGGCATTTCTTGGTTTTGCAACATCACTTGTGGTCAATATTAGCATGTGAAAAATTTAGTTTTCCCCGATCGATGTGTAGTTGACTTTGGAAATCTTTCTTGCTCACATTATTTGTTACACAAGTGGCGTCTCTCGTTCACAAACAACAGAATCGTTGCAGATGGTAACACTCGCACAAAAATAGAATGTCCATCACTATCACACTACTTTCAACTTTTTGTAAGTCATCACTGCTGTTCGCAAAATGAAGAGCACTTAATATAATATCGCCATTTCAAACGCAAGAAAAAAAAAGCTTCAGTCCAGCATGAACTCGAATAGTCCAAGACAATAAAAGGAAGATCAGTTCAAACATAAGTCGTCTGTTGATTTCTTATTTAAATTCAACATTTTAGATCTTTTGTCGACTTTTTTTACCAACAGATTTAATCTACTGCTTGCATGCCTGAAAGGACGAGAACCGAAGGAAAAAATCCCAACGGTCTCGGAGCCTCCAGGATGCGTGCTATCCCTTCAGAATATTCAAACGAAAAGACAAAGGAATCTGCTTTCATAACGGAAAAAACACCTTCAGTCAAGAACGCCAAAACCCAATAACATCTAAATTCATCCGCAACAAGATGGCGAGGAAATAGTCCCGTTGCAAAATTTGAATTTAAAAATTAATAAAGTTGAAACCTTAATGGAAACAACAACAAAAGTTAAGACAAATAATAATTAAATCGAAAACAAAGTAAATAATTAAGTAAAATTTAGAAATTAAATGAAACGGCTAAAATTATCGTTTGAATTTCAAAATTTGCCAAAGTTGCTACAAGAGAGGAAATAAACTTTAGTGGCAAAGAATTAAATTAATTAAAAATACTGACAAAACCGAAAAATGATGTTGATGCAATATTTGCAATCTAACAGGTGGGTGTTCCAATTCATCTTTTCATCAATATAAATTCCGAGATATTTAATAGCATGGGCTCTTTTAATTCTTTCGCCTTGCCAGCGAATGGTAGGTCCCCTAACTAGCTTGCTGATAAGGAGATAATTTGTTTTTTCTGCTGAAATTTGGAGTTGGTTTTTGCTTGTCCATGTGGAGAATTTAGCAATAGATTCGTTAATTTGAGACTCAAGTTGGACTCTAGTCGGGCCATGGGAAACCAGGACAAAGTCGTCTGCGAAGGCTTGAATGCTGGTGTTAATTGGCCAGTTTTCTTGAAGTATTTCATTTGCGACCAAATTCCAGAGGGCTGGTCCACTGCAAGACCCTTGTTTTTGGTCCCTGATCGCTGGTCCTTCGCAGGTATGTAGGATGACCTTCCTATTCTGGAGAAGATTTTTAAAGATATTAACTATGTTTGCTGGGCATTTACTATTGTCAAGGTAAGATGAAATTGCGCTGTGCTGAATATTGTCAAAGGCACCCTTAATGTCGATCGAAAGCACCAGTACGTGATCACCACTTGCCTTCCCCTTGTGGATGGTATCCAAAAGTTTCGTGATGGCCATTTCTGTTGATCTTCCCTCACGGAATCCGTACTGAAGATTGCTAAGTCTGTTGTTCTTCTCGAGGTGAAAATTGAGCCGTTGGGTGAGGAGCTTTTCTAAAACTTTACCTATTGTCGGGAGCAGAGATATGGGCCGGTAAGAAGATGCTTCTGTTTTAGATTTGCCGTGTTTATGAAAAAGAATGATATTTCCAACCTTAAGGGGATCGGGAAATTTAGCCAATTTAAGGTGTTGAAAAGTTCCATGAGGAGGAAGGGGAATTTCTTGAAAATTTGCTGTATGATGATGTTGTCGATGCCATCTGGTCCTGGTGCTTTTTCTTTGGATAGATGATGGATGACAGTCGTTACTTCTCCTGACAGACAGTCAGATAAACTTTCCGTAGACGGATTTCGTACAAAATTTGACAGAAATCTACTAATTTCTGTAAAGCCCATATACCAAATTTCATACGCCTAGCTCCAACCGTTTTCGAGTTATCGTGCTCATAGACACACAGGCACACAGACAAACAGACATAATTCCAAATATTTTTCGGACTCATGGAGGTCTAAATCGTGAAGATTAATCAAAATCTCGAGTTCGAATATTTTGACGATTACAATACTTTCTCTTTGTATACTTCATATATTAGAAAGTAATAATTATTTTGCATTAACATCTGCATTCAAGATATTGAATGAGAGTATGAAATAAATAAATCTAGTGTTCTGCTATAGAATCAGAACACTTGACAAATGTAACTCCGGATATCATCTAACATCTAACTACACTCGGTCTTGAGTTGTGCTGTGACGTCACATATATAAATTTTTCTCCCACAAGATTCACAGAGGAATATTTCGATACTTATTTCCTAACCAAAATTAAATTGATGCAGCGCATATGACATTCATCGCGTGAATATCGTATGACTTCACCGCACTTTAATAATTGACAGGACATCTAATGTCATGTATTTTCCTTATTAGGAAAATTCTTTAATCTCAAAGTTTTATTCATTTCCACCTCACTTGACCGCATGCGTTTACAGATAATATTTCCCAAATTTTTGACGTGGTAAAATATAAATACACTGTGAAAGCTGATGAAACATTGTTTAACAAACCAAACACACTGATGATTTCTTTCCATATCTGGAGATAAATTAATTTCGTCCTCTCAAGCTATGAAAAATCTCCCTGTAAATGTTCCGATTTTTGCAACAATTATGCCTTTATGAAAAAGAAAGCTTAGAGAAGTCTTCAATTTCAGTTTTAACTTGAAATTGGTTGAGTGGTTAACTGTACATTGAAACTGTTTTGATTTTTCTTGCAGTTAGAGGTAATGTTTTGAACTCTTACTAAACCTATCGTTCTTTGTCCTTCTCTAATTCAGTACAGCACTTTCAATAACTTAACTTTACTGCAAATCACCGTATCCATGATAGTTTTTCCATAACACCTTTTTTAAAATTGTCCTTGCAGGTAATTTGTCTCCACAGAAAATCCGTTGGCCAATAAGACGACAACCGTGTCATTGAGTTTAAAAATGGTCGGTGGCAAGGTGTCTAGTAAAAGGATGTGGGGCGATTCTGTTACCACTTCGCATAACCGCACTTTAAACCCCGGAGTTTGTCGGCGCCAATGGCCTCATGCATTATTCAAGACCCGGCCGCAAGTGCGAAACAATTTGAGCGGATCAATGGGCGGAAAAAGGGAAACAAAGTCTTCGCACTTTTGGAGGCCGCAATCGTTTTGTTTACAAAATTGTAACATTCTGTCCGGACTTTCGCGATGTGTTCAATACGTGCTTGAAAATAGAAAATTATAACAATGCATTAAAATGTGAGCTGCATTGATCAAAAGGAATTATCCTCCTTCGTTTGATCAATAACTCATTTTTACTTTCTCGTATACGAAGTATACAAAGATAAAGTATTGTAATCGTCAAAAAATTCGAACTCGAGATTTTGACGAATCTTCACGATTTAGACCTCCATGAGTCCGAAAAATACAATTTTAGAATTATGTCTGTCTGTCTGTGTGTCCGTCTGTGAACACGATAACTCGAAAACTATTAGAGCTACGGTGATGAAATGTGGTATGTGATCTTTACACATTATCAGATGTTGGACAAAATCCATCAAAGGGTTGACTGTCTGTATAATCGCATACTTTTGAACACAATAACTTCTTTAAAAAATTACTTTGCTAAATGAAATTTGATATGTGGCCTTCTTACTTTAATGGTAGATTTGCGTCCAATTTTTGTGTCAATCGGTTGAAAACAGGCGTACAAATTGCAAATTTTGTTTTCTTTATGTTACACCCAGCCCTATTGATAATTACGCAGGCTTCTAATTCCACTTCCGCGTTGGATGACCTTCGGAAGTCGCGGTATGACGTTTCGCTTATTTTTTTTTCTCCACTGCATGAGGGATTCCTGTTCGTTTCACTGCCTTTTAGCTTATTTTTTTCTCTACATGTGTTAGGAGTATTCGAGAAAGTTTCGGGAAAACCACTCCCGTTGGTTATAATCTGTTATTAAAACAAGAACCGATTACCGATTATTACAAATTACATATCAGAATTTATTAAAGATTTTATCGGCTTTCATAGTTATGGCACCTCTACATCGATTTATGAGTAAGAAAATGAGTATACTCGTAATTTTATCGATTTATGAACAATATGGAAACCACGCCGTTATTTGTACTTCTTCTTGAGAGAATTTTAATTTCATTTCCATCATTTTGAATGTATTGATTTAGAAACGTGAGTATTCAAGAGTATATGTTTTACAAATAAAAATTATAATTTCTACAAAAGAGTTTAAAAGTTTATGTACATAAAAGCAGTAACACAAGCAGTGGAAGTTTTAGAATCACAGAAATATCTATAAACAATCTATAACAAATTATGCAAAATAAAGATAACTTTTTAAAAAAATCATAGGTATCTTAAATTCTGAGGCATATTGTAACCAATGCATCTTGGTTATATGTACTTTCTTGAGCTCCCTGAATATTTCCTTACGCATATTTTCAGTGTTCAAAATATATGGTAAAACAGTTTTGCAAGCAAAGCTAAAGAAATTTCCACAGCCTAGGTTTTACTTCTAGGTCTTTCACCTAACATATTGACATCAAACTTCCCTCTCCTTTCACGTAAAAGAAAAATATATGAATTTGGGAGAATAGGGGGAAAATGAGGGGTTGGGCTTTTATGTGAGGGGAGGGAGACAGATGAAGAAGCCATTTAACAGGGGGTGAAAGCACTACTGTCTCCTGTAAATGGAGGTTGTTTTCTATCCATTTGTGGATAGCACGAGACATATTAAGTTCTCCCTCAGAGCTATTACTTTCTGTCATAATGTATAATATCATAACATGGGAAGCGTGTTATTGATTCGTTCGGAGCAGAAGTTGATCCACGGGTTTCATTTCACCTAGGAAGGTTTCTACTGCAAATGGAATACAGAGGATAATACAGTAATGAAAACTGAAGCCAGAAATTGGCCTTTTTAAATTTACTAGATGAAAGAACTTTTGAAAAAGCAATATTTTTTGCAAACAGATGACAGCAATTATACGTAATTAAAAAATTAAGCCGCAATACGTATGATTGAGTCTCCATCAAAAAGATATTTGTTAAATATTGGCTTCTTAAAATATGGATAGCGGCTACAAGTGGATTCGTGTGCGCATTGATAGACAGAATATCGAGAAAACATTGGCAATCAAAAATATAAAACAAAATATATAAACTAGAAAGCCAACTCGACTTGAAACACTATGTTAAAATTAACCCAAAGATTATATTTAATTAAACTAAAATTCCGCTTTGCAGCTTAAAACTACACCAGGGATTTTTCGGAACATTCGCGTAACTACATAGCAGATGACGATGAGACCTGAAGAAGATGATGACGATCAGATCATGAAGACAACATCTGAGCCAACAACACTTTATCCAAAATTCCATACCATACCAGCAAGATGTTTGACCTGAACCAATATAGTGTACTCTAAACCGTGTACATGCACTACCTTGCATGCCATTGGATCGCGAACCCTCTAAATTTCGATCCCGAAACCGAGATTCTGTCGCCAAGCATCGTGTAAAGGAAAAGCTTAAGACGACGAGCAGTTAGATGATAGATGACAAGCGCAGCTATGTTTGTTGAGTAACTATGACGTCACGTCTCCATTTGCTTGGGTTCATAGCATTATATTCATACATTTTTAACTAATGTTAAATTTAAATTATACCACTACAAGCCGCCTCCGGCGACCAGCTTGTTCCAGGAAATATAATTTCAATTGAATCTCTGACGCATAATTTTAAATTCATAGTTTCCTTAAAAAAGCAATTTTAAATTTCAAATTTTGATAGACATTTAAACCGTGTTCTTTTAGTACCCTTGCATCTGCTCTGTTCATTGTCTACATAAGTCATAGTCCGTGTCATGTAACATCTAATCGCACGATGGCGTAAAAATGATTTTTGTGCTCTAAAATTTTCAGAAATTATTAAATAAAAATCCAAAAATTTCATTTAATTTTTAATTAATTAAAATTTCAAAAAAGGCTCCGAGGTGCACATTCCCACCCTCCAAAGTATGCTTGTGCAAAATTTCGTAGCTCTAGGTCCAGCGGTCGGCTCTGTAGAGGCCAACACGCGTTCTCCTTTATTATTAGTATAGATGAGAAATCAAGATTACTTTAATTGTATTAATGTACCATTCTGAAGCAACATGAGAGGTTTTTTTTCTTCGGATAGACCTCGGATTTTTTTAACCGTGGTCAGAAGACGAGAACGACATTTAAGCCGGTGCCTCTTCTCCAAACATTCACGCCACACCAACGGGATGGCATTCTACCTTTGAAATGTTTCGAGTTCACTATGGCGGCAAATCCATCGTGGAATCGGGTCTTGAATCCATGACTCTCCGGTTCCCAAGCCGAAACTCTGCACGAGGCCACCGCGGTCCATATGAGCCACAGCATGATAATAAATTATAGTAAATGGTGATGATGACAATACGGTCAAAGATATCTGTAGATAATTTTAAAAATTATATACTACCATTACTTTTTTAAAAATTAATTCATACAATATTCTTCATTTTTAACTAAGAAATTGCAGAACATATTATTTCAGCGAAGAACTGCCCGGGGGAAAATGGGGAACTTCAAAATTAAATTTGTCGCTACTTGAACTTTCAAAAAGATTTTAATTGAGGCTCGAGGTATTGCTTCTATTTAAAAAGGAACCGATCAGCAAAAATTCCACTTTATTTCATCACATTTACCATTTCGAAGGAAAAAACGAACACTCTTTATCTGCGAGATAAAAGCACTTGGGAAGCTTCACTCTTAATACGAATCAGACTCGGATACAGAAACCATAAAACTGCTAATAAAATATACTGGGCGGATATAATGGAAATGAAGATCGGCCGTCAAAACTGAACTAAACTTTAATAAAAACGAAGAAATTTCTGGATTATATTTTAATAGGTTTCTCTGTATATGTGTATGTATGAATATGGTATGTCTGGAATATTTTTAATGTGGTGTCAAAACACTCATTCAAATCGTTTAATTTAAAATTGGAATGAATAAAATTTTTCTTGAAAATGCATGATAAGCATTATAATTTATTCTTGCGCGTGGATATATCATTTTAAGCTTAATTTATAAATAAATGGATGTATTGGGACTCAGTATTATAAAATTTTTACGAAGTCTTTAATTTATGATACGCGATATAACTTAGAAAAATAGTATATTTGAATAAACTGTTTTTTTTTTACTTCTCTTCCAATAAAAAATAGCACTTAACCTCACTATTTTTAGTTGAATCTGAGGAAAGAGTTGAGAAAATTGTTCAAACTAAAATGGTTAGACATTTTCCGTTTATTTGTCATTATTCACGAAAGTGATAATTTATCAGAACTCAAGTTTAATTTGCTTATCAGGAGCCAGCAATATATACAAAATAATAGATATTAAAGTTATATCTTTTATTCGGACTAATTATACAGGGTGGTCATAAATTATTGGACCAATTTCAAAAATTAATTTTAAAAACTCTATAATGTAGCAACTTCGTTTTTTTAAATGAGACAGTCGATCAAAAATAATTTTCAGATAGGTAACGCGCCCATCCGGCGCACTAAATCTGCGCATTCCAACTCAAGTGTCAAAATGGCTCCCGTGTAGCAGAAGGCACATCTATGGTTCCACGAAAGCAAATCAATTGTAGCTGTTCTAAGAATTATTCGATTAGAGTATCGAAATTTTCAGTATCCAAGTAAGAATTTCATCAAGCGTTGGTGTGAGAAATTAAAGCGAACAGGAAATGTGCATCAGTAAGGGAGGCTTTCACTCTTTAATTGCTCATACCAATGCTTAATGGAGTTCTTACTTGATGACTAAAAATTTCGATTCTCAAACCGTATAATTCATTGAGCTGTTAAAATTGATTTGCTTCCGTGGAACCATATGTGCCTTCTGCTATACAGTAGCCATTTTGGCACTTGCTTTGGATTCCGCTGATTTAGTGCGGCGTAACAGCCCGTTACCTATCTGAAAAAACTTTTTCATGTACTCTCTCTTTAAAAAATATGATGTTGCTATATTTTAGGGGGGTTTTATTATTAATTTTTGAAATGGGTCCAATTGTTTATGGCCATCCTGTATTTCATATTGGACTGAGCTATATATCATACAGACTAAATAGATTTTAAAGTCATGCATCAATTATTCAAAGTTACCTGCCAACAGTGTAAATTATCTTAAATAATTATCGCTTGACCTTATCAAGGTGGATCGCGATGTTTTAAAGAAATGAAAGTTTCAGGGAATTATATAAAGAAACAAAATGCTGCAATTATTCACCATGAATATTGACTGTCCTGAATAATCTGGATTGCATACTGTTCAGACGAGAAGTGAATTATCCTTGTTAATTAGAGTTAAATGCTATAGAGATGAAGCGTCAATTAGCTGGGTTGGCTGTACTGTTACATTTTACGAACGGTGTTTTCCTATCTAGTCAGTGAAAGCACCGAGTATCTCGTGAAATTATAGGTTAGCATTATCTAGATCATCGAGTGATCCATATTAAAAATTCGTTTGACAAATTGATGCCTGTGTTTCAGCGAGTTTATTTTCTACACAAAAGCAGATAAACGAAAATGATTAACGCTGCCATCCAAAATCAGGATTAACAAAGTTTATTCTTTGTCATATTTTGTGTTATTTATAAATAATAAGAAAGAAAAAATAAATTGTTGAATAGTGATAGTTATCTACATTAAAATGAACAATTATGAATAAAGAATTGGCACTTTCCCTAATGTCGGTTACAGATAAATTTTTCGGAATTCTGATTATTTGAAATTCATTGTAGAAGTACTGAATTGTATCTATAGATAAGATAAATTGCAGGTGAATTTCGAGATTTCACTCTATTCGATTTTTCTTACAAATTATAAGAATAAAACAACTTGTTGTATGGTAAAAACATTTTATTTGAACTTGTCGTAACAATGCATAATAAACTCAAATAAACTGACGTCAATGTCACGTGGAAAATATCATCTCATATTCCATTTAACTGCTCGTTTTCTTGGGCCGAGTTAAGACATTACAATCTTTTCCCTCTTGCAATAAGCGTTTCAGATTCCAAAATTGAAGCCACGAAAGTTATGTCTATCGCGTGATAGCATGTATTGACTCATTTTTATAATATCATTTGCTATTAGATTCTACCTATTCCAATCTTCCTACTACTAATCAAAGATCAAATGAGTTGTAGTGGTTCTAATACCACTTAGTCTAGTATATTTAGCCAAATCCATGAATAATGGATGGATTATAAAGAAAAAATGTGTCATCGTCTGAATGGACAAAATGACCTTGGAGCACCTGAGTTAAAACCCTGACTTAGTTCAAGTATATGGGGTTAGATTGCCCTTTTGGAAAACATTTTGGGGAAACTGGTCCACCTGTTTATCTCGCTTGAAGTAAAACCAAGAAAACCTACAGAAGCCAAATTACTAAAGCCTATATCCGTCTACTAGTTTCTATAATAATGCTGGTTAAGAGCGCAGACAGAGTATAAAACCCATAACCTTCGTCTTTCACTTCATATTCTTCAGCTACACCACACTTTACCCCACTAGACAACTCATAGGCCGAACAAATTGCAATTCGTCATAAGAGATGTAGCGGTATACGTAAATAAAGATAGAAATTCTAAATTTTACCACATCAAAATTCGCTTTCAGGCCCGTTCAAAACAATTATTTTCATACAATGGCTACAAACGATCCCATTGTATCCTGTTTCTATTCCTTTTAAGTTCTTTCTTCCTCTAGAAATCCGAATAATTCTCGCATTAAAATGACAGGCTATTATACTCAATCTCCGAGCATCTGAATCCATTCTCACCTGTCAATGCAAGTATGTTTTCGGTTATTTCGCAGCCGAAACAACCACCTACTTCGGAATAAATCAGAAACCCCCTCTCACTAAAGGGCGGAAAATCCTATTCATTTTCTATTTTGATGCCCTCGTCTATTAAATAAAATTATTTATCGATCACAAAACCATTAGACAGAGGCGCATTAGCACAAATCGATTAATCGAACTTGAAACTTCTCTTTATAGGAATCGATTCCTTCGAGCCGCGAAAACAAAACGCTGCCGAAACGATTGAACGAATAAATGAAAAAAATGAAGGAAAAAGGTTTTGACTAAACACTAATAACGTTTAATGGGAAAACCCGAAGAATTAAAACGAAAAGTTTTACGGAAATTATTTCCCTTTAAATTTTATTTTTATTTTAGAAGGACGGTGGAGGGGGAGGGGGAGAAGGAGAAAAAAGGACAATCAAGTGGAACCGAGCTTTTATTGGTTTCTTTAATAATATCGGTATTTCATTTTTTTCTTCATTTTTTCACTTTCTTCTTGTGCTTTGGCTGATTATTGTTTCGAAAAGGTAGGAGAGCTTATGCGGTTAAAAAATACGCCGACGCAACGTGTATCTCAAATGCTACATTGTTAGTTTTTTTTCTTTCCAATTTAAGCGAAAAAACTTGTCTCTCTTGAGATTTTTAATCTAAAAAGAGCCACTTCACAAATAGATCGTAAGATATGTGAGTAAGAAAAACGTATCGAGTAGAAACTATTTTTTGTCGTTATAAAAATTAGAAAAATGTTTTTGATCAGAAATAGATCGTTCTTAAAAAACAAAACAGTATGATTGTTTTCCAGTTTCTTTAATTTGAATTGAAATTAAAGAAACCTTGGGTAAAATAAATTTTGAGAAATGTTATCTTAAGAGAGGAAAGGTTCTTATTTTCAAAGGATAATGGTCATGTTCTTTTCTTTATATTGAATGTTGCAGGCAGGCAAATGATGTCTGAAAAACTACGACAAAATCTGAAACTGTGTAAGTATTTCCACAGAATAAACCGAAAATATTAATTAAGAACTTCAAGTAAAATAAATATTGAGAAATATTAGCTTAAGAGTGGAAAAGTTCTTATTTTAAAAGAAGAAAAAAAAAGTTCTTTTCTTCATAATGCATACTACAGGTAGGCAAATGATGTCTGCAAACTACCATACAATCTAAAACTGTGTAATATTTTCCACCGAATAAACTGAAAATATTAATTAAGAATTTCTGTTAAAATAAATGTTGAGAAGGTTGAAGGTTCTTATTTTTTTTAAAAAAAGTTCTTTTCTTTATAATGCATACTATAGGTAGGAAAATGATGTTTGAAACTACCAAAAAAGCTGCAACTGTGTAAGCATTTCCATTGAATAAATTGAAAGCATTAATTAAAATAGAGTGGAGCAGAATAAAACATAAAAACTAAGCAGAAGCTAAAGTAAAAAAATCGGGAGTGACCGACTCTCGAGTATATTTCCACTTAAGAAACAGACAAACAATTTTCCCCTTGACATATTTCTTCCAAAACTGGATACCGATGTGCAGTTTTGAAGTAAATACCACATGCATCATCTATTTCGCTCATTGTATTTCTAATTATCGTGCTCACAGGTACACGGATAGTCAAGCAATCGAACCATTGACGCATTTGGTCCAAAATTTCTTACTGATTTACGACGTTGAAGTAATGACGAAATATGAAATTTTATCGAAACTTATGAACTTACCGCGCAACTTCTTAATCAAGAAAAGTAATAAGAAGCCAATCACAATTCAAAGACAATGATTATATGTAGTCAACTGTTCTATCACACAGTCAGTTTGTTCTGCATTGTATAGAATTCATGATATAGGAATGTCAGAATTCCGTGTGGTGAGAAGACTGTTGCTATTTTCGCAACGTGTTACATGGAAATAAATATTTTTGAACATATTATGCGAAAATGATGTTGTTAGAATACTTTATTAAAGGAGAGTCGTCAGAAAATTTACACCGTATCATAATGAACCCCTGCTATCAGAATGCCTTGTTACATGAGGGTTAAATTCATTTACATTTCTAAATATTTTCAAAATCATCAATTTAAAAAATTGGCTACATAATAAAAGTGATAAATTAGAGATGCTTTAAATTCTTCACCAATTATCCAAGTGATTCAATATTTACGTATTCTCGTGTACTTCGATCTTTACAGCCTCCGATCTTAGATTTCGGGCTTCTAATCTGCTTCAGTAAATAAGTTCTTATCTCATCCTATTCGGGAGACGCCATGTATTATTCAGATCCGAAAAGAAGAGAAATTCCAAAACTCCCTCAACTTGTTTCCCTCAGAGGAAGAGATTAAAAGAACGGAAGGGGATTGATTTCCCCTTTGATGAATATCTTCCGTTCTTCTGAGAAGAATTCTTCGTCGGGAAGCTGCAAGTATGAGCGAATTAAAAGATCGCTTTTCTTCAGTTTGTGTGTATGGAGGGGGACTCTTTGAAAAGGACCACGCCGAAAGCTTTTAGGAAGTACAAAAGTCAACAGTTTGAATACCAACGAATCACTGAGAAAGCGATGCCCCAGTAAAAAGGGAATGGTTTTTAAGTCGGGACCTTCATGCATTTGACTCAGTTCCTCTTCTAGAGAAAGGAATTGAGTTTATGTTAAATGGAATAAGTAGCTATCTGATATTTCGATGAATATTTATATTTATAGATTAAACAAAATACCTGTTCAACTTCGTTTCTTCTCTAAATAAATATTTCATTGGGAAAGAAATCTATCATCGACTATCAATTGACTAGAAATTAGTGTGATATTCGACTGAATACTTCGATTACCGCTTGTCACGTGCCAACATACCGTGTATGAATCCGACGCTTCTAAAAGTTCTTCCTTTCTGCACAAGTTCTGCATGAAGACCTTAGGTCCTGAGGTTCTGATATACCACTTAATGAAGCTCTAGAAAATTCCCTGACTTCTACTTGTATCTTTGATGTCGTTACCAATAATTTTATAAAATAATTTCGAAATGGAACAAATAAGAACCTGAAAACTATTCCTTTCCGCAAATCAGCCATGTGTATCACTTTTCTTCTACTCTTCTTACACTTCCGGTAATTTGATCATTCACTTTTCCGGCAGTTCAACTTCCAAGCCAGGACTGACGTTCCGGTAGTGGAAGTTACGATAAAAAATGAGGATGATGATGATGTAAGGCCATATAATGCCTTTGAAATGATGCTAAAACATTTGGTATATCCTTTTATAAGTGAAAATAACATGTGCGGTCTAATTTCTTGCAAGATAAAACAAAATGTGATTAAGTGCTTTTAATGATTTAAAAGATACTCATAAGAACTCAATCACATTTCAAATCCGATAGTGAAAGGTTTTCGTTAATAAGTATTCTTCATTTAAAATTTAAACAATCATCGTATAAAATATGCTAGTGATATATTACAGGGGTATAAGGGTGACTGTAGACTGGATATGGCTAAAATTCCAATTTACTTTTTTAAATCCAAAAATTTGGATTAGTGAAATGCAGACAAATTTTGTTTTAGAACTAATATATCATTTAGAGATTTATTACAGACGCAACATTATAAAAGAATGTAGAGAATCTTAAGCAATTGATACACTAGATGTTAGACTAGACTGTGAAACATTATTTATTTTTCTTTAACCAGTGGCGAATCCAGGATTTGGGACTGGAGGGGGGAGCTGAGGTATAAGAACTTTGGATTGTAAATACAATTTATGAATAAAAATTTCATTTGTGCATTCATGTGTTCGCAATGTAGAATCCAGGATTTGGGTCGGGGGAGGGGGGATCTGAGGTATAAAAAAAATTTCGTATTGTCGTGACGAATGTCAAACCTTATGGCTTATGTAAAACGAAACACTTTAACTTTACTAACCTGGCAATAAGATTCATCAAGAACACTACAATACTTTCGATAATTTAATAAAAAACACAATGAAATAACTAGAAAAAGCATGCTTTTGACCGCGTCAACGTTACAAATACAAATGGAATGACTACAAAAGTGGGAAAATTTTCGAGCCTTTCAAAATCCAGGAAGAAATGTTGTGACTTTTTTTAAAGGGAGATTAAGAAAAAAAACATCTGTAGCGATTTTAAATAAAATAAATAATTCTGGTCTATATGGGGTGGCTGCAGCCCTATAGCCCCCTGGATTCGCCACTGCCTTTAATCCTTTCGATGGAACAAAAAACCTAGATAATCCATTTTTTTTTATGTCAAACCATAACGAAGTGTATTGACTTGGTAAATAATTATTAATTAATAGAATCAATTCACAAAAAATTAAAATCGTCCAATAAGCGAAATGAATTTCAATTCTTAAATTAATCTCAATCCCAAAGTTATTTTATTATGTGATTACTAGAAAAAATGGCCCTCTAAAGGATTAAAAAATCGAATGGGAAGTTTTTGAATCAGAAAATTCTTCTCAAGACCTTACTGGTAAATATTGCAAGGATAATTTATTTACTAGTTAGACAATTAACCAAAATTCTTTCCATTCTATGAACTATTTTCTTCCTGTGAGCAATTCCTCATCTCCAATACCTGTTTACGTGTGGAGGTGAGGAAAGGGATAGATTCGCCTTTATACTAAGACTGCACAGTTCCAATATAATACTTGACGGTTTAAGTGAAAAGCTACTATCTACATGAAAATGCCCTGCTGTTTACCATAAACATTCAAATGTCAGATAAAAATATAAACATTGAAATTTCCAGAACATAGAAAAAATAACATCTAATTTAGCAAAATTTTTAAACATCGAAGAATTAAAAAGTCAGAGAGTTTAGTTTCATATATCATTTCACACACTACTTATTTTGTGAACTGATGTGGTGTAATAAAAATTTATTTTTAATAGTAATACTTATAGTTTCTCTAATGAAATTGTTTAAAGATGTGAGAGTATTCATGTTTGCGTATATATTACATTAATTTTTAGAATTTTTGGAAATTATGTGAGAATTTTACTGTTTGTCAGTTTTCAGAATTTTTGAAATGGGCTCGCAATTATCCATGATAGTATTAAACATCTTTAAACTTTCCCATTATAAATGTATAATACTAAACTTTCTCTTATAAGTGATTCAATATTTATGAATTCTCCTTTTCTTCTATTTTTACTGTCTCCGATTACAGATTTTATGCTTCTAATTTGCTTCAGTAAATAAATCTTTATCTCATTCTTTTCTGGAGAAGCCATGTATTATTCATATTCTAAAACAAGAGACTCCATAACTCCCTCGACTTGTTTCCCTGTGCAGAAGAGATTAAAAGAACGATTCCCCCTTTGATGAATATTTTCCGCTCTGAGAAGAATTCTATTTTGCAAATTGCAAGCATGAACTAATTAAGAACTAACTTTTCTTCAATTTGGTGAGAGGAGATTCTTTAAATGGAAACTTGCTGAAAACCTTACAAAAAATACAAATTCATTGGTATGCAAAATGTTGATTTTGCATATCAATGAATTTTGGAGAAAGCGATTCCCTATTGATAGAAGAAGGTTTTCAGATTAGATCCTGCATCTGTTAAGCTCAACATTAAATTAAATATGTATGAACATACAAAAAATAAATATGTCAGCAAAATAACCATTTTTTTGCGTATTACAGTGAACTAGCATTATATGTTGATTCTCTTTATTTAGGATTATTGGCAAAATTAACGATCTGCTTTGATATGTAAACATGTTTTCTTTCAACACCATACAGTTTTATCTGCCCTATACTACATAGTAGCGCTTGTCAATTGTTAGTGCATCCTCAAAATTTATAAAACGCAGGCTTAGTGAACAGTGGCGTAGCGAGGATAAGTGGCTCCCGGGTTTGATTTTTTCCCGCCCCCCCCTCGTCATCATCTGTGAATTAGCTTGTGTAAACAGCACACGAGGTATGGTTTTTCTTCGCCTCCTCATCGTGTTTGATTTTAAAAAGTGATATAAACACATTACGTTTGGTCATCATGGCCAGTGGCGTAACGAGAATAAGTGACGCTTGTAAGAAAAGTAGTATGATTTTTTATCCCTGTGGTCATCTATTGCTTAAGAAGCGTAAGTGGCGCCAGGCGTATG
>BGPR01000706.1:413081-437147 GCA_013235015.1 Araneus ventricosus
GCATATTAATAATAAGAACAGAATGCTTAAAATGCAAATTTGATTGTTTGCTCTTTCCGAAACTGTGACGTCACAAAACGGGTTAAAAAGAGAAAAAAAACCAATTAGTTATCACAAGATACCTTTATTTTTGGTGTTCAAGCTGCTCTTTTTCAGTTACTATACAGATTTCACCCCTTTTTTGAGTTTCACATTTAGCATATCAATTGGCACGCTGGTACAAGCAATACTAATACATCATTAAATGTACTGAAATGTTGCATAAACTTCCCAAAAAGTATATTGGGGACATTTTTTTTCCGAAAAATAACATTTTCTCTTTTTGTCCATGTCTTGTGACATCACAATTTCGGAAGATGCAAACAAAAAAAATGTGCATTTAAAGTGTTCTGTTCTTTGTATTAATGTGCACAAGGTGCCTCTTTGTAGTACTAAATCGATAACTCTCTACGGCTTTGCAATTGACATTTCCCCCCTATTTTGTACTGTTTTCGAAATAAGAACCCTAACTCCGGAGTTTGCCACCAGGTGACACTGTAAATAGGTTCATCGCAGAGCGCATAGACGTTTTACTATACCAGTAAAAGGTCTAGACACTACTTTCATGACTATAGCTGCCGTAGTTCTGAAATTAACGGGTGTGGCCCTCATTTAAGTGGACCCCCTGTATATATATAAATTGTTATCTCTTTGACGGATTTAGTCCAAAATTTGATACATAGATATCTACAATTTTAATGATAATATACTAAAATTCAGATATATGTCTCTTTGCGTTTTTGAGTTAAGCGTGTTCACATGCACATGGATGGACAAATAGGCAGACTTCCCAGACACAAATTACGTCCCCAATTTGGTAGAAATCTATAATTTCGATTTAAAGACGCTTACCAAATTTTATCCGATTAACTCATTACGTATTTGTTCTATCGTGTTCGTAAACAGACGGACGTAATTCCAAAATATTTTACATTATCGGACTCTGGATGTCTAAAACGTGGTGATTCATCAAAATCTCGAGGCCGAATTTTTTGACGTTTGCTGTAATTTTTCTTGTAAACGAGTTGATGGATTATTAGCATATACTAATGTATTATTTACTATGGAATATTATGTATTATTCTTTCGCTTTGGATCTTAATAAAGCCTAAATTATCTGCAAGAGAAAATAATTTCTGAAACAGCATACCATTCGCCACCACCACCATACATTGCAGCTTTTAATTGCAGCTGGGAAAATTAATTTAAATGAGAAAGAAAATCTAGTAATAACGGGAAAGAAAACAAAAGAAGTTTAGAAAGTTTTTTTAGAGGAAAAACTGCTCGTTTAAGAATGTCACTTCTCAATGATAAGGATTTCAGGAGGAGGGGAAACGGGTGATTCTAAAATGTTCCAAATGTCATTAATAAAAGAAGATAGACGAGAGCTCATAATCTAAACAATTGTCGTCATGTTATTATAGTCGTGGAGCATATTGATTACGAATTGTGAGTGGTACAGGAACGAAATGGAAACTAATTTCAATAGACACCGAAATGTTACCCAATGTTTTTGCTTCTTTCTTTCTTACTTTATTTTTATGGCATTTGTTTCCTCCATAAAACTGAAATATATTCTAGTGTTATTGATTAAATGTTTAAGCTAAAGAAATATTTAGAAATTATAACATGGCTGCTCAAGGCAATTGTTAAAATGTAGAAGTGACGATGGGGCAAAATCGCGACTTGGCATATCCGTACATTGTTTTGAAAGTCATGTTAACATTTGAACAATGCATGTGTTCGTGAAAAATCACCCAATTGTGATAGAGGCAGAATTTGGCGTTCTTATGAGCACTATTTAAAGAAGACACTACTTACTTAAATTTGTAGGTTTTGTGAACATTTAAATATTGATAACGAGAAAATACTTTGTAGAAGTATTCGGGAATTTCCTCACTATTTGAGAAATTATTCTCTGGATTTTAATAAAAAAATGTCATTATGATGCTTGTGAATTCCTGATAAGATTATGTATATTGAATGAATAAAAACGAATGTGTCAGAAATCAGTATACTTGTCAGAATCCCTATTCTCTACATCTATTTAAATATTCAAACCAAGAAATTAAATATTAGTAACATCTCAAAAAGCTAAATAATTCGAAAAAATCTCGAAAAATATAAATAAATAAATGAAATTTTAGGATTATAAACACTTACCAAGATTTAATTATTCTCGCTCTTTGTAAAAGAGTAAAGTAAAAGAAACAACACATAAATCGTTATCAATTGCTATCTATTGAAAAACTATAAGTAGACTTACGAATCTAATGTATCTACCAATAAGATTATTGGAAATTTCTTTTCATATACATCATTGTGGGCAATAAATTACCTATGGAGCTGGATAATTTAACACTTAAATTTCACTGATCCTTCATTTTAGATGGGAATGAAATGACAGCCCATTTATCTATTGTAAACAAATAATCAGCTTGACGGATGGCAACGAAGATGGATAACCCAATTTATCAATGCTTTGATAAATATGAAAGATGCCGCGACTAGGTATAAAAAGCATTTGTAAGGATTTAAGTGTCGCAGATACAAAGCATTATCCGTTTATCTACCTGAATAGATTCTCACTTCTGGTAATTATATCAATAAAAATGGACACAAGTCATTCATTCAATCTGTTATGATTGATATATCAGTCTGATCCTATGCTTATGAATACTTCTATAAAGATAAAAGCCTATACATATTCTGAATTTCCCAATTTAAAAATATATAAATTACTGTTTATTGTAATATTTTTGAAATTAAAATAAGTGATGTTGCATAATAATTGTGGTAGTAAAAGCTTTCTATTTAAAACTGTTTAAATTGATTAAGCTAAACTAATACAAGGTTCATTAGATTAAGCTATTTGAACAAAAAATTATTGAAATGAGATACAGTGGAACCTCGGGAATCCGAACCCGAGGAATCCGAAATTTTGGATAATCCGAACACTTTTTTTTAATATTCTTAAATTTAAAAAAAAAAAACAATGGAGGAAAATAACAATTAGGAATCAGATACAAAGCTAATGTTTATTCCTATTTTAAAAGCAACATTTGAGATTGAATTATTTAAGAATGAATACAGCACTTTAATTAGTAGAAACAAAATCGGTTATCTTCTTCTGACGTAAGAAACTAACTAAACCTGCTTGCCGATGAGAATCGTAGCTACCGTACTCTTTCACAGAGCACACAAAGTCAATACTCTACTGCATTTGGTATACCAAGCGTTATTCTATCGAATTTCCCGAAATCCGAACAGAGGTCAGCCCCAATTATAGTTCGGATTCCCGAGGTTTCACTGTAGAACGAAAATCAGTTATTAACTTCCACACCATTAGCATGTTTATTAAATTGGAAATCACATTAAATGCACGTAACGAAAATTGTCATTATGCCTGAAGAAAAATACTTCACAGTTGTTAAGAATGCGAATATTTTGAGTTAAAATGTCAGTGGCTAGAGGCGAAATCAGTCTTCAGGGGGCAAAAAAAAAATCTTCATCATGATTTGTTGACGAAAATTGCCATTATGCTTGAAGAAAAATACTTCTAAGTTCTTAAAATTGTGGATATTTTGAATTAAAATGTCAGTGGCTAGAACAAAATCAGTCTTCAGAGGGCAAATTAAAAAATATCTTCATCATTATTAAAGAAATGGAATGCTTTTAAAAGCTGTTTACTTAGTTTTCGAAGATTTTATACACACGACTTAGTACAACTAAGTCAAATCGGGAAGAGTAGTAGATGGCGCTGTTGTCTTCTACGCATGTCTGTAATGAATGTGTTCTGCATTTTAAAATCGCTATGCTACGTTCTGTGCACTGTTATGAGCTATTTCTATGTAATGTGTTTCGCTAATGTTCTAAGAGCTATGTCCTGCATACTCTGTGTTGCTCGATGTACTGCATGTCATCAGTCCGAAAATAAATATGTTCTTAAACCTGCTCAGGGTAAGATATGTCTGAATTTGTTATTGATTAAATGTTTAAGCTAAAGAAATATTTAGAAATTGTAACACGACTGCTGAAGGTAATTGGAAGTGACGATCGCAGCTGACATCCGAATGGACAAAATCACGGTTTGGCATATTCATACATTGTTGTGAAAGTCATGTTACCATTTAAACAATACATGTGTTTGAGACAAATCACTCAATTGTGACAAGGGTACTGTAGTTGAATTTTTTATTCGAAGGAACTCTTCAAGAGCTAAAGTTTTAACCTAAATCATTGAACTCTTTTCTCAGTAGCTATACAGGCATATTTACTCTGAGAATTCGACAGCTAATCTGATTAAAAACCAACAATCTTTGTTATTATACACCCAGCTACATGCCAAAATGCCAAACGTACGTGGAGCACCAGTAGCATGCTTTGATAAAAGAGTAATAATTAATATAATTTAACAAAAGATATTAAAAATTAATTAAACTTTTTGTATTAGACAGAATGGCGCATATGCAGCAACTTCTAATAAAATACAAAAATGTATCATAGAATACAAAAAGGGAAAAATAAAAAATACAGAAGAAACAGAAGAATTAAACAATAGCGATAACAATAGCCCTTACTGCGCGCCCAACGCAGCAGCATCCAGTAATTGCATCAACAATACTTTCCAACAATTAACCAACAATTCTTTATAGAATTAAAAAACAATGAAACCGTGCTTTAATAATTAAAATACGAAAAAGAAAACAATCAGAAAATAAAAGAAAATACAATTAGAATGGAATAAATGGAAGAGAACTCGAATGGCAAACTTTTTCGAAGATCACTCGCCACTGGAGTTCTAATATGGATAAATTTTCTGCAAAGTCAAAAATTATACCCCCTGTGGCCTGAATTTATCCATCAACTGAAATAATCCTTTTGGAAAAAGAAAAAAAATTAACAAAGTCCTTTATAACAAATCCAATATAGGCACTATAGACAGTAAATATTTATCCTCTGCCGAAATATACGCAAGAATGAAAGACACTATCGATAACATAAAAGAACAACGGAAGAAAAATTCTAGAAGCTAGCATACCTAGCTCCATCTATGTAGAAAAATTCGAACCAATTACCAGAAGAATAAAAGCTCTTCAAACTTTTTTAAATAACTTATTGACGTTAAAGAAATTATTTGGGTAACCGTTATCTTCTAAATTATTCTTTAAATTATCTAAAGCTTTAACAAAAATTGAATGGTTATTACAAATATTTTTTATTCCATTAATTTGAGAAAAAATGGAATTCCTAATAATTTTTAAGTGAAGATTTGTTTGAAAATCACAAAGTGTAATAGCCTTGAAATTCAATTATTTTCTTTTATCGTAAATGCCAATAGAGACACCTGAATTCAAAATTTCAATTTCCAGATCCAAAAAATTGGACTGCGTTGGGCGCGCAAGAAGGTGTATTGTTATCGCTATTGTTTAATTCTTCTGTTTCTTCTGTATTGCTTATTTTTTCTTTTTTTTGTATTCTATTATGCTTTGATATACCTATTTTTCCACAGGGCAACTTGTTTCAGCAGACCTGTAGGGTTTGGCTCTACATTCTCTGGTAAAGACTGTTTAAAGCAGACTGTTACCAAGATTAGTCAGTTTGCTTCAAAAAATGTACACCGCGCCAGAACATCAGTTTTGTAATTTAAATTTATTTAAAACATATTTGTTTCGTATAACAATCAATTATGGTAACACAATTGCAGTTGTGACAGAAATTACAGATGGAGTCTTTTCGTAGTGTTAGAATCTAAGAGCCGTCTCTTTTCATATGTGATTGTGGTACTTCTAATTTCATTTGGTCTAACATATCGAATCAAGTCCACGAGTGACGGACTCATGGGAAAGGGAAAGACTGCAATCTTCTGTTGATTAAAGCGATCTTTGATCACCTGGGTAGCACATGAGATAGAGGTCTGACTTTGCTTCAATATATTGATATATGTTGCCTTTCTGAGGGACTTTCAAAGTAAAGAGCAAGCATTTGAGTTTCGTTTGGTGGAAAACCTCCAGCAGTCATTCCAGTTACAGCGTGAAATTTGCTGCGAAAGAGCGCATCGGTTTACAAGTTATTTAATAATGCTGCTAAAAAAACTTCCAGAGGAGGGAACCCATGACCTTCTTCTTTCGATTCATGCTCCTCTTGACACGTGCAAATACCAAAGATGCAAGATTTGTTTGAAAAACTTGACCCTATCCACCAATGTAAACATATAACTCTCTTCGATTAAGAAATGGCGCGAATACAAAAGTCAAAGTCTTATTCGACTACTGGAATAAATTGAGAATTCTCGGAGTTATAATAATAGTAATACTAAAAAGCAAAAATGCCAGCTTCATTTAAAAGCGAGCACTAAATGAATAATTAGCAAATTCTTCTGGGAAGGAAGGAAGCAGAGAAGATGGGATTCAGTCATTCCAACTTTGTCCATTTACATAAATCAGGCATTTATCAGACGCACCAGATTTAATAATGAACGCCGCGCATCGAAACTTTTTACGAAAATGACGCCTCCTATGAACTCGCAGAGAAAGAAGAAGAGGAGGAATTAAATAGCTGTAAACCATTACCGTGAGATCGCATCAAGCCGGATTCCGGGAAACGAATGTCCGGGAATCCATTTTTAATATCCGAACGCATTTAAACAGGAGTCAGAGGAATGAAAAAAAAGAGAGTGAGCCATGCAGTCGCGTTCCGTCTTCCTATGAAAGTAAGAATTTTTAAGACCTCGAGGTAAAATCCCATTTCGCCCGGTAACATTTTTTGACAGCTTGATTTATTTCTTTAAATCATGATATCCGGCAAACTAAGGATTGAAAAAAAAGAAGAGAGAGAGAGAGGAAAGAGAGCAAGGGTGGGTGGAAAAAAAATTCCACCCCATCGAAATCGTCAGAATTCTTAACGTAATTAAGTGGCGAGAAAGAAGCTGTTATTAAATATAACTAATGGCTCAGAAACAGGGAATGTCACACAATGCGCTTTTTGAAAATATTCGATTCGATAACTGTTTTAGTGCCTTAATGGATGCCTTAACGGAATCGGAGGAAGGAGGGATTTCTTCTTTTATTCTTTTTTCTGCATGCGGAATTTCATGACTATTCTAATTTCGGATATTCGTCAGCGGTGACATCGATTTGCGGGAAACTTTTAAAAAGGCAGATCTTTTTCTCTCTCTTTCTCTTACACAGACAGATAGAGAGTAGTTTTTCTTTTCTTAGCTTTGCTTCCTCATTGGGCATCGTGAATTCCTCTGCGTGGTTTATTTAACATTTATACGTCTTTTTTTACTCTCCCTTTTGTAATAAGATGTATATCGGCCGGACAGGACGATTTGGAATGTATACCGTCTCAAATGGGAATTAATGGCGATTTAGAAAAAGTTACCCACCCACTCACACGTACTCTTTTGCGATGGCTTTTATATTTTTGGAAGATATGATGTGAACCAACGTGACACTGTTAATATTATTCTGAGGCTTCTTTGGGGAGTCGTTGACTCAAGCTTTTATCATGATGACATGACAAGTTTGTGATCAAACGGTGAGTTTCAAAATATTGATTCTGAAAATTAAATTTTTAAATAATTTTTGTCCGCTTACTTTCGTCGGTTTTTTATTAAAATACCTTCTTCTTGGCTGTCTGTGGTATAGTAGACTAAAGTGAGAATGAACCGATATGGTTATCAGGACAAATGTATCAGAACACATGATCTTCTTGAGCTTATGCACCGGCTACGTGTTTTTTTAGTACTGTAGAATGGGATGTTTTGCCAGGTGGGGTGAGAATATGCCAACTCGGGTTTTTCGCACATGTGCCCTCTACTGGTTAAATTTCAAAGGACTGGAGAAATATCGAAGATAAACTTCGTTTCCTGGAAAAATCACCCACAATACTCAAAATTTTATATTTATTTCGAAAATGTTCATTCTTTTTCCATATAGGCAATATTCTAAACACAGTAGTATAGAATGAGGGGAGTTTAGTTTTGTTATATTAACGTCGAGTTTTAAAGCAACACGAGGGCTATTTTTAGACGGACTTGAGAAGAGGACTACACCTGAACTGCCCCTCTCCAAACTTCCACACCACACCAACGGGAAGACGTTTATCCACGTACGTATGATTTAGCCTGCAAAAGGCCCAGTATACAGCGGATATTAAGTGGAATCTGGTTTGGATCCTGAAACTCTCCGGTCCGGAAACCGAGACCTTACCACTAGGCCACCACGGCCCTAGAATAAGGAGAGATGTACCAAGTGAGGTGAAAATGTGCCAACACAGTTTCTTGTACACAAGTCTTTTCTACTGGCTGACACCGATAGCCAGCAGCTCGTGGCCATGATGCTCATTAGTTACAACCCGGAAAACCGCTGGCTTTGTCTGTAGCCAATGGAGTGTATTCATGGGCAAAAGAATTCCATGAGCACATTCTCACTCCACCTGGCATATTTTCATCTCTATCTTCTTACTGCACAGAAAACGCATAGAAAGGATACAAAAAACCAAGAAGATTGTGTCTTGAGGTACAAGCTTCCTGATCGCCAGATTGATCCATCCTCACTTTTAGGCTACTTATCAAAGAATTACCAAACCAATGACAGCAAATTTGTTTGGATATGTTTGTCTAGTGAAACCTAGAATACTACAAAAAACGGTGGCTGATTTACATAAATTATTGAATCTTCAAAATCGATAGTTTGAAATTCACGTTTTGATAATAAACTTTCGGTGACTTCCTGATCAAAATTTGTGCACGTCTGGACACAATTTCTAAGGAAAACATAGTCTTCATCAGTATGTCAATTCAGTCAGTATGTGTTAATAAATGCTCTCGAAATTTCTTGTATAATCTACTTGTAAAGCAATGAACTGAGGAGGTATTTATAGCTCTTTTCCTCAGATAGCCCAACAAATAGTAAGTTCTACCTAACCTTCCGCTGCCTAATTGGGTCATAATTCTGAGCCTGCCATCTAGTGACCTAGTGGGATAAGGCATGAATCTGTGAAAGAAAGTTAGGGGTTATGTTCTTTGACTGTGTTCTTAACCAGTGTTGTTTAATTATGGTAGGCGATATGCACTTACCAATTAATTGCGAGCTGCGGTTGAGTTGGTTATTAGAGATTTTTCGATTTTTCAACAAGCGAAATAGGTGGACAAGTTTTATTCCAAAAGTCTTCCAGGAAGGCAACCTACTTCCAGATGTAGGAACTAAGGGATACTTCTACCTCAGGTGAAACTTAAATACTCCAAGCTTTCTTTAACCAAAAGAAAATGTCACACTACACCTTTTTTATGAATTTAATCGAGGATTTGGATAGATACGCTAGACCAAGTGGGATTAGAGCCACCACCAAGTTTGAACCTTTCATGAGTCTTATAACCATCATAAGATGAAGAATCTTCGTGAATCAGCAGTCGACTCTGCGAAAATTGAAACCGCAGCATTGAATAAAGGTGAAATCGAAAATAGATATAATCTGTAGATATTTCGTTTGAAAGACGTATATTTTGATTAAATAAAACTAGAAGTTCTGATCTTCTGGTCTTTGAGGCAAAAGTAATATCCAGTGAATAGACAAGTTTTAAATCCCGCTTAAGCCGAAGCCACATGGGAAGCAGATTGGTTGCCATGAAGCAACTCATCTAGTAAGAAGACCCCATATGAAACCACAGACCGCCAAAAGGACAAAAACCGAGGACCAGCAGCCTTATCTTTCACACCACGGCCCTCGGTGGATCAAACAGAAAAAAGTCAAAAACAGTAAAACCGAAGATCTGCTCTGAGCCACCCAATAGTCGTTAACCAGCTTCCTAGAAATTATAAAGAGACACGACAAATCTCCAATACATCAAACAGACTTGCCTGTACTTAACGTCAAAATGAGAATTAAGACAAAACATCCAGCGAATAACGCGACTTCTTACATCACACAAAACGAACTCTTAGACACGAAAAGAAAGTCATTGGCTTTGCTCCAATGTGACTAACTTCATTTTCAAAAATCATTTCTCTTTAATTACAGTTGGGTTTCGGTACAGAGCTCATTTGTGGCCTTTTTGGATACATTGAACAGATGTGATCTGATTTCTTAACCATACAGAGGACAGTTTTCCTTTAATGGCTCATGCATGTTCGTTTTGCAAGTGATTTCCGACTATCATTAGAACGGTGTCTTTTAAAACGAAACGTAAGTCATTTAATCAACAGGCCAAACAAGGAATGTAATATTCCTTTTTAGTGTATTAGAAAACAGCCGTCATACAATCGCATTAATTTTTGAAGTGATAATTAAAAGGTTTTCGCATTCAACCCTCTTACAAAAGGGTATTTTAACGAAAAGATTTACTGATAACACAGAGTTAAAATATCGTCAATCCTCTTAAAATAAGATATTCTTAAATATAATTTTCTTTTAAAGCAGTACAAAAATAGCAATAACTCTAGTACAACAATATGTTGTAATAACACAATTTTCATATAACACGGTTCATAGCGTCAGTCTTCTTACATTAGCACGTTTCTTGCAGCATGGTTTTGATAAAACATGAAACGAATTAACCATGTTATAGGAGAGTTTATTATATTATAAATTTATAACAAAGAATATCGATTCAAGTATAAAAAAGATATCATAAATGAAACTTTTGTTCTATCAAACAGACCTCACGAACAACTTTACAGTGTAGAATACGACATGGTTAGCTCCTTAAAAGTAATCCTTAATAAAATATTATCCCATCTTGAATTTCGATTAGCACTTCAGCATCTGATGCAATAAATCTATAAAATCCTAAAGGATCCTTTATCTTCTTGTGTAGTTGAATCAGCTCGGGCACGGGGTTGAGTGCCGAGGCATTGAAAGAGCTCGATTTCTGGAGAGGGGGCCAAGCACCGCGGTGAAGATGTTACTCATCGAACGAGAGAGTCGTCTTCTAAAAATAAACGATCTCTTGCGGTGTATTGATTATTCATTACAAGAAGCAAAAGTGATTTTGATGGAAATGGGGTGGAAAAAGTTTCTCCAGAAACAGGTTCGCTTCGTTATGTTTTCCTCTCCAAATTATCTCTCCCCTCCCGCCCGGAATATTGATTCCCTCTACGGGAAAATGCCTTTGTCCCGCATTCACTACTCGGAATTGTCTCCGTCTCATTCGAGGGCAAGGGACACAAATCAGATTCGGAACTTGTTTTCGCCTGTAAAAACAGTATTCTTCACATCACAAGGTCGAAAGTTCTTGGAAGATGCAGGTGATGTCTTTTGGTTATTTCTGCATTGGAAGTGAAAGACGCAAATCGTGATTAATGAAGTATCTCAAAATCCCCGGTGATAATTACTGACTAACTTGACTGTAATATAATTGTGGACAATGATTCTAATTTTGACACATATGCACAGTTCTCAGTTAAATAGAGGGGACATTCTTTATAATTCACTTATTTAATTTAAATTATTCATAAAACGCTATCGATGGAACATTTTCTACAAATCAACAAATTGGTTGTCGGAGTTTTAATTAGCGTGGTTATTAACTCAGTTACCCAATTAGCTTAAAAATATAATATTTAATTAACTATTATATTTTCTACTAGGGGCTTTGCCCCCTTCTCGCTAAAGCTCGCCAACCCCCAGGAGGATTGCGTTGAAATCCTCCCAAGTTTGCTACGCAAACCTTGCTCGCTTTGCTCGCTACAATGACGACACTGCGTGTCCTAGCAAAAATATTGTAAAATCTTTATATATATATATGAATCAGCTTTATTTGCTTCTGATGCTTTAATTTAAATCCACACAGAATAAAATATGTTAGACTCAAAAAGATATTTTTCTTCAAATAAAACTTACAAAGAAAATTATGAAAATGATAAACAAATGAATATAAGGGTTGCAAAATTAAAACAAATATAATTATTCTAAAAACTAACTCTAAAAACAAATTAGATTTAATATTATTAATAAAGAGATTGTGGTCTTGCATCTTATCACTGTGAACATAAAATAAAGACAGTATTATGAATAAATAAAAGTCGTAAGCTGATTTCCTTTTAATGCTTGCATCAAGAAGGAATAAAATCTTTTGGCCCTGAAAAGGACCTTTTTTTATAGAGTGAAAGCATCAGGAAGTCAAATTCAACAGGCATTGATGCATCAGAGAATTCGCTTAAACATTTTTTTTAAAAATTATTCAACTCTATTCCACGATATATACAAACACATACATAAAACTATGAATATATGTGTTACTGTGAAAGACCGAAATTGGAGAATGTCGACTTTCACCGATGAATGTCGACACATGCCACAAACATTCACCGGAGATTATAAACATTCACCGACCGGAGAATCTCGACATTTGCCAGATATCGGTCTTTCACAGTAACATATGCATTGAAAATACAATATATTGCCTTTCTGAACACTAGAAAAAATTTCATTCCTGGATATACAAAACATTGCACTTCTGAACACTACAAAAAGTTTCATTCATGGATAGGATATACAAAACATGATTTGAAAAGTTTCCATTGTTATTCACTGTAAAAGTCAGAACATCCTTGCATAAGACACTTAATAAATGAACAAATTTGCACTACATCATTACACTAAAAAAATAATTCTTTTAAACAATTGATATGCATTTAAAAAAATTAATATTGTTGCAGATCAAAAATTAGATGCAGATTTAAATTATATACAAAATATTAGATACATGCATATAAAAGGGTTATATTAATGTTCACGGTATTTCTCTGTAAACACAATTACACACCTCTTTGGTCGAAGAGATCACTGAAACACTATCAAATGGCCTAGCTCTAGATAAACCAACATAAAGTTGCCCATGTGTAAAAACAGGATTAGTTAATACCAAGCACACTTTATCAGAAGTTTGGCCTTAGGATTTATTAATGATCATAAAAAATGCCAAACGGACAGGGATTTGTTTTCTTTTAAAACTAAAAGGAATATTATTGTCCGATGGGATGAGCGGTATTCTGGGAATTAAAAATATTTCTTTTGAGCTTGACTCAATCATTTCTGCTTCAATAACGTTACGCTGTAGTTTTGTTACTATTAGAATTGTTGTATAGCCCATTGCAGAGGCCTTTTGAAGGCATCAAATTTTGAAGTAGCGTTATCACTGCACTTTTTTTACCACTTGCTGTTGGTTTGGCAAGTGAACGGCCAACCTCATGATTACATGAGTTTTTTCTGAGAAAGAAAATTCATTGAGTCTCCACATCGCTTCAGGAGCATTTACATATCTACCATCTAAAAAAGTTAAAATTTCATCATTGTTTAAAAGACCAACATATGACTGAAGTCTAACTGAAGCTGCATCGTGACCTTCATAGACATATTTATGTAGGTACTTAACACTCTTTACAGATGCACACACTCCAACATTTATATGAACATTGAATTTTTTTTATCAACCAAGGGTTGTAAGGTACTATATACTGGTACTAACTACTATATACTGTTGAAAGAGTTTTCCGCTGTTGTGTAGAATGCTAAATGCATTACGAACAGCAAACCTGTAAGAATAATATTGCAACTGTGTCACCCTAACACGTTTTGCAGATCGTCTTTCTTCAACATGCTCCATGTTGGAATTCCAACCGCATTCTCCATGCGGAAATAGAAGAGGATAAACCATAGGATCGCTGCACTGATTAAGTGGTGAAATATTTTTGTAACTATCAGCAACTGGATAGATGCAAGTATCTCGATTTGCTGGGGGCTCTCCGTCATCTCCGACAAATATTGCAGCAACCTCTGCCCTTGAAGTAGGTGCATTATATCTGCGCAAGTCTAAATCTGGGTGTTCCATAAAAACCATTTTAACATTTACAGCTGGATTAGATTGTATCAATTGATGCATCTGCAGATATGATTCAGAAAATGGATTTATGCTTCGTAATAAAGCGTCCAACTTCTCCATTACAGAGCGAAGGTAGGTTTTATTATTCTCCATACGTCTATTACTTGCTTCACTGGAGTCAAATATGTACAATTGTCCATAGATAGGTTTGTTTCGTTCATTTGAATAGAGAGGAGAAACCATATGATAAATCTGACCATGTATATGGAAGCAATATGGTCCTGTTCCAGGAGGTGCCTTTATTTCAGCCCCGATAAATACAAAGGCTAATGCAGCATTATATTCTCGAATCTGCTGTCGACATTTTTTGGCTTCCTGTGAATTGCTGCAGAGTAATTCTTTGAAAAGATCAGGAGCTTCTGTCAGATTTGGAGGACGAACTTTCCCATCATGACAGCATTTGATATATTTCTTACTCGAGTTCACTTCGTTTTTCCAAAAAAGTGCACCACAAAATTCGCACACCTCACACATATTGCCACAGCTATGTTCCGGGACATACACCTCGATTTGAGAATGAACACGATTTGCCTAAGTTGATCAGAACGTTTTCTGGCTCGCCTAAGCTTATCAGCTTCATTTCTAGCTGATCTCGTTTGAAGCGTTTCATCAAAACTTTCATTTGAATGTCCGAATGTTGTTCCTCCGTAAATTGTAATAAAGGTCTTGTAAACTTATTTGCATGAAGAATTTAACGAAATGCTGAAAAAAAATCACTTTCAGCACTTGCCGCCACGTTTTCTAACGAATTATCAGTTTCGACCGTAGTCGGTTGTAAACAAACCGGTCGTTGCCATCGGCAGAAAAGAAATTCACCCCTTTTTTCCGCCACATACTATTTCCGCCTTAGCGTTTTATATATATGGATTACATACGTAACTATTTTTCGTCGGGCCGTTTACTCATCAAACTATTTGACCAAAATAATTTCTTTGTGGAAGTCTGACAAAATTTTCAGAATCTATGGGGGTTGAACCAATATTAAATGTATAAACTAGGCGATCAGGTTTACTTTAGTTTAGTTTAATTATGTTAAAGTTCGAGCTATTGCCCAAAACTTATTGGAAAAGTGCATTCACACTACATGCTTTACTGAGACTACATTTTTCAGCCTGGAACTTTTTACTA
Source organism: Araneus ventricosus (assembly GCA_013235015.1). Classification (NCBI taxonomy): domain Eukaryota; kingdom Metazoa; phylum Arthropoda; class Arachnida; order Araneae; family Araneidae; genus Araneus; species Araneus ventricosus. Next base: position 428,137 of record BGPR01000706.1, read on the forward strand.
TTTCTCTAATGTTCTTGTAATGTTTTTATGTATTATGTTTTTTACTTTATTTTTCTTTTCAACCGTTAAATTAACATTTATTTCTTAGAGAAGTTATTTTTTGTTAATTTTCTTCAATTGACTGTTTACTTCTGTAGTCCCAAGCATGTGCTATTGCACTTGAATATTGTTGTTTGCCTCGTAGGAGTCCTCATGTGACCATCAAATCTTCCGCAAGCCTAAACTGGCTGGAAGTATACAAGTTCATGGTTATATTAACGTCCCGTTTTGAAACAACACGAGGGCAATTTTGGGAAGGACCTCGTGATCTTGAACATCAGTCAGACGACAATTAGGCTATTAGGAACCAACTACTATCATTTTTTGATTTAATATAGGGTAAGGTTGCTTCCTAAGGAAAAAAGTCTACAAATTGCAGGTTTTACTAAATGAAGGATTAAATTTTGCATTATTCACAATTTCCATGAATATTGCAGTTATTTATTTCAAGAAAGTTCAAAATACACATACTATGTCGAAGGAAATAAACAAACTTTAAAACCAGTTCTTAAGTAGTACCATTTATGTCCTAAGTCGTAACTTGGACGCAAATAAAGCAAAAACACCCTGTATTACTATTCTTTGAGTAAACTATTCGGTCTTCAGATAATCCTCGGTCAACCCTTTTGGTTTTCCAAATTCATAATGTTTCGAACAGTGACGTCGAAGTTTCGTTTTAGGAATATTATACTTTCATCGAAGCCCATATCCCCATTGGGTAATTTTCATAACGCCTCGTCCATGTCTTCTTGTCTCTAAGTATTATCGATACGTTTTGCCACGCTTACGGACTCAGCCTAAAAATGAGAAAAAGCACATTTAGTTTACATATTAAAAAGAACAATATTCTCTTTCTATAAATGATATGTATCTTTAGATGTGCAAGATATCCTTAAGACTTACATGGTACGACTTAAGCATCGTTTGAGATATGACGTCACATGTAATATTGTAATATTTTAAATAAGCATTATGAAAGAATGAATCGAACCATAGCGCCATCTTTACATAAAAACAATTATTCAAATAGCACAGAATTATACTCTAAGAAATAACAAAATTTTATTTATAATATTTATTGCTCTCCATCTTACGAAATATGCATGAAAACTATAAGAAAACTACCGAAAACTTTTTTTTTTCGAGATTAGGTTGTAACGCATCGAAACTCCTAAATAATGAAATTAACATCGCCGATGCTAGTAGTCATCGCTATGTCGTCAGCGTTGCTGATTCGACGTAAACAAAGTCAGAATCGCATCGGTACGACTTAGGCTGTGGTACAACTTGAGCAACCTTACCCTACATTATTTTAAGCTGTACCTAAGATTGAATAGTTTGTTATGTAAAGCTGAACTAATTTTACAAACTGTACAACAGATTACTTGTACACAATAATTGTTTCGGAAAGAATGAATTCAATGAATTTTAATAACTTTTTACGAAAGAAGCTGCATCTCAAAACGCTCGCATTGGAGTTGGTTCCTAATTAAATAACTGTGTAAATTAGACGCAAAATTTATTTTGGAACAATTTTTATACTTGGTCATATAATGCGGATAAAATCTCAACCAACACCCTCTTCCCCAAACTAGTACGACAGTTTCATCCACGAAAGCACATTAAACGTGCAATCAGGTGTATATAAACTGCGAGCTTTGGTAGAATAGGAACTCTAACCTGCGGCCTAAGTTCTGGAATTCTGTACAACTGTGTCTCCTCGATGACAATGTAATAAATTTATTATTCTTTAGATCTTAATTGTCAATTAATCACTTAGTTTTATTCATTGATATTTTTAATACAATTTTTAATTCAATTTTTATTCTCATGTGACTCAACATGAGAGGCGCCATCTGGTAGGGAATTTTAGAAAAACTCATTGAAAGATTCCTTAATAGTTATAATAATAATGCATTAATGAAGTTTATTATATACCAAAGGACAGAAAATAATAAAAATGAATAAAATTTTTTATAAAAAGTTATAATGAAAAATACACTTCTTCTTCTTTAAATAAACTTATAAAAAATTTACTTTTATTGGTGTATTAAAAGTAAAAAATATTATTTTTTATCAAAAATATGGAGATCAAAGGAAAAATTTAAAAGCGTGAGAAGCTGAAAACAATACGATAAGAAATTTAAGCCGCAATGAGTATCAAAAGAAAGGAAAATCTTAAAAATTCATTGAAATTAAAATAAATGAAAGCATATTTTAATTTCAACGAATAAATGAAAATATAGATGAATGTGATTAAAAATCCAATTTACTTATGGTATATATCGTAGTCCTTAGGCTTTTAATTAGGAGATTTTTGCTTTTACTTCCATATTTTTAATATATAAAAACTATTTTCTATATTTTAATACATCTATTAAAGCTTTCTTTTTAAAAACGATTTTTAATTTTATTTTTCATAGAAATTTCTAGAGCATTTCAAAGGAAATAGTGATATCACTTTTATTTCTCTATACTTCAAAGCAGAAACTAAATCTAGACATTTTCAGAAACAAATATCCCCCTTTTTTATTCATAGATCAAAACTCATACCGTGAAATTTTTCACAGTTTCTCTTGCAAGATTTCAACTTGAGTAAAAATTATTAATAATTCCAGAGAGAGAATAGAGAGATGGAACTTCAAATCCTACAATTAAGATAAAGACCGAGACAAAAAAAAGCCATGAGAAAGTTCGTCTGAACCCAAAGTATCTGCCATTTCCTTTTGGCAGATGGGATCCAAACTGCTCCCGTAATGGTCGTGAAGATCCATCAATCACGACAGGTTTCATTCCAGACAGGACAGGGAGAAAAAGACACAAAAGGAGATAGCTTATTTTTCCGCCAGTTTTCATATCTTGTTCTTTTGGGGAAGAAAAATGCCGTGCTAATCATTTATAGGAAACCGTGAGTTTTATAATTATAACTTTTATTTGTTTTTAGTATGTGAATGAGAGACACAGAAAGTTAATTCAAGTTAATATTGTGAATGATATTTTGAAGTTTATAAATAATACAAATATCAGTTTAAATTAACCCTACATGTCACTTTTCATTTTTTAAGGGGACTAAGACTCTTAAGCCTCGAAAAAATGGGGGGGAGGGGAGGAGAACTGTCAAATTCGATACATTATATCTCTGAAACAATACAATTCACAAACTCATTTTTTCTAGAAAAAATATCTGTGCTTTCTCTTATATTACGCACATTTTCAAGCCTTTATATTGGTATGTATTTATTTGAGAGAGTCATAAATATGGGTATAATTTTTGGAGAAAAAATGAGATAGTCACCCTGCGCTCATGATTACGGATAAAGGATTTATCTAAACACAATATTTTGTGTATCTAAGTAATCCAAACACTCTGTTTAAGAAACTGAACAGAAGTGAAATTTCAACTTTTTTAACCCCCCAAAAAAACTTCTTTGGAGAAATATGTACAAAAATGTAGTTCAATTTGCAGAACATAGCAAAATACATATTCGGTAAAAATTTTATGTAAAAATATTTAATAGCTCGTGAGATATCGTGGGCGCAATATCAAAAAAACACATTTTGAGATACAGGGCTTTAAAGATATGGCCATATTCAGTGTTTACGTTGAAGAGATGATACATTTTCCTTGCCGATAAAATATTGGTTGAAACACAATATTTTGGATATCTAAGTAATCCAAACAGTCTGTTTAAGAAACTGAACCACAATTTATCAACATTTAAATTCAATTTCTGTTTTATATACCAATTTTAAATAAAATATTAAAAATAATTAAAATTTCAACTTTTTTAACCCCCAAAAAAACTTGTATGAGATAATGTGCGCGCAATATTAAAAAATTGCATTTGGAGATATAGCTCTCTAAAGATATGGCATATTCAACGTTTCCGTTGAACAGATGATGCGTTTTTCTTCATAACTTTCATAATTATGGGAATTTTTTAACTCGGATTGCTTTAAATTGTTTAGAAAAGACTGGGGAGTAATATATATCTTTTTCATAAAATCGAAAAATTTCGAGATTTAACAGTCGTATGTCCCCTTAAGAGTTAATTCCCGTCTTTAACAGCAAATTACTTTTCTCCTGTTATGTATTGCTGTTCGTGCTTGAGAATTTGTTCTCACTGTAGTGCTGAAGGCAACCTTTACTAAAATCTCAATAAACAGGGATAAATCTCTAAGTCAGACAGATTTGGCGATGTGTTGTGACAGAAAAAAGGCAGAATTTTCTTTGTTATACAAATCTCAAATCATAGCGAAGTTTCGACATTCTTCGCGAAGATTCCTGTATATTTTACGGTTTGTGGTATGTTTGTACCTACTTAGTTTAAAATGACTTCATTTCATTGTTTACTGAGCATTTAATTGTTAGATGGTAGATGTTAACTATGAGATGGAAGTGATTAAAAACCTCGCATGCATAGCGATAAAGTTACTTTGCATGCTGTTCCTTTCTAAAAATGCTATTTGTTTCCTTAATTATAGTATTTTTAAAGCAATGTTTTATTTTGATCGTTTGTAATGACCAGTATTTTTCTTACGTGGTCTTTTGCATCAAAGTTTAAAAGAATACTGTGAAAAAGATAGTTTGATTTTAAAGCATGCGCTTTTTCTTTTTGTTAAATACAAACGGATCTCATAATGGTTGCAAGAGGATTCATCAATCATGACAGATTTCATTCCTCCGCGTCTAGATAAAACAGGAAAAGAAACACACAAAAGAATATCTTTTCTTTTCAGTTTGATCTTTTGCTTCCTTGGGAAAAAAATATTATACTAATAACTGCTGTAAGAACTAATGCTAAAAACATCTTATTTAAAATTTATTAGAAATATTAGGTATCTCATAATTCTTGATTTTATTTCGCTGTTTTGAATACTTGTTTTCTAAATATAAATTTTTATCTACTGTGAGCTGCTGATCACGAATATAATATTTTTTTTTTACCAAAGTCTCGAGACACCCAAAGACACCCTTTTCAGAAAACTTGCTGAATTATAGTTTATTACTGAAATGAAAGTTCGAGTAACGTTTACCATCAATTTTCTGAAGTTTTACAAGAAAAGAAAAGCCTCGAGAATTCAATATTACTGTATTATCTCGAATTACAACGAAATGTCTCCATTTAACAAGATTTCAACAAATGTTATGATTTATAGGTATTTTTTACAGAGCTGAAAAAGCGACTTGCCAAAATGTTGACTCAGATGTTCGATGGAATTTTTAAATCTTTGTTGAAACAAATTGCAGAACTCGGGTAATTGAAATAATGCAAATTAGAATGCCGCGACAATGCTTATTTATATATAATTCTTAAAACACGTTTACTTTTGTAATTTCTGTTCATAAATAAGTCATTTTTAACTCAGTGCCTGCTGTGTGTGTCCTAGTTATCCTCCCTGAAAATCCTCAGACAATGAAATATATACATAATATATACATAAGAACTTTTCAAACATTCAGTTTCACACAGCAAGAATTTTATTTTGTGAATTTTGTCTAATCTTTGTCTCATAAAAAAAGTACAATGTAGCATCATTATTTATACAAAAATGCTTTCTTTCTTTTGTCATTAACAATTAAAAGAAATTTTCGACCAGAAAATTTAGCTATGGGTTTAAAAGAAATCTTATTACATATTAAATATGAAATTTTAAAGAAAACAAAGTGTAAGTGCAAAATGATTACAAATGGCATCTGTCTCAACGTTAAAAGATCTTTCAATTGCCTGTCGCGCCACATATTAATTTTAGAACTCATTTATTGATAGTTCTCCTAGATCTTGTAATGATTACTGAAAATGTCTCGGCTGTTTTCGAAAAAAAATTCTATAGTTCGTTGGAAATTAATAACAGTTGAAACAAACTGATAAATAATGGTTTTATTCAATTCGTTAACCTTAAAGACAAGTTATTTTTAACAGGGATTTGTTATTTCCCGATTGCTTTTAAAATAGTATTTCGTAATTCTTTTCGTTTCTATATTGTATCCCTTTATTTGCATTATCAAATGGGTTTTTTTTATTTTACTTATAGAAATGCAAATATCAGAATATCTGTAAATAACTGATATTTTTTAGATTATTATACATATAATAAACAAAAAATATATATGGAAAAGTCGGGTAAGATGGAGACCTTAAGCTTTGGGGATTTTTGCTGACATAGATATTCGGTGCTGGAGGATTATTGTTTCGACAAAATCTTCTTCAATTCTTTATTTTAAAGAATGATATTTTTTTAAATTTTTATTTTCAAATTTCAGACCCCAAAATTTCGTATTTGAAAAAAAGTCATTTTCTTCATCTTGCCCAACTGTGGGTAAGATGACGAACGGTGTCGGGTAAGATGACGAACTGAGATAAAAATTTAATTCTACATCCATATGCTATCAAAAAGCTATTTAAAACTGTTGAGATCACATATTTATCATAACAAATTGCACATAACAGAAAATAAACATTATCGGACTAAATTGACAGCACAAAACAAATGAAATATTATCAATCGAAATTTGCGATTCAAACCTTAAGAATATAAATCATTTACGAAAATCGCATTGCCATGGGCTTGGACTTCGTCCCAGCCAGTACAGGTGGAATGAGGCCAGAGCTTGAACATAAAACATTGGAATCCCAATTCTGTTTTTCCTTGCTCATAGCAAATGCTACATTCTTCATTATCGAGGTCCTCTGTGACCAGGTTTTGGTCAGTGTCAACGTAAGGAAATTCAAATTAATGACTGGAGACTTCAGATTCAGAACATTAAAAATCATATTGTCGCTTAGTTAGTTTTTTCTTTTTTCTGTAGGATTTTTAGCAGGTTTGTTGTGTTTAGTCTTATTAACTTCAGCCTTCTTTAACTGTCACAGTTTTCGTTTATCTTCTTTTCCCTCTTTCTCCTTCTTTTAAAGAGATGCTCATTTTTCACTGGAATGCCAGTGAGGTGCATGAAGGGCAAGTGGCAGTCAGGTAGCACAACGAGCTCACGAATTAAAGTGGAGAGGTTCGGCATCTTACCCTCCACCCAATTCGTCATCTTACCCGACTTCGCCGTTTTTACTTCGAAAAAAACATTGAAGGTATCATCTAATCAGAAAAATTAAAATATACATCATTGAAATAATACATAATTGAACACGTCTTTATTGGCTCTTAATGAATACCACATGTATAAATCAAAACTATTTACTCCTTGAACGCTATGCCTTTACAAGCAGCAACCAAAAGTTATGTAGGAACAACTCAAAAACACATTACCGTGTACTGTTAATCACACAAATAACGGTACGGAATCTTTTGATGTGACGCGAGTAGCTGGTCGCTATAGGTCTCTGATGATGCAGAATCGGGGCATTCATCTTGAGAAATTTTTGAGAAAATTCCAATTCGTCATCTTACACTCTTCGTCGTCTTACCCAACTTTCTCCTATTACAGAAAACTTTAGAAGAAAGATTTCGCATTAATAACAATAACTGATGCAGATAAGATAAAAAGAGGTAATCGTATCTGTCTCAGCGCCTTATCTCTCCCCCTCTCACATTCCAAAAAGTCAAAAAATTCTAGTAAGTAATATTTGTGACAAATTAAATGACATGGACTTACATCCCTTTAAAAAATGGTATTTGCTTCAGAACAGAGAAAATCTTGCAAACGTTTTGTAATTTTTTCTGAAAAAAAAATGGTTATATGTTTTTTTCCATTTAACTTCAGGATATTTTAACTTAAATGGTTATATGTTTTTTTCCATTTAACTTCAGGATATTTTAACTTATCATTAGTCTGTATAGTCGGTTAAAGTCAATTCAAATTATTTGAAAGTAGATTTTAGAAGTTTGATTTAGCAAAAAAGAACATTTTCTATCTTTTTCCGTGAGAAATTCGATACTTAGCGGAAATATTTTACTTCGCACTAGATCCGTTTCAGTTTTTTTCCGCTACATTATTTCATGAAAATAATACACAATATCACAATGGAAGTTTTTCCCCTTCATGATCTAAGTTTCTTGAAATATTTGCAAGATGCTGCGCTTGCCGTAGTATGAAAACTGTTCATTTATCGACATTTCTATCGAGGTTATCAATACCATGATTTTGATGTGCGACTTACTCATCCGAATAAACGAGTCTCTTGTACCTTGCTGCATTACGAATTATCCCACCGGAGGGCACCTTAGATATGAGGATGAGAAGCCGGATAAGTAGACGGGTTCTCACTTCCCTGGTGGGTGTAATAATGATGTGAGGTTGAGTTGCCTCCGGTCTACTCCGGTAACGGGAAGTACCTCCTGCGGGGCCAAGAAGGGTTCACATGAACCGCTAGACAATAGAGGTCTACTTACCTATAGTGAAATTTTCTCAAAAGTCAGGGCCAATAACAACATGACCTTGAGGATCCCACCTATTCATGACTGGTACCAACAAAAACATCCTGGAGCTGTCGTAGAGCTGAAGGGCGATAGGAAATTGCAGACCACCATAACAAGACTTATTAGTGGACATACTCGCACACTTTCATATGTACAAGGACAAAAGGTTTTTTCTGTGTGCCACACGATGATGATTCATAGCAGGCTAACATAGCAACACCTACACCGTCCTAGTTGACATACCAATCTACTCCAGACCATCTGCTCTCTTGTATGGAGCTGGAAATCCATACAAGAGAGCAGAATCTTTGAAAGTCCTGCGCTGGTTCGTGATTTTCTGTGGGCGAGCGGACTCTTGGACTTGGTCTAACTGAGGACTAGAACAAGTGGAATAAGAAACAACAACACCTCCTGCGGGAGGAGATGGGCTGAGGCCGACGATGGCAATTAGGACTCCACTCTCAGTTCCCATGTTGTTGTGAAGACTACCATTCAGATGACCCAAGATGCCTAGGCAGAAAAGGTATAACTCGTTCTTGGTTACGAATTGTCGAGAGCATCAAAGGCTGAATAGACAATCTAGAGATCTTAAACAAACCATA
>BGPR01000707.1:0-157693 GCA_013235015.1 Araneus ventricosus
TTTCCGCCATTATATGCATATTCTGTATGACTGTTGCACAGGAAAATGAACTGAATCACGCTGATTCTGGCAGAGATTTCGCAATTGTTTGAATGACATGTTTGATGCCCTGGTATTTTTCGTGCTTTTGCGTGCCATAATTAACCCTTAAAAGTCCGATTTTTTAAAAATTGATTTTAAAATGGTTTTTAAATTTCATTTCTTGACTTTAAAAATCTTATTTTGCTGGTTAAGTATGGTTTGTGGCTAAAAAACGGTTTGTTACCAACTGACAACACTGGGCTTTATTTCAGAAAAAAATTTCCTTGATAAAATTCTATAATGTCAAACAGATACGAATTTTAATAAATAATAATACGGATAAGTAATTTCCTTCAACATTGTAGAATAAAATATGGTATTCTCAAGCGTACAAGCAAAGCTAAAAAGATACAAAAAAGCCTCAAATGAAGGACATAATTTTATTTTTATTCTTTTATCAGCACTCTGGCTGCCATCTATATGTTGTAAATTGATTTAATAAACATTTCAGTATGTATCCTATTGGCAACAAAAGACACTAGAGCTTTATTCTTATTCTCAAGAGTTTAGAAGACAAAACTGGGCATCTTGCTTAAAGGCAGCAGTTAAGGGTTTAAGGAGATTGCTCATTTCTATGCCTTGCTTATTTCTTTCTGTTGCCAGTGCTTCTGTTAATTTCATTACCCGCAAGGTATCTCGTTTAAAATTTAAATATATATATATATCCCAGTTACTTCAATTTTTTTCTGTGCTAGACACTAAAGCTAGTATTTAAGAAAGAAATCTTCACATAAAGATGAATTATCTTTCTAAAATCTCAATATGAGCTTTGGCTTTGGGATATTCTTCTTTTTTCCTAAGTCCAGCCTTTTATATTAAGTGTATACATTCAGTCCATCACATGAAGAAATTGTAAAATATTCCAAATTTTGATATGCTCAAATTTACGCAGGGAAGTATTGAAAAAATTTTGGGAAATAATATTAAATCTGCATTTAAAAAAATCCTTTTCTGACAGATGGGCGTGCTTTGCGAATCAATCCCTGCGTGCGAAACCAACCGGCGTGCTCTTCTCCCCTCCACTTTTTCGCATACTTGATCAATTTGGCGAATTTTGTGTTCGGCTGTGTATTATACTGAAGAGAATCGAGTATGCAATTTGGCCCTTTGACCGATCGGGACCGAAATTTGATAATTTGCAGTTTTTATCGCTTCAAATTGGAAATTGCTTGCGCACTTTTTAAGTCATAGTGTTCACATACAGATGGACGAAAAAAAAAAAAAAAAAAAAACAGTTTACCTTTTGGATAATTTTGTCTAAAAATCTGATACAGATCTACAATTCTAGTAATAAGCCTTATTTGATCTATCTACTTATGTGTTCGGACGGACAAACATATTTCCTTTAGACGAAATTCCGGGAGGCATATTTACAAACCCTACCCTGATAGAACTGAGGTAGGAAATCTGTCAATATCATTGGCTACGAGGAGCAGTGACGTCGTTTTCAGCTCTCGCACGAAGCGTACGACAATCATAATAAAACAAGAGTCGTCCTGCTTTTCTTCTCCGTTTTCCCACAGTTGAGCAGAGAAAACATTCTTCCGTGGGTTGTAATATTTTTAAAAATGATATTATTTTTTAAAATATCATAAAAAAATAAAACATCCCACACTGTGAGAAATTATACTAATGAGAAGTGCACGCGCGGGAGCAAAGAACGACGTCATCGGCTTTCGGCGAAGCGAGCCAATCATATTCTCCGATTTCCTGCCTCAGTTCTATCAGGGTAGGGTTTGTAAATATGCTTCCGGGAGGGGGGGGGAATACAGGTGGGGTACCTTTTTCGACTGGACTGAAGCCTACGTTGGGAATATCAGAAACAGCCTAGGAGTGTAATCAGCAAAAAGAAGCTGCGGAAAAAGACATTACTGGAACTGGAAATCCACCTTTCAGTGGTGAATATGAACGTGTGCTCATTTAGAAATTGCAAAGATGGAATAAAGGAAATATTCAAAGAAATCAATTTCAATCATCAATTTTCAAAATAAAGGTGAAATTCCTGAAAGGAGGTATTTAAACAGATCGGATTATAACATGGTATAATGCTTTTAGAAAATATCAATCTGTATTTCTTTGGAAATCACCTTCCGATCACAAATCAAGCTGCCAGAAAGTAAAAATATATCAAAGACCGCTTCACCGGAGATTAGGGTTGCCATACGTACGAAAATGCCACCGCATTTCACCAGTCAGTCCCGCGTTGCTATTTGTCCCGTAATTATGTGTCTAAAAGATTATTTAGAGGAAAACAATACCAACCAAAACTACACTGTGAAAAAAATCCCGTAAAATTTACGGTTTTAAACTGGCAGCTGGGTTGGTTGTGCAAAACCGTAAAAGTTACGAAGTAAATCCGTAAGCACAACGGTTTTCTACCATACAGGAACAAGTTTTTCCCGCAAAAGTTACGAAGTAAATCCGTAGTCACAACGGTTTTTTACCGTATGAAATTAAGTTTTCTCCGTAAAAAGTAAGTCATCGAAGTAAGTGACGTCATCGACTGAGTTGAGTTGTTTTTCTCCTTCTGTTCGAGTTGAAATGTGCTGATGTGTATTATCAATTAGGAATATTAATTAATCAAGGCTTAATTATTAATTTAACTTACTTGGACGATTTCGATGCAAGATGGTGACAAAGCTTCTAGCTCCTCCGAGCCGGGGATCGAAACCGCGTTCATAGAAATAAAGGGCAGTCGCTCTAACCACTAGACCACCGGAGACTTCATAAAATGAAGTAAAAATAATCTATTTGAGTTTTAAAGTCACTATAGTTCCAGTGGCGCCACCTAGTGGTGTAAAAATCAACTATTGCCAGAACACGTGTTTTAAGGTTAGCTTTCATGAGTGACAACAGGTTACCGCAACATGTGTAAACAATAGCGGAGATGGAACCCTATTAAAAACATGAAATGAATGCAATAAAATTACATTTAAGAAAAGGGAAAGTTATCATACGGAAAGCAATACCGTATGACAAAAAATAGAATTTGAACTGACGGTTTTAAACCGTTTATGGCTGGAGCGGAAAACGGTGAAAAACCGTTTTGTCAACAAAACAGCTTTAAACCGTCAAATATACGGGAAAAGTCCGGGGAAAAAACGGATATTTTTTACAGTGTACGGAGCAACTATGAAATTGGGTATGAAAGAGAAACGGCTGAAGTTTTTTGCAGATACAAAGTATATTGATCAGAAATCGTGTCGAACAAAGCTATGCGAATACGTATTTGCTATCCCATCCCACAATGCAAATGTGGAGAGAATACTTTCCCTCGTCTCAACTCATTGGTCGGACGAAAGAAACAGGTTGTCAGTGGAGAGAATTGAAGCAATTTTGATTTCTCGTGACTTGCGCCCAATTTTATAATTATGTGAAAGAAGAAAATGATACAATTAAGAAAGTAAAATCAGCTTCAAAATGTGACTGGGCTAAAGAGGATTAGCCTTGCATCCATTTTATTATTCCACTTGTTCATTTTATTAGAATGTTTAAACTTTATTGAATTTTTATCAGAGTAAAATAAACCATTACCTACCCATTTTTTTCATGTTTTATTTATTTAGCACTTAACCGTCCGTATCAATTTTTGGCAATTATGGCAAATCTACCGGAGATGGTCGTAATGAGTGCATCTGAAAGCTGCAGAAACAGTTTAAAGAAATTAATAAATGTCGAATTTAAATATAGAGTTTCTTTAAACAGAATCTTGATTAACGGCGTTCAAAACTAAGTTCCTCTCAAGTGTATCAATTATTTTAATGAAAACAACGTGATTCTACAGGATTATTTAACCAGGGGGGGGGTACCTCGCGTAGCTTTCCGTGTACTGTCATTATGAGTCGTCGTTGACTCTAGTACAAAGGACTGTAATATGATGGTTTTGTAAAATGCTACATTTTGATACCAAAATGCAGTATTTTAAAATTCATTGCGGACGTAATGGTTTAATTTACGAAAACTCCCCGACCTGACCCGAAGCCCTGCGGTACGACTGAAAGACCTGCCGCCGAGACGGACAATCGAGCGCTGTGGTCGTACGCAAAATAGTACCCATTACGAGCGATTCGTGCGACGTCCCCCCGTTTTACCGGGGTACGACCAGCCTTTGGAGATGGGCCCTAAGAGCCACATTACCGTTACTGTAACCCACCGGGGAAGCGAGAACTTATACTTACTCATACGGCAGATTCTCATCCACGTGACCGCCGTGCCCCCCCCCCCCCAATGGGGCAACGTAATGGTTTAAAAGAAATTTCCAAAGTTCATCTTCAGAATGAGCTAATTCAGGAAAAGACAACACGTCTTGAGCAAATGCATTCATGCAGCTAGAATTTTCTTATATGAATCTATGCATTCATCATTGAATAATGAATACTTGACCTATTTATTTTTATTTTAGCTATGCTTGATTAATTGATGTTGTATTTCGTGTTATGATTTTCCTTCTGAAGCAAGAAAAGAATAACAAAAACTAAGTTGTTATGTTGTGCTACTGCTATTTTCTTAAAGAAAAATAAATATGTATTCATTCTTTAAAGTTCAATTTTTCTGCCTTTTTATTAATTACATTTTTTTTTAAAAAAATCGGAATTTAAGTCCCTATTTTATGATTGATTTCTGTACCAGTATTTTGCCATTCTTGTTATGACTTTTCTACAAGCCGTTATATGACATTTTTCTACTCTTTTTCAGATCAAACTTCAGCTGATTGATCAGATGATTCTTTAGCGGTTGCGTAGGAGTGCAGATGTTTAAAATTCAACAATGAATACCGCGAAATGCTTCAAGGCTTGTTTAGGTAAATTTCAAAAAAATTCTATTTTTCAAAACATTTTGCAGTTTCTTTTTAAATTTTCCTTAAGATTATTCACCTGCAAAAATTAATCCTCATCCCTTCAATGAAAACGACATTTTTCAGTAGGCGAAGCTTTCATACTTCTCTCTATTATAACTACTGCGCATGTTCAGGTTTCATATGCAGATATTATAACGTATGTCTTATTCATGTTGCATTTTGTAACCAGCGGGAGTAGTCTCCCCAAAACTTTCTCGTGCACTTTCTAAGTAGAGATTCGTCAAAATCTCGAGTTCGAATTTTTTTGACGATTACAATACTTTCTCTTTGTATACTTCATATACGAGAAAGTGAAACAAACAAACAAACCTGAAATCAAATATCTGTTGCCACGTTTCAAAAAAATATTACTTTGAAGCAGGTAAAGCAGGTTACTTTCTCTTTATTCTCTCTCTATATATATACTTCGTATACGAGAAAGTAATAAGTTGTCTGTGGATCAAGATTCGCAAATTATTACGAAATTTTGCTATTATTATGCAGTAGCTTCTTTAACTGTATAATAATAATAACTCCTTTTAACAATAACTCCTTTACAAACAAGATTCATAAATCAATATAAATTTTTATCATATTATTTACTTGATAATTTATATCTAATTTCGCTTCAGGAGCAAGCCTCGATCGTTGCAAATACACTAAAGGACTTTTTATACGTCTTTCGAGGGACCAGCGTAAACGACGTACAAATGAAAAGACTGTGACGTCTCCCCTACCTCTTTCCCACGACAGTGAGGACTACACAACGAAGTCCCCGGAGCGACGCAAGAGGAAACGTAAGCGTCATAGAACGGCCCGGTCTTACGCAGGCCCAGAGGGGTCCAGGGAGTGTTGTTCCGTGTGAAGATACCACCCGCGTGTCGCCGATAAAGAAGTCCGGTCAAGAGTTGACCGCTTCCAATCATCACCTGGAAGGAAGGCATACGACTGCGGTTGGGTGATTTGTCCAGCTGGAGGACGAATCACCGAGAAATAATTTATGAGCAACTCCCATGGCCTCTGAGGGTAGGTGTTTAAAAAGGGAGGAAAAGAACGAGACGAAGATGAGAGAGCAGATGAAAACACATGGGGAGCTAACTCCGTTGTGTTGTTTCTCGAGGTCCGAAACTTAGATGAATCGGGCGTATTTTTGACCTCGTGATTTTAGCCAAACTTTTGGCTGGACTAGTTCCTATGGTGAACTGTCGCTTTTAATCGAGCGTCATTAAACCTCGATGTCCGACTCTCGGTATCTTTCTTACTCATCCTGAGTAGAAATAGTCAAAGCTGGCTAGAAGCATCTCTTTGGTGGATTGCGTTAATTTATCAGGCGTTCATTAAAACCTCGATGTCATGTACCGACCCTCGGAATCTTTCTTACTCATCCTGAGTAGATCCAAGTCAGAACCTGGCTATAAGCATCCCTGTGGCATCCCCTCCCCCATTCTAACAAGCGTTCTTACGACCTCGTTACCATATACGGATCCTCGGTATTTTTCCGTAACTCGCCCTAAGTTACTGCTGAACTCCCTAGTTCCTGAACTTTACGATAAGGTTGCATCTCCGACAATACTCACCGTTGGTAACTTCGACGAAGTCAAATCACTCTTATTATTGATTCGCGCGATCTATATCAGGGACTTGTTTATCTTCATTCTTGAATTGTATATACCATCTGTATATTGACCTGTAACATAGCAATATATTCAGGAAGTTTATTAAATTTGATATGCTGAAATTCTGCGACTTCTTTAAGTCCGTTGATCTCTGATCAGACCCCCGGTAACACTGGGCCACGACTTCACAAGACGTATAATCGAAATTTCAATAAACGACTTGAGATAGTATATTACAACGTAGTATGGAAACAATAATTAAATTTTTAAAAATAAACTTTTATCATACTTTTATTGCATGTCCAATTATACATTTTTTAATTATTATTTTAAAACGATTTATGTGCATGCTGGTAGGCAGAGGCGACCTAGACAAACTGGGCAACTGCCCGTGGCGCTAAAGCGGGAGTGTGAAGGGAAAAAAGTGCTTTAATACAGAGATAAAGTCATACATATTTAAAATTTGTTGAATATATTATTGTAGTTTCAATAAGACTATTGGATAATCTTAAATATAGCTAGGGTTGCTATACATCTCGTATATACGGGACTGTCACCGTATTTCACGACTCAGTCCCGTATTAATATTCGTGCCGTTTTCTCCCTAAATTCTGCATCATTATAATTTTAAAATGACTCACCCAATTTTATAATCATGTAAAAGAAAAAAGTATATAAAGTATAATTAGGAAATTAAATCAATTTTAAAATATGACTGGGCTAAAAAGGATTAGCGTTGCATCTTTTTTATTATTCTACGTGTTGTAAGGTCTCAGCCCAGTGGTACTGGGGTCTCATCAGATATCACAAGACACAGCAATACAATATATTAATTTTAATTACGTTTCTTGGTTATTGAACTTTATACAAGAAAAGTTACAGAATTGAAAAATCATTCAAGTAATCTGCCTGACTTCGGATGAGATCGCGAGAGTCAAAAGTCAAATGTTCATAACTGGATGCAATCGCAGTTATAAGTGTGAGTCTACTCGCAAGTAATCGATTAGCAATCGATTGAAGAAAAC
The DNA here is from genome assembly GCA_013235015.1 of Araneus ventricosus. NCBI lineage: Eukaryota > Metazoa > Arthropoda > Arachnida > Araneae > Araneidae > Araneus > Araneus ventricosus. Next base: position 7,560 of record BGPR01000707.1, read on the forward strand.
TGATAAAGTTCAGTCAAAAGTTCACTCAGGGCGAGTTCAAAGTCCGATGACCGGAATAGAAATTTGAGGGATTCTACCGCTCAAATAGTCGAAATAACTACCAAAGAGTTGTGTGAATTGCCAAGGTAGGTAATTGGCAGTGAGGTCTTGCACGCTCACTATTCGAGAACAATTCCTAAGAATTCTTGGATGCTTTTCCAGCTGTCTAAAGAGCTATCCAGCCAAGGTTTGGCTTTCGATTTCACGGGGTCTAGGCGCCCGTACAAGTACAGAATCTCGGGCCGATACCTGACTTCCAATATTCGCCGATCTCGAGAATCGAGATCTGAATCTGAATCGAACCCCTAATTCAATCCAGTCTCAATCTCCTCGTCTCTCCTCCAAACTCCAACTTAAAAAGCCCTCCGTCCAACCCCTATGAGGCGTGGCCGAAAGGTTACGTCTTCGTGATTTGTCTGGTGGTGGACTGTGGTCACCAACCGCAACCCACAGCTTCCTTTTCCCTCTCATCATTCGCAGAGGGCTGAAACTTCAACGGTGACTTTGTCGGTAAGTCAAAATGCCGCCGCACCCGGGAGGTCGAGGTCAGGTCCGACGTGTGGGGTTGCGTGTGCCTTCAGGGTTACGCAAGCCAGGATGCGATTTACGACCCAAGATTTCGTCGCGGCTCCTTCTCTTTGGCGAGTTCGTTGGAGGTCTTCTCCCGTGGGAAATTGCGGGCCCGGAGACCTCACGGTGTTCATTCTATTAAACTGCTTAAACTTTACTGATTTTTTATCAGAGTAAAATAAATCTTTATTTACCCACTTTTATCATGTTTTATTCATTTAGCACTTAACCGCCCCGTTTCAATTTTTGGCGATTATGTCAACCCTAAATATAGCTTTAAAATTCTCACCGTAAGATTATTAAGTCATATTTGCAGGCAACACATGCATATTTCTGTATAAAAGTTTGTTTAACATTTAGAATGCAGACATAATAGAATTTTTTTAAAAAATACATTAGTTGTAGGAGGGCGGTATATTGTTGCCTTGCCCGGTTGGTAAAATTACCTCGGACTGCTTCTGCTGGTAGGCCTATGTTTGAAAATGGTAGGGAGGGAAAAGATGTTAACACCCTTGCTTTCCAGAAAAATTTCATCCTTAATAAGAACGGAGAAATAATGACCGACGCAGAAAATTTGCGAATTTTAGAAAGTGGGAAAACGACGTATAACCGACGCTTTGTGTCGTATAAATGAAGTACTTTATCATTGCAAAAATTACGAATGAATCGGGACTGTGATGAAATAATGCATAAACGTAAACGACGTATAAATGAAAAACGTACAAATAGTGCTTCACTTCATTGTAACATCATAAAGGTAAGTAAAAGGTTGTTCTATCCATGTATAATGACTTCATAAAAGCAAACTAATTACATTTGAAAATTACAAACCATTCTTACAAAATTCTCAATGATAATACAGTATCATCCCTCTTTTGCACTTTTCAAGGGATCAGAATAATGTAAACTGGGGAAAAGTGTAAATCATTGAATACTACTTACTTAGAAACATTACATTGTGAACCTAGAAAATTTGAATTTGGTTTAGTTTAGTTCTATTAAAGTCCCGTTTTGAAGAAACACGAGATGAAAATATAAGGGGACTGACAAAAACTGTTGTAAACGACAAGAAAATATTAAAAACTAGCAATATGCGCATGGCGTTGCGCGTGGAATCAGGACTTCAACAAAATGAAAAAAAAAAAAAAAACCGCCCACATTGACATGAAAAAGTTTTGAAAACAAAATCAAAACAAAAGATACACATTGTTGATTTTCCCGCTTATTTTTCTTCGCAATAATGACATTTGAACTGTAGGAAAACAGTACAGAGTGCGCGGAAAAAGCAATACTTATTCAATCAAATACAACTCAAAATGAGATTATAAAATCAAAACAAAAAGTATCAAAACAAATGAGCTAAAATTCAAAAAATAACCAAACCAGAACCACAGAGAAGAACTCTATGACCAGAAAACGGGACAAAACGCAATATGTATCCGAGCGAATAATAACTAGCGAATGAAATTATTCTTAATCATTCCCACAAAGAATGCCTTTTTTGAAAAACAGTCAAAACACGCTTCAAACAACTCAATGGCGCCAACAATCCGATCCGTTAAAATGAGTAATATTTCAGTTAGGCTGACGCAATACAATCTTCAGATTTATGCTCTGGATCGTAAAACCACAGTACCCCCTTCGTCGTCTCCTCCCGGTGCAATTTTTAGAACGTGACCTTGCGCAAAAAGCTATGGCCCGTTTTACGCAGATGGTAAAAAAAACTCTTTTAGCTCATCACGGAAAAAAAATTCTCAGAATTCAGCGAATTACTTTAGAAGTTCAAAACAAACTTATCACCTAGGTCAGAATGTTCCAGCACTGTTTAATTTACGACTAAACCACCGCATCCAACGAAATGATTTCAAATTATTCCTAGCGAAACATCCTAAAAAGTAAGGAGGAAATAATTCCGAAAGATGGCGCCAGACGTAGCTAGGGAGAAATTGGCCATTATGGAATAGTTCTTCATTCGAAAATTTTTTAACCCTTTAAGAAAAAAAATATTAAAAATGACCGGACAAAGATATTTTAACCGTTCTTGTTTTAAATCACGGAGAAATGTTATATATATTACTTCAAGAAATTTCAACTGGATAACGAAACGTCAGATGCACGAAATTCAAATTTTTTAGGGTTAACCGACTATTTTAAAAAAATTCTCAAAATTAAGTAAATTACGTTAGACGTTCGAAGCAAACTTCATTAAAACGAAAATCGTTTGCTCTTTCCGATGGTGTATTTATATTTTTCGTACAATTACCCGAAAGCATGCTATTGAGAAATTAGTGCGAAAAATCACCCAAAACAACACAAAATATTAAATAGGAAATTTTCTAGATTAAATTTTATAATTCGGGCTTCGAGGTGCACCACTACCTGTATGTCAAATTTCATAACTGTAAGTGCCTTAGATTCGTCTGGGCATCGCACACACATACACACACGCACTTTTTATTGCCTTTTATAAGTATAGACAGGAGCATAAATGTGGGGTAATATTGTAATTTTTTATGCTCTATTCCTAAATTTTAAAACTAAATGTCTTTGACTGCCATTTTCTTAAAATCGGACTTAAAGAATAATCAAAATTAGGACAGTTTCTTAAATTACAACTTCTTATGTTAACTTAATGAGCTAGTTGACTTAATCCGGAATAAAATCAACACAATCTAATGTAATGTTTCAAAAATAGATAGCTTGCAAATTATTTAATGACTCACTCTATTAATCATACTTGTGAAACGAAACCCCAAATGAGTTTGAATGGAAAAAAAAATATCAGGGTCCCAAAATTCCTCACTAATATTTCATTTTTGATTCTTCGACGTTTGTAAACAAAAATACTTAAGAAATTCATTTTAATTTTTAAATTTTTATTGAAAATTGTGAGACTAACTGTTTTAATTGAATTTCCTTTTAGTTATGGGTAGCTAACGTCTCCTTTTCATATTTATTTTTCAACTTTGAGATCGAGACAACATTTTCCCGAAGGATCGTGAAAGCGTTTTCCATCCAGAAAAGGGTCGAATGTGGAAGAAATTTAAGGCTGGGCATTCGCGACCGCTCCACTTCATGCAAATTCGACTGCTCCACGCCAAAACCGGTCGTCAGTGCGGAAAACCTATGGCAATAGTAAGGTGTGGAGCGGAAGTTTGGATATCCAATCCGTCCACGACGGGAGTGTAGGGGAGAGGGAGGAATTGGGATGCTTGGTTCACCGAGGAAATCTGAGAAGGCGGGGATATGGAATCGGAGCGACTGGATTTGTGTTGCCTGGAGCGGTCTTGAATGGCTGGCTTAAGAAGCCTTCATCGAAACCACCATCTCTTCAAAACAAATCAAGAAAACGTTAATGTAACTTGTTATTAGTAATAAACTCACTTGAAGATATAAACACAATCTACAGGATCGTTTAACGCTTCCATTCATCCATTTCCTCGCTTTCTAATAATGGCATAATCTCTTGTTCAAGACCTCAGATTATGCCACTTGACCAGTATTTTAGTCGCGAATTAACACATTGTTGACCGGTCACGAGTTAACTCGCGTTTTCGTGCCCAAACGTTGTTGACCAATCACGAGTTAATTTGTTTTACTTCCACATTCAATTACGAACAGCTCCACTACACCCCTGCACGAGACACGGAAGTACTATCGGGTGTATGGACCTGGCACGCGTTAAATCTGTCAAGGTTCAAGCGTTCTCCTGCTGGCTGGTATCATATGGGGGTTTGGATGGGGTCCGTCCAAAACAGCCCTTGTGTGGCTTCAAAGCGGAAAGTTAATACAGTAGTCTTTCAGTAATTCTGCCGATACGAGACTAGAGGATTGCCGAATTAAGGAAAGTGCCGAATTAGTGGAGGTCCATTTAAAAGAAAAACGAATTTTAGTAGCAAAACCCAAGTTTATTGCACATAATATACAAAACTAGCTGCATGGTCCAGCGTTGCACGGGCAATCTTGAATAATGGGATATTCCCGGCGAAGAGAAGTGAGATCACGTGAGGCCTTGGGATCCTTATTTTTTCATATGCCCGGCTCCGTTTTTTTTTTTCTTTCAACAAATATTGTCACTTACTTTCTCCAAAAAATGTAAATATTCTTTCAAATCTAGTCTTTTTATTACTAATTTTCATATGCCCGCCTCCGGTTTATTTTTTATTGTCGCTATATTTTTATTGTCGCTGTCGGTTATATTTTTATTGTCGCTAACGTAAACGTTCCATTCCCCTCTGACATTTCCTTTGAATCCTATATTGCTTAATTAAAATTTTTAAATCCAACCTTTTAATTACCTTATAGTTAATAACCCAGCGTTTCTCGGAATCCACATTTTTTCATATGCCCGCCTCTGTTTTTTTCCCTACAAATATTGTCACTAAGCTTCCCCAACAAAAGTAAATCTGTTTTGAATCCTCTCTTGTAGGATTAAAACTTTCAGTTCTAACCTTTTTACTACCTTAAAGCAGTTTGGTTTGAATGAAAACGCGAGAATTCTTATGCTTATAAATTAAAACAGATTAGCAAAATATTTGTTTGGCAAAAGAAAAAATAAAACGAAATAAAAACCAGAAACGATAAACGATTTAATAGTACACCAAACTGATAAATTAAACACCAGAAACATATATTTTCGTCTTGCCCGTATTTGAATAATAATGAAAAAAACCTTATAAAAATGAATAAATATTTCCCCCCAACAAACGTAAATGCTGCAAAACACCGTACGTCAAAAAAAGAAAGAAAAATGCATGAAAACGATTCTTTTCCATTGTTAATAAATGCAAACACAAAAGCTCGCTCAAAAAGAAATACCAACTTCCGTTAAATAAATAAAAAAAATGCAACACCGGATGCGAAAACTAATAATAGGGGGGAAACAGAATCCGCCGTGTTTGAATTCACCGTGCTGCAATAGATGGCAGCACGTCAATTCATTCATTTTGACGTTTTTAATTAATATCTTTTTAACTAATTACAATTTCGGAATTTAAATAGTCGAAATGGATTCCTTGGATTATTTTCCATCTTTTGGTACTTACGGCTAGTTTCAGGATTCAGTGGTTCGTGCGAAGATAGAAGGACATACATACATACGTCTGTTGACGTTCGAATTTTAATAGGATAGATGATAAAAGTTTCTATAATGTGCTATCTCGAATAATGTGTCATTTCTTGAGGTCACGTGACACGCCCTGTCTGACCAATCGGCTATTCCTTTGTTCTTCTGTTTCCTTCGACTTTTCTCTTCTGCCCACGTTGTGCCATTACTGTCAATAGGCTATTATTTTGTTCTTCTGTGCTGGCCACTTTTTGCCATAGTTGAAAATCGGCGATTTCTTTCTTCGTCAGTTGCAGCAACTCTTCTTTCACGTTTCATAATTGCCTGCTGTCTACAGGCAGCATCACCTGCAACTCCTCTTTTCCTTTCAGACATCGGAAATAGAGAGAATTGAACAAAGCAAAAATAATAACTTCCAAATATCTTGCACGGGCTATCTCGAATAATGCGTCATTCCATGGCGGAGAGAAGTAGCGAGATCATGTGACACAAACGCTTAGATATACCAGCGTAGCTGGGGATAAATATTTTTTCATATACCCGCGTCCAGTTCATAAACACATGAAGCAAGATACATTACATACATACGTGGCCCGGCGTTGCACGGGCTATGTCGAATAATGCATCGTTCCCTGGCGGTGAGAAGAAGTGAGGTAATGAGACACATACCCAACATTATCTCCTAAATAAATTTGGAGTAAAGAACAGATCTAGCTGCGTAAAAAGTTTGTTTCTGATGGTGATTTTGTCCTTCAATAGCATTTAGACGGAGTTCCCTTGCATGTTGTACCATGGCTGACAATCGGCTATTTCTTTGTCCTTCTGTTTCTTCAGCTCTTCTCTCATGGCCACGTTGGGCCATGTCTGAGAATCGGCTATTTCTTCTGTTTCTTCCGCTCTTCTCTTCTGGCCAAGTTGTGCCATTACTGACAATCGGCTATTATTTTGTTCTGTTTCTTCAGCTCTTCTGTCCAGACTGCGTTGTGCCATGGTTTCTTTCTTCGTGAGTTTCAGCAACTCTCCTTTCACGTTTTCTAATTGCCTGCTGTCTACGGGCAGCATCCCGTGTAACTCCTCTTCTTCTTTTAGGCATCGGAAAAAGCGAGAATTGAACAAAGCAAAAATAGTAACTTCAAAATATCAGCTTAAAATAGCAGCTACCAGAAATATTTAAACTTGATCAAATGAATGAATAATGATTAAAATCACTAACATAACTAATCTACATCTTTCGGCACATAATTTTACAGAAACAAAACACACCTGTAAATTCGTTAAAAATGATTCTGTTTGATGTTATCACGGGATAAAAAAAGAATTTATACAATTATATTTTATATTATATAGTATATTATTTATACAATTATTTTATATTTTCCAACAATACATTTTTTATTTCTGTCAGCGTCACTTTTTTATTGTTGTTGTAACAATGTTCTTTAAAGTAAACAACTTCAACAACAAAATATATTTTGAATTGCGCTGTAACAATGAAAAGCATTGTTATAAAGTATTCGAAACAATGAAAAGTATTGTTGTAAATTAGTTTTTAGTTAATATCTTTTTCACTAATTAAAATTTCGAAATTTAAATGGCCAAATGGATTCCCTGGATTATTCCCCATTTCTTGGTACTCTCCACGCGCTTCTCCGTTCGGCGGTACGTGAGAAGATAGCCGGACATACAAACATACATACACTAGATTTTAATAGTGTAGACTAGCTGCATGGCCCGGCGTTGCACGGGCAATCTTGAATAATGGGATATTCCCGGGCGGAGAGAAGCGAGATCACGTGAGGCCTTGGGATCCATATTTTTTCATATGCCCGGCTCCGCTTTTTTTTCAACAAATATTGTCACTTACTTTCCTCAACAAATGTAAATATACTTTCAAATCTAGTCTTTTTATTACTAATTTTCATATGCCAGCCTCCGGCTTATTTTTTTTACACACACTGTCGCTAACGTAAACGTTACGTTCCTCCAAAAACGTAAAAAATCCTTTGAATCCTATATTGTTTAATTAAAATTTTTAAATCCAACCTTTTAATTACCTTATAGTTAATAACCCAGCGTTTTTTGGAATCCACATTTTTTCATATGCCCGCCTCTGTTTTTTTCCTACAAATACTGTCACTAAGCTTCCCCAGAAAACTTAAATCTGTTTTGAATTCTCTCTTGTTGGATTAAAACTTTCAGTTCTAGCCTTTTTACTACCTTAAAGCAGTTTGGTTTGAATGAAAACGCGAGAATTCTTATCCTTATATATTAAAACAGATTAGCAAGATATTTGTTTTGCAAAAGAAAAAATAAAACTAAATAAAAAACAGAAACGATAAAAGATTTAATAGTACACCAAACTGATAAATTAAACACCAGAAACACATATTTTCGCCTTGCCCGTATTTGAATAATAATGAAAAAAATGGATAAAAAAGAATAAATATTTTCCCCCAACAAACGTAAATGTTGCGAAACACCGTATGACAAAAAAGAAAGAAAAATGCAGGAAAACGATTTTTGTCCATTGTTAATAAATCCAAACACAGAAGCTCGCTTAAAAAGAAATACCAACTTTCGTTAAATAAAAAAAAATGCAACACCGGATGCGAAAACTAATAATAGGGGGGAAACAGAATCCGCCGTGAATGAATTCACCATGCTGCAATAGATGGCAGCACGTCACTTCATTCATTTTGACGTTTTTAATTAATATCTTTTTAACTAATTACAATTTCGGAATTTAAATAGTCGAAATGGATTCCTTGGATTATTTTCCATCTTTGGTACTTACGGTTAGTTTTAGGATTCAGTGGTTCGTGAGAAGATAGAAGGACATACATACGTCTGTTGATGTTCGAATTTTAATAGGATAGATGATAAAAGTTTCTATAATGGGCTATCTCGAATAATGCGTGACACGTCTTGTCTGACCAATCCGCTATTCCTTTGTTCTTCTGTTTTCTTCGGCTCTTCTCTCCGGGCTACGTTGTACCATGTCTGACAATCCTCTATTTCGTTAAAGTAGCAACTATCAGCTTAAAATAGCAGCTACCAGAAATATTTAAACTTGATCAAATCAATGAATAATGATCAAAATCAGTAACATAACTAATCTATATCTTTCGGCACATAACTTTACAAAAATAAAACATGCCTCTAAATTTGTTAAAATGATTCTGTTTGACGTTATATCACGGGATAAAAAAAGAATTTATACACTTGCAACAATACATTTTTTATTTCTGTCAGCGTTACTTTTTTATTGTTGTTGTAACAATGTTCTTTAAAGTAAACAACTTCAACAATAAAATATATTTTGAATTGCGCTGCAATAATGAAAAGTATTGTTATAAAGTATCCGAAACAATGAAAAGCTTTGTTGTCAATTAGTTTTCAATTAATATCTTTTTCACTAATAAAAATTTCGAAATTTAAATGGCCGAAATGAACTCCTTGGATTATTCCCCATCTTTTGGTACTTTCCGCGCGCTTCTCCGTTGGGCGGTTCGTGAGAAGATAGCCGGACATACAAACATACATACATACAGTCGAATTTTAATATTGTAGACTAGCTGCATGACCCGGCGTTGCACGGGCAATCTTGAATAATAGGATATTCCCGGGCGGAGAGAAGTGAGATCACGTGAGGCCTTCGGATCCATATTTTTTCATATGCCCGGCTCCGTTTTTTTTCAACAAATATTGTCACTTACTTTCTCCAAGAAATGTAAATGTTCCTTCAAATCTAGTCTTTTTATTACTAATTTTCATATGCCCGCCTCCGATTTATTTTTTTTACATATATTGTCGCTAACGTGAACGTTACGTTCCCCCCAAAACGTATTCTCTTTTCTTTGTTCTTCTGTTTCTTTGGCTCTTCTGTATGGCCCGGCGTTGCACGGGCCAAATCGAATAATACCTGAGGTCATGTGACACATGCCTAATGTGTGTTATAATATTGTTGAAGTGTGTTATATTAGTGTTTTCACCTCCTGCTTCATCTGGGTGTAGATGAGAGGTCCTGTGATAAATTTGGCCATGAATTCTGAAGCAATACGTTCCTCTCCCTGTAGACGGTATAATCTGTGCACCCATTGAATCACTGGTACGACCTTATGTTATTTTGAAATGCACTGATAATTCACCGGAGCCATCCATCAATCCTTTCATTCTCACTGGATAAACTGAAGCCTGCTCAATTATATTTCCATTATGACAACAATGAGTGTAAATTCCTCTGGTATTCTTTTCATCCCGGAAATACAACCCTCCGCATTTCAGACAGAGATTGTCCATTTCTCCACAGTTGTGTTCTTCAGTTCAGAACAGTTCTAGCTGCATAAAAAGTTTGTATCTGATGTTGATTTTGTCCTTCAATAACATTCAGACGGCGTTCTCTTGCATGTTGTACCATGGCTGACAATCGGCTATTTCTTTGTTCGTCTGTTCCTTCTGCTCTTCTCTCCTGGCTACGTTGTCCCATTACTGCCAATCGGCTATTTCTTTGTTCTTCTGTTTCTTCGGCTCTTCTCTGCTGGCTACCTTGTCCCATTAATTTCTTTGTTCTTCTGTTTCTTCCGCTCTTCTGTCCTGGCCACGTTCTGCTATAGTTGACAATCGGCGGCTTCTTTCTTCTTCAGTTTCAACAACTCTCCGTTCACGTTTTCTAATTGCCTCCCGTCTACTGGCAGCACCCCCTGTAATTCCTCTTTTTCTTTTAGGCATCGGAAAAAGCGAGAATTGAACAAAGCAAAAATAGTAACTTCCAAATATCAGATTAAAATAGAAGCTTCCACAAATATTTAAACTTTATCAAATCAATGAATAATGATTAAAATCACTAACATAACTAATCTATATCTTTCGGCACATAACTTTACAGAAACAAAACACCATTTTTAATTTCGTTAAAATGATTTTGTTGGACGCTATATCACGGGATAAAAAAAAGAATTTATACACTTTCAACAATACACTTTTTATTTCTGTCAGCGTCACTTTTTTATTGTTGTTGTAACAATGTTCCTTAAAGTAAACGACTTCAACAATAAAATAAATTTTGAATTGCGCTGTAACAATGAAAAGTATTGTTATAAAGTATCCCAAACAATGAAAAGCATTGTTGTCAGTTAGTTTTTAATTAATATCTTTTTCAGTAATTAAAATTTCGAAATTTAAATGGCCGAAATGGCTTCCCTGGATTATTCCCCATCTTTTGGTACCTTCCGCGCGCTTCTCCGTTCGGCGGTTCGTGAGAAGATAGAGGGACATACATACATACATACATACATACGTTTGTTTACCTTCGAATTTTAATAGAGTAGATTATAGGGAAAATTATACTATATAATAGATATTACAAAATATAATTCCATTCTGAGCGGAAGCCTATTGTTTACGTCGTGCTAGGGTAGACCGGGCTAGTTGGCCCGTTTTTGTTTCCGAGTCACTGATATCCTCTTGCAACGACTTGTTTTTCCTTTAATGTTCTCCACTCCCCCTTCTGGAAACGATGGACTTCTAAAGGAGCCGGCGATAGGATTATAGAGAGAATGCTATACAACTAAAATTAAATCTTGCTTCCTAATTGTCTCAACTACATTAAATGCCCATGAATAATAAATAGCATCAATTACGGATTGTAACTCAAGCCAACAGGAACAGGGTATGATGTTTTTGTCCTATGCAGTGACAGCGACTCGGGGAGGCGATAGGGGCAGTCGCCCCCCCCATTTTTTGTGGAAAAATTAAATTTCTATTTCATTTTAGCTGCCTAAAACTAGGAATTATAAAAGGCAATAGTGCCAGGAAAAAATAGCAAATTTTGTAACTAAATTTTTAAATTTTGTTGTCCCCTCTATATCCAGGGTACATTTCAGATGTCTATAAAGTTTCTGCCCCTCCCACTTTTGCCCCCAATCGCTGCCACTGGTCCCATGTCGAAATAAATATCTGACACAACATGCAGATTAACATGCCAAATACTCTAAGGGGAAGAAAGGGTTTTTTTGTTTTATTTATTCAAGGACATGCGGACAGTTAGGTCTTGAAGTTAAAGATCTACTGATTAAATAAAACGAGAATGAAAGAAACACTCAGTGCATTCTGGGAAAGTTTTATTCGACGGATTATAGCTCAACAACCATTCCATAATTCGTGAACAAACACCTTTCCAGAACGTAGTCATAACCATTCCCATCTTTTCGACAACAATTACCTGTAATCCTATTTCACGCTGTCAAAATAACTTGAAGCATCTTCCCGTTCCTTCAGACGGTGCCTCAACCTCTTGCGATCTAATTTGGTACTCTTTCAACTACACCGCCAGGAGGCGCTCGGTGATAGTGTAATTCCTCGGCATTCAGACGGATTTAGATCCATGACTAAGGCACCTGGGATCCCCCGATTCAAACTCTACAGTCCCGCAAATGCGGATAGCACCTAAGTTATATTTGGAAAAGCGAGTGCCGAGTAAATGCTGTTATCTGGACCCATCGGTGTGAGAAAATAGCTGCTATTTTTGAAAAACGCCAACTATTACTGCACATTTGTCACCTAACTTTTGTGAAACGTGCATACGAAGGGAAAATACCTCGTTTCGAAGTGAATTATTCCCATAGGTCTGGGGAAAGTCAACTTAACACCTTTTTCTGGTGACGAATATAGCTTCTTCGTTTGTTTTATTTCTCACAGTTCCGAACATCTACGAGACGGAAATTTTTATGCATACGTGAAACTCAAGCTGTTCTTTCATATTTAGCGGAAGAGATGGATGTGTCTCTATTAAATAAGGAACACCGAACAAAACAGCATCCTCTGATGGGGCGAGCATTAAAGCAGAAAAATAAATAAGCGATTTGAAATATCAAATTTATATTTTAATGTTACAAAAAGGGAAGAAGGAAAATATTTTAATCCTTAAAAGACCGATTTTTTTATAAATTGATTTTAAAATGTTCTTTGACTTTCATTTCTCGAATAAAACATAGGAAAGCACTTTTAAAAAAATAATGTTTTATTTTAAGTATGTTTTTAGCCATAAAACAGTTTATTACCAACTAACAACACTGGGTTTATATCAGAAAAAAAAATTCCTTGATAAAATTCTATAATATTAAACACAGATAAATTTTAATAACTAATAATACGGATAAGTAATTTCCTCCAACATTGTAGAATAAAATCCTCAAGCGTACAAATAAAGCAACCAGCGGGAGTGGTCTCCCCTAAACTTTCTCGTATACTCCTAACACATGTAGAGAAAACTAGAATAATAAAAGACGTCAAATAAACTTCCGTAGCAGGTAAACCAAAGTTGGAACCACGCGTGGTTTGAAGGATCAAAACAAATTCAAATCCCCTGCGCATTCTTTTGCGCAACAGGACCTGGCGAGACTCCCTAAATATTTGCTTCCTTACAAAATCGCGCCAGAATTGGTTTTTGGCAAACTGCCAAATTTCGGAGTCCCTTCTTCTTTGCACATGTCACCAGTAGGAATGCGCAGGCAGTTAGTTTCAAAACTGAACAAGTATGCGATTATACAGACCGACAGACAGTCAACCCTTCGACGGATTTGGCCCAAAATTTTATACGGATCTACATTCATGACGATAAAACTGTGTACCAAATTTTATTCCTCTAGCTATTCAAGTTTTTGAGTTATAGCGTTCGCATGACCGCGGACGTACAGATTGACAGACTTCCCGTTGACGGATTTTGTCCAAATGATAGAAACCTACAAATTATGTTTAAAGACCACATACCAAATTTCATCCCCTTAGCTCTAATAGTTTTCGAGTTATCGTGTTCACAGACAGACAGACACACAGACAGACAGACATAATTCCAAAATTGTGTTTTTCGGAATCAGGAAGGTCTAAAACGTGGAGATTCGTCAAAATCTCGAGTTCGAATTTTTTGACGATTACAATACTTTCTCTTTGTATACTTCGTATACGAGAAAGTAAAAAGGATGCGGCCTCAAGTGAAATGCCTCAATTTTTTATATTTTTTTATCAGCACTCAGGCTGACATCTATATGTTGTAAATTGATTTAATAAAGTTTTCAGTACGTATCCTATTGCCAACAACGGAACTCTTATTCTCAAAATTTTAGAAGACAAAAATGGGTATGTTGCTAAAAGGCAACACTGGGCATTTAAGAGTTAATATTGAAGCATTGCCCTTAAACACTCGTGTGACTCACGGAAATAAACCATGCAAAATTTCATACTCATCAAACAGCGTAAAAACAGTTACTTCCGGAAGATGTTTTTTGTAATTAAAACAAAATAATTCCAGTAAAAATTATATCATCAATATTATACTGCATCGACAGTGGCGGACTGGATCTGAAAATATTGGTTGCCAAGTCTACAGTGCCACAATATATATATTTTTAATTTTATTTATTTTAAATGCAATAAATTAAAGTTAATATATTGTATTACTAACCCAAAAATTTGTTGTACATATAATTAATTACAGTTTACAAATATTATACATATTATTCGAAGTGAAATTTACGATTGAATTGGAAATAACTTTGGTGGGAGTATAGCATACTGTACATTTGGAACTATACTGTTATTTTGAGAATATTTTAACCAAACTGAAAATTAAGTGTGAGAGAGCATAGGAAATTTGCTAGACAAAGAGTTCTTTTCTTCCCATTTCTCTTTCTTGCACACAACACATCCGGGGGCCCCATATTGACTGATGTGCAAGGGGGGCCCACTTGCCAACGGGCAAGCTGGCAACCTGGCCAGTCCGCCACTGTGCATCGATATTACGATACAAAACAAAATATCAACTTATTATTCATATGCTGAGATGTGCTTGAAAATATTTTGCCTTCAGTTCTTTTCGTTCGAAATGCACAGAGAAAATCGAAACGATTTCATGACCACAATTTCAAGTCGATTCTACGCCCGTAAATGCTTCCATTTGTCCCGTAACGCGTCTTTCAAAACTAGCGGGCGCATTCCCACCCCCTCCCACTCGACTTTCTCATACGCTTGAACAAGATGGCACGTTTTATATTCAGCTTCGTAGTATTCACAAGAAAGCCGAGTATTCAGTTCGTGCTTTTTGTCCGATCGGATCCAAAATTTGATAAAGATATAAAAGTTTAGCATGACGACCACATACCAAATTTCATTTATCTAGCTTGTTGAATTTTTGAATTATCGCGTTCACATTCACACGAATAGACGTACCGACAACCAATCAACCGTTGACAATTTGGTAAGAAATTTGATACAGAGATACAATTCTCAATATGAAAAAAAACATATGCCAAATTTCATTCATCTAGTTCGTAGCATTTTACTCTCTTGTATACCAAGAATACAAAGAGAAAGTATTGTAATCGTCAAAAAATTCGAGCTCGAGATTTTGACGAATCTTCACGTTTTAGACCTCCTTGAGTCCGAAAAGCACAATTTTGGTATTATATCTGTCTGTGAACACGATAATTCGAAAACTATTAGAGTTATCGGGATGAAATTTGGTATGTGATCTTTACACATAATTTGTAGGTTTCTATCAAATTTTGGACAAACTCCGTCCACGGAAGTCTGTCTGTCTGTCGTGTTAATGTGAAAACGATAACTCAAAAACTTAAATAGCTGGATGGATAAAATTTGGAACACAGTTTTATCATCAAGAATGTAGGTTTTAACAAATTTTCGACCAAATTCGTCAACGCGTTGACTGTCCGTCGGTCTGTATAATCGCATGCTTCTGAGCATCATAACTCCTAAACGCAACGACTGAGGTGAACGAAATTTAGTATGTGGTCTTCTTAAATTGAAGATCTGTGTCCAATTTTCGTTTCAATCGTTTTTTAAAAAAAGTTGCTCTAATTGCATATTCGATTTTCTTTATCTTACAATGAAGCAAAGCCATATTGCGTAATGGCACGGACTGGAATTTTACTTCCGCATTTTGCCTTGCTGCGCGAGAGAAACTCGTGGGTATGCCATTCACCTTATTTTTTCTCCACCTGTTTTAGGGACGCTTGGTGCGTTTAACTGCCGTTTCACTTATTTTTTCTCCACATGTATTAGGGAGTATAAGAGAAAGTTTAGGAGTGACCACTCCCGCTGGTTTGAATTGTCGTGTTCATATGCATACGTACGAAGAGACAGCCATACTTGCCTAAGACGGATTTTGTCCAAAATTTGATACAGATCTACAGTTTTGAAGTTAAGTCTGAACATCAAATTGCATTCGTCTGTCTCTTTCCTTCTTTGAGTTATCGTGTTCACACACAGCCATAATTCCAAAATTGTGTTTTTCGGACTCATGGAGGTCTAAAACGTGGAGATTCATCCAAATCTTGAGACTTAATTTTTTGACAATTACAGTACTTTCAATTTGTGTGTTTCCTATACGAGATATCCGGGACAGACTCAAAAGTCAGGAATATCCGGCTATTCTAGGATGTTTGGCCACTTATTCTACTCCCTAAAACTTGTGCCACTTAAAACCAGCGGGAGTGGTCTCCCCTAAACTTTCTCGTATACTTTCTAAGTGGAGATTCGTAGTGGAGATACTTTCTCTTTGCATACTTCGTATACGAGAAAGTAAAACAAAAAAACAAACAAACCTGAAATCAAATATCTGTTGCCACGTTTCAAAAAAATATTACTTTGAAGCAGGCGCTATAAAATAGGCAATGCAATGAATACTAAAGCGAAAATTCTGCTTTGGAATTGAATTCCCAAAAAACAATTTATACTACCACAACCGTAACAATTGCAAAAGCGCGTGAATAAAAGATTTGCTGAAATAATGAGATCGGTTCGATTTACAACAATAAAAAAATTGTTAACAGTTGATGCTTGAAAACATTATTTATTGTTGTAAATAAAATTTACAACAATAACAGATTGCTACCAATACGCATGCGCATGAGAATCGGATTAAAAGAAATTGAATATGCAATTTGAACGCCTCCTTTTGACGGATTTTTCCCAAACTTTTATACGGACCTACATTCATAACGATAAAACTGTGTACCAAATTTTATCCATTTAGCTATTCAAGTTTTTGAGTTATAGCGTTCGCATGACCGCGGACATACAAATAGACAGACTCCCCTTTGACGGATTTTGTCCAAAATTTGAAAGAAACCTACAAATTATGTTTAAAGACCACATACCAAATTTCATCCCCGTAGCTCTAATAGTTTTCGAGTCATCGTGTTCACAGACAGACAGACAGACACACACAGACAGACATAATTCCAAAATTGTGTTTTTCGGACTCAGGGAGGTCTAAAACGCGGAGATTCGTCAAAATCTCGAGTTCGAATTTTTTGACGATTACAATACTTTCTCTTTGTATACTTCGTATACGAGAAAGTAAAAACGTGCGACAAAAGGATTTTCTCTCCGCATATTTTGTATACGAGAAAGTGAAGAAGTATGATAGTGAATAGATATGACAGTCACCTGAAATATTAAATAAAAAAAATTATCCATGTAAGGAAATGCTAAAAATTATGCGATATATTCGCTGACTGAAGACAGACATCTTCCGCTTAAAAAATATTACAATGAACTCAGTTTTAACCTCTTAACAGTTTTGCCCGAGCTCCAGTCCTGCATCGAATTACGCCATTTTTAAACTTATAAGCTAAAATTAAGGCATTCGTAGACGTTATAACTCGATAAAAAAAATGACCGGTGTTCCATACGTTTCAAGTGTTTATGGACATCGATACGACAACGTTTCCCCAAAACAAAGGCTGTTCATCTATTTAGATAGTATAAAAACTGCACTGTTTTAAGGGGTTAAAAACTTATGCGGGCCGCCAAGAGTCCGTGACGCAGTAAATAGGGTTATCCTTAACTTCAGTTCTGCTTAACCACTGATTAATTCTGAAATTAAAGGTTCAAAAAACGCCAGCTCGCTATCATAAACCTTCATCAGATTCACTATTATGATTGATGTGAATATCTATATGACCTCTTTTATTCCAATCTTTCCTTTTTGTCGATTAAATCTCATATTCTTTGAACCCATCCCCCGTTAGTCCTACAACCATTTTAAAAGTGTGGCCCATGATTAAAGCTTACAAAAAAAAAAAAAAAAACTGAGCCAAAAAGAAAGTGCAGCTAATTAATTTCAGAAATATTATCTTCCCCAACCCCAGCGAGGTGTTCGTTATCAAAGCAATATTTTTTGTGTTCCGAACTGTCATCGTCAGCTTCAGCTTTCTTTCAAATGACAGGGTACAGTTAACAGTCACAAGAAGCGAAAAAAGTATGATTGATCTGCGCTTCTCAGAAGCTCAGCGAAGGCGTTGGACTCTAGTGTTGACCACCCTGGACGACATTAGTCCGCAGGTGGATGAAGGCGTTGGCACTTTGCTTGTAAAAATACTGTCCCATTTCAGAATGAAGAATATTCGAAAAACATTTTTTGCAATCATGTTTGTGTCCACATCTGTTCTTCGGTCAGAAATATCAAACTGATGATGACTAGTGATTGATGTTGAACTTATTTTTAGATTTGCTTTCCTTGGATGTGCAAAGGAAGTCCTCTGTTCAGTGGCGTAAGCGAGGAGTGGGCAAGGGGGATCCCGGGTGCCACTATTTGTGGACGCCTCGAAGACAATATTTTTGCTCTCATTTTAAGTTTTTGACGCCAGAGGTTTGACGAATCAGACTGGAAGGGGTCGAAAAATAAATACTAAGCCCCCGGCGCCAATAAGCTTCGGTGCGCCACTGCCTCTATTTCAGTCATTTTTATCGACTGAACTCTAAAATTCTGGAGTCATTTCCATTTTTATTCATTTACTCAGCTTTTCATTTTTCTGGCTTCGATTTCAAGAAATTCAACTTCAAGCTTTTGATGAATGTTCACGTTTTAGACCTCCTTCAGTCCGAAAGAAAAATGGAATTATATGCAACGAGATAGTAGGCTGGAATTTGGGATTTGATATTTAAATTAAAATTCAAAGATTTCAGTCAAATTATATACGAAATCCGTCCAAGGGAAGTGCCTCTGTCTGTTCGCCAGTGTGCGTGCGGACACTGTAACGCAAAAATGCAACGTGCTAGATGGATGAAATTCGGTACATTGTTTTATCACTGGAATTTTAGTTGCGCGTCAATTTTTGTACTACTTTTGTTTTTGACTATCTGTTGGTCTGCCTATTTGTGTGTACGTGAACCCCATAATTGAAGGACGCGACGAGCTAGATAATGAAATTTCTTACAGGGTCTGGACATTAAGATTCTGGCTCGATTGAGTTCTGAGCTCAATATTGACGCATAAATGCTTATCTTAGAAACTTTAAAAAACTGAAAAATATGTCACTTGATTAAGAAATTGATTTTATATAACTCTTTCCACTTTCTTCTACACTGTAAAAAATATCCGTTTTTTTCCCGGACTTTTTCCGTATATTTGACGGTTTAAAGCCGTTTTGTTGACAAAACGGTTTTTCCCCGTTTTCCGCTCCAGCCATAAACGGTTTAAAACCGTCAGTTCAAATTCTATTTTTCGTCATATGGTATTGCTTTCCGTATGATAACTTTCCCTTTTCTTAAATGTAATTTTATTGCATTCATTTCATGTTTTTAATAGGGTTCCATCTCCGCTATTGTTTACACATGTTGCAGTAACCTGCTGTCACTCATGAAAGCTAACCTTAAAACACGTGTTCTGGCAATAGTTGATTTTTACACCACTAGGTGGCGCCACTAGAGCTATAGTGACTTTAAAACTCAAATAGATTATTTTTACTTCATTTTCTGAAGTCTCCGGTGGTCTAGTGGTTAGAGCGACTGCCTTTTGTTTCTATGAACGCGGTTTCGATCCCCGGTTCGGAGGAGTTCGAAGTTTTGTCACCATCTTGCATCGAAATCGTCCAAGTAAGTTCAATTAAAAATTAGATTAACTGAAATTAATAATAAAGCCTTGATTAATTAATATTCCTAATCGATAATACACATCAGCACGTTTCAACTCAACTCGAACAGAAGGAGAAAAACAACTCAACTCAGTCGATGACGTCACTTACTTCGATGATTTAATTTTTAACGAGAAAACTTGATGTCATACGGTAAAAAACCGTTGTGACTACGGATTTACTTCGTAACTTTTACGGAAAAAACTTGTCCCTGTACGGTAAAAAACCGTTGTTCCTACGGATTTACTTCGTAACTTTTACGGTTTTGCACAACCAACCCAGCTGCCGGTTTAAAACCGTAAATTTTACGGGATTTTTTTTACAGTGTAATTCTACTCACACACCTCCCCTTCCATTCCCTTTTCTTATAGAACAGAGCGGCCGCAGTGCCCTGGTGGCAAGGTATCGGCCTCGGAACCGAAGGGTCCCAGATTTAGAACCCTTTACCACCAAAGATCCATCGTGCATGTAGGTCTGGTGTGCAATGAAACTGACGTCTAGGATCGAAAGTGCTCCCTCTGGTGTGGTGCGGAAGTTTGAAGAGAGGGTGATGGCTCAAGTATCGTCTCGTTATCCGAGCACAATTGAAATTAAGAGGTCCGTCCCAAAAGGCCCCTCGTGTTGCTCCAAAACGGGATGTTAATACAACTAAATTAAACTAAACTTAGAGAATACAGTGCCAAAGACACTGAACTCTAAGTAAAGAGAACTTTGCATTTAAAATAATCGAGGAAATTATCCATAGAGTCAAACTCGGCCATAAAAGAATCTTTATAAAACGGATTAATAGTTAATTGCTAAGAAAAATAGTTGGAAACCTCCAAGGAGTGTGGAACGACTTAACTAGAGAAATATAACCATTACAGAAGAGCAGGCGAGAGAATATGACCAGGACGAATTCGAGTTAGATTTCATGGTTCAGCTATCATTCAAAATCGGAAGACAAGAAAACAAATTTGAGAAACTTCTCTGCGGTACTCTCTCTGCACTTGGAACTAGTTACCTTTCATTGTTCGACGCTGCTTTTGGGGGATGAGCATCGTCAGGGCCATCTTATCAGATTTGAGCGCCCTGGGCTAGAGTGATTTGGCGCCGTCACGAGGAATTCGAGTGTCCAACGAAAATATCTGTCTAATAAAATAATAAAGAAGCAGGGAAAAAAGTAACATGTTCTCTGATCAATACGACAAAGCATAGATTTAACCTTTGTATTTTATTTAGCAATTTTTAAATTATTTATATAATTGATACAAAAATATGCATATTAATTTATACCATAAGAAAAGTATTATTCAAGTACACAGAGTTTATATATTTAGGTAATATAATACATAAATATATGTTTATAAACATTCCACCTTATTTAACATTTTCATAATCACTTATTTCATTGGTATATATGTTTATCTTAAATTATAAATTTTTTACGGCATTTATTTGTAGCAAATTCATTGATAATTTTGGATTGATTTATTTTTTTTCTAATATATCACATTCTATAGATAAGATACTTAGATCATTTGGCTTTGATTGTCCTAACGACGGTCTTAAATAGTTCTTTATCCTCTTTAATGTTGAAAAGGATCTTCCTCCGCTACAATTTGTACAAGCAGTGCCTGGGTATATTCGCATCGCAGTTGTTATGTTGGGGAATGTGTATTCTACTGTTACAAAGCTATAAAGTCGTTTCCCTGAGATGCTAATCTTGGCGACAAACTTGGCGACTTGGCGATAAATTTGGCGACCTTGGCGACAAAGTTGGCGACGAAAGGAATTCTCTAGAAGGACCTCGAACTTTCAACATATTTCTACTGGTTTCATGAACTTTCTAAAGATTATGTCACTTCCTACGTAATGAAGTCACTTCCTGCTGAAAAGTATAAAAGGCAAGCTCTCAAGCCAAGAAGTTCAGTTGGATTTGGATCTGCAAGCAAGCTGGTGAGCTAATAAGAAACCTTTGAGTGCTGTGATTTAATGGTAATCTCTGTTGTGAATTTTTACAAGTGCTGTTTTAATATTTGTGTTATGTTTCTTTGCTTAGAATACCTGTAAAATAAAGAGCTTTATTTTTGTAATCCTGCTTATTGGACTGCATTCACGTACACCCACAAGACGAATTTGTCACACTACTTTTGATTGGATCATTGTTTTTAAAATGCGTTCAACTTTTGACAGTTTCTCTGGATCGCCAATTAAATTTATGTGTTTAAAATGTAAACATTCTTCAACCAAGCCATTTTCTAAATCAACTGAATATTCTTTAATTAAAGCTGCTGCTTTACTTCGAATTATTTTGTCGTCGCATTTTTCTAGATTTACCATAAATACAAACTTGGAGGACATTTAATCGTGCCGATTTTCTTTTAAATATTTCTGCTAAAAGCGTATCGATAATTATGCAAAAAGTATTAATATGGAAATCTGTATGTGTGTTAAATTTTGTGTTCATTGATGTACCCTCATCAAATTGGAATTTTTCTCCTTATTCTTTTCACAGTTTTAAATTCCAGAAAACCTGATAATATTTCGCTTGTCTTTAAATAATGCTTGTACGTTTCTGTATTGCGCCGGTCTTGGAAATATGTTTGTAACGAGTTAAATACGTTTATGATTGTTTCAACTTCTACGTCAATATAGTCTATTTTGTAAACTCTGTCAATGGATTTCAAAATATCGCTCCAAAAGGAAACCATAAAACTGGTTTCCAAAGAATGAAGAGGCCGCGGTGGCCTAGTGGTAAGGTCTCGGCTTTGGGGCCGGAGGGTTCCAGGTTCGAGACCCGATTCCACTGAAGATCATCCGTGTATGAGGCCTGTTGCACGTTAAATCATACGTAGTGGCCAAACGTCCTCCCGTTGGTGTGGCGTGGAAGTTTGGAGAAGGGGGTGCCAGCTCAGGTGTCGTCCTCGTCATCTGACCGTGGTTCAAAATTGCGAGGTCCGTCCCAAAATAGCCCTCGTGTTGCTTCAAAACGGGACGTTAATATAACTAACTAACTAACTAATCCAAAGAATGAAAGAGCTTTTCCAAATTTTTAGCTTCCAGTCTTGCTGAACATTTTAGCGTTTCATCTGTTGAAATAATATTTAGCGCTTCTCTGAATGATTTAAATCCAATAACTAATGCACTAATTGCATCGAGAGGTACTCAATATTTTTGGCAGTTGACATTTTTTAGGTAAATTATCTTTTAATATTTTCCATCGATTTGTTGAAGCAGAAAAAAAGTTATATGTGTTTTGAATAAAAGAAAATATTTTCAAGGCTTCTAAACAACTATTGCTGCATATTCTCCAATCAAAATGCAAAGAATGCACAGAGCATGGTACATAAATAGCTAATTTATTTTATAATTTAATCCTTGCTTGAATCCCGTTATAAATTCCAGGCATGAATTATCGTAAGATTGCCCTCTGCAATTCTGTATATCAATTCCAAAATTTTTATTTACTTCCTTTAGACACATTTCCATATTTTCAGCTTTTCCTACATTTTGAATAAAATTTAAAAATCTTTCCACTGGAGTACCAGTCTTGTTTATGTATCGAGCAATGACTGTCAGTTGATCAGAATAAGAAATATCCGGTGTGTGTTATGTTTGAAAAATACTTCGCTTCCTTTAAACCAGAAATAATAAAATCTCTTACGTTTTTATCCAAAATGTTAATAAATTCATCTCAAATTCCTGTAGATAAATAAGATACGGTTCCTTTCCCCCTTATTTGGATCATCTGCTATGTTGTTGTAATAACGAGACAAACTTCTAAAAGGTAATCCTCTAGATGCCAAAAATTCAATAACTACTATTATTTCGTTGCAAAATAGTTTTTCAAGAACTTATATTTTTTCTCATCTCTATTAAAAAAGACTTTTAAAATAGTCACATTGACAATATAATTGATTCATATAAATTCGTGTATTTTTTATGCTAAGAAGTGAATGAGTGAGTGAATTATTGTTTTATGGCACAAGGGCCCAAATGGGCCATGCTGCGCCAATCAATGTGTAATGATGAATGATGTGTTTATGAGGTTATGATCGTCCAAAAGTTCATGCAGTTGAGGATGGGCTTTACCAAACCATTTGATTCTGCAAATATTAAAAATTTCACATTCACATAAAATATGTCGGACCGTATAATTTGCATCACAAGTTTGACAAATTGGAATCGATTCCGAATGAGGTAAATTTTGATGTGCAAAATACGTATGCCCAATGCGAAGTCTAACTAATTTTACATTAATATTTCTATTAAAATTACATGGTTTAAAGTCTCCAAAAGATGGTTGAATAAAATGAAGTTTATTGTTTATCTGTGTGGGTCCCAGATCTCCTGCCAAGATCTACGAATCTTGGACTTCAAAATTCTGTCAATATCTGGAAGTGGAACATGCGGCCAAGAAATTCGTCTGGCTTCCCTGGAGGCGCTATCCGCTTTCTCATTTCCAATTATTCCGATGTGTTCTGGGATCCAGCAAAATAAAATACTACAGCACCTTCTATTTTGTGCATATTTCCTTAAACAAATGGAATATTCCTAGAAGGTAAAGGCGCCCTCGCTTTTATTCGAACCATGCATTTTATTGTAATCAGAAAAATTATTTTTTGCTTTTGAGTTCATTTTGACGAAATTATATTGTGTAAACGCACTCATTTAAAGTGCATTTTGAATAAAAGCTTATACCTTAAAAAAATTATATTTCATAATGCAATCCCAAAACACTTTTTATTTTACTAGAACGATAAGCGGAAATCAAATTAGAAAAATTTTAGTTAAACTTAATAGCTGAAAATGTGAAAGTAAACAAGTAATTGTTTTAATAACAGCATTTTTGTACTACCACAATTGTACAAAAGTACAACAAGGAGGCGTTTCTCATTGTTTTCACTTAATATTTATTTCTTTTTAGTTGCAATTAAGAGTTAGTTTAGTTTGAATTAAGAATATTTCAATAGGAACTTCATTTTTCATGTCATTGAAAATTTTGCCAAATATTATCTATTTATTTTTTTTAATATCTCGACAACCTAAATTATTCTACAAACTCCCCAAACTCATTTGCATCTAACCAAATGCAAAATACCTGCCTCCTCATATGCCTTATCTCCCATACATTAGCAATTTGAACTTGAATGACTATGCGATATTATTCCTGAGTATTTAAATTCAATATAAAAAGTTTTTACTAACTGTTCGGTTCCCATTTGTTAAATTTGCAGTGATTGTGACTCTCAATTACTGAATTATTTCCATGTATGTAATTCAACAAAAATAAGCTATCGAATCCAAAAAGTGTTATTTTTGTTATAGCAACGCATTTGAAATGTTGTGTATCTTCAATAAAATCTTTAAGTAAAAGTAACAAGATATTCAATAATCTGTTTAAATTTTATATTAATAACAACTAACTGCATTTTGAAAACAATTTATGGTTTCAAATATTAATATTATAAATATATGCTGTTAAATGGGATTTTTATATTTCTAAATTTTTCATTTTTTTCCCTTCATTTTTTAAACTAAAATAAAAAAAGATTAATAAAAAATAATAACAACACTTTTTGGATTCATTTTAACTACAGTAAAAACGACTGTATTCGAGAATGACCAAAATTCATTTCCATCTAACCAGATGTAAATCCAGAAGTCGGTATAAAACCGACCGACACGAATCTGTGTGTGTGAAAGGAACGCATCGCCTGGAAAAGTAGACCGTTGTCAGAAAACAGTGTCAACCCTAGGGTTGGGCAGAAAGGGGGGAGGGGAGGGTAAATGTCACTTTTTCCCTCCGGATATTGAAGTGGGAAGGCCAACTGGATACTTCCTGCCGTATTGCTGTAGTTCTTACTTGTGTGACAGTAGGGAAATTTTTCGTGGGTCACTCGGCTAGGTCTAAAAAGTGAGTGGTCTGCAAGCAAAGATCGAAACATGAAAAAAAAAAAAAAATCATGAGAATAATGTTCCGAAATTTAACCAATACTTAAATTTTATTTGAATAACTAAATTAAATAATTTTCGGGTTCAAAATTAAAATCAGTGTAGTACATTTTTGGGCGCCTTTTGAATCGATGGCGTTCCTGGGCTACCATTGGATAAGACGGCCCTGAGCATCGTAATACTGAACCTGGCCAGGGTGACGAGGACCACATCTGAGCTGAATAGAACAGTTGATGGACGACAGGTTTGAACGTGCACATCTTGGGTCGAATCCGGCCACGAACTCTCGATCTTCCGACATCGAAACATCGTCTTGGGATCTGATCGCAGTTCTACTGATTTTTCACTTCATATTTTGTTCATTCAGTGGCCTATCGAGATTAAGTGCCGCCCGGGGCAGAATATCATATTTTCTCGCCCAGTCGTCGTCAGTAGTTTAGCAAGTGTAAAAGGTGCCCGGGGGAAACAATCCCCCCCCCATGATATTTCATTGAAAAAATAACATAAACACTAAATGTTTTGCCTCCATGGAGAGTGGCGTCCGGGACGCATATAGGCATACTGTACTCAAGCAGAGCACCATTGTAACTTTGGAGGGCTCTGATTGGACAAGCGAATCTGACGGAACTATGCTTTGTTGTTTGTTTACCTTTGACCACGCTCTGCCTTATTCTTCCAACTAGCGATAGCGAAATGTTCTTTGTGTAATACGCCATGGCTATTCGGAATTCCAATCTTCCCCCTTCTTTTGTAAACGAAGTTGTTAAAATCGTTAAAGATTAAACCATCGTTCGAAGCAACCTTAAAAGTGTTTCCGATGTGTATTCATGGATAGAAGAATATGGAAGAACTTTAAACAACATACGAGTGTCTCACTGTTGATGTGGTGTGCAGAAGAGTGGCGTCAGATTCGCTTGTCCAATCAGAGCCCTCCAAAGTTACAATGGTGCTCTGCTCGAGTACAGAATGCCTATATGCGTCCGGGGCATCCTCCTTGCCTCCCTCCCCCATCGCTACGCCACTGTCTACATTTCTATACTCTTATGAAACTAAAATTCAATATTTAATATAAAAACGGTTGTTATGGATTTTTAAATTAAATATAAATTAATCGCTCCGGTTTTTTTAATGAAGGCTTTTAGATAGACGAAACAAATATTTCAACCTAATGCAATTGAGAATGCGGCTGATATTCGTATATATATATAGCCAGGGCCGCCGAGACTAGCTCCGTTGCGAAGTGCTGGCGCATGGTCCACACACACACACCGGCCCCCTCCCGCGAATTATCATTGTGGTGATTAATCAGCGAAGAAGTCTTTCTTCTGATTGCTCGGTCACGCCACATATTATTGTCAAAATCGGACCTCTAGTCACCTACTGCAATCTCGATTCCTATAAAGAGAATGTGTGAGTTCAATTCAAAGAAAATTGTAAAAATTTAGTTCGATTCATGTTGGGCCCCATTTGTAATGGATTAAAAAAAAAACTTCTCTCATCCCGAGCCTGTATATAGCGTTCTGTCACTTGATGCTAAAAGAGATTTGAAATAATTTTATGATTCAAGATCAAAACTTCGATTTAAGAGATTTAAAGATATGATGGAAATATTGCCAAAGGTGCATCAAAATGTAACAGTTAGAGAAATTTGAAAATTAACTCAAAATTAGCTTCCAGGAGTCCAGAACTACACGGTTTCGGATAGCACATTTTTTTGTTATAACAGAATTAGAAATTGATTTGTAGATGATAAACATTTATGAAAGTAATGAAACTGTAAAATTAAATTATTAACCTTCGTTAATAGTTGCAAGAAATGATCATCTTCACCTGTAATATTAGAAACTATTTTAGAAAATGTATCGCTTATGTAACTTATTAAAACTTTTTTAAAAAATTCAGTCTCATTATCGAAATTCAGGTTTACGTTTGAAAACAGGACAACAGTAGTTGGGGGCGCCATCTAGTGACTTCAGATTGAAATAAAACTTATGTTTAAAAGCATACAGAAGTTGAACATTTATAAGCAGCAGCATATTAATTTTGTTTGTCATAGACCATGAAATAAAATACTGAAAACAAAAAAAAAAGAATTATTGAAATTTAAAAATATGTTATTTATGGAAAACAACAATTTTTGACTTTGAAAAAAGTTCTTAATTTACGAATAAGAATTTAAGAATATTAAGAAAGGAATTTCGAAAATTAGGCAGTTAAAAACTTTCAATAAATATCTTGAAGCTCATAAAATACATAATCGAATATGACACACAAGATTAGTTGCAATTTATACTAGTTTACTGTTGTAAATTGATGCAGAGGTATCAAAGGAAACGAGATAAAAAAAAATGGATAATAAATTGTTGAAAGTGGGCTTTGCTATGCAGTGCTATGAAATATTGATGCAAAGTGCAAAAAAAGATAGAAAATGTTCTGATGATGAAATATCGAAATACGAAAAATATTTTCTGATATAATTATTCACATGAATAATCTTATGTGTATAGCTCAAACATAATTAATTTTATTAGTAAGGATTTCATTTCTTAGTGAGACCTATCATTTTTTTAGTAAGGACATTCCATAATATACCTTACATTACACTACGACACACCCCTGACTCCAGAGATAAAAATCTCCGGTTTGCAGTTTTGATGGGTGTGTGTAGAATCTTTATTGAGTAAAAAAAAAAAAAATTCTCACAGAATAAAACAAAAATATATGAAACAAATTAAATACATAAAATAATAAATCCAAGTGAATATACAAAGAAACATACTAAATACCAAACACTATAAAATAATGATGCAGCATTGCAAAAGAAAGGACCAAAGAGAAAGAGAGAAAAAACATTGCAAACAAACTAGTTGGGAGTGTCTTGTCACTGAGGGGGGGGGTCCGAGTCACTGTCTGAAAAATGACTGTCAATTCCAGGGTCCAGTTTCAACAAGACCTCTTCATCGGTAAGGAAGTTAACTAGTTGGATGATTTTGGATCTTGAGCATTCGTTGGAGAGGCAGCTTTTCCACCAATGTTCGGTGAGATGATCACTTGGTTTCGTCATGTGGAAAGAGACAGTCAACGGGCAGCTAGTAGCAAAGTGCAGAGGGTCGCCCGCTTCCCCCACAGGCACAACGATTTGTAGGAATGGTACATGGCCACTCAGCGAACTGAATAGCCTCCTCGGTCCAGGGTGATGGGTATGATATTATGGATAAGTCTTCGTGTTTCACCTTCATCCCAGTCTGTTTGCCATCTTTGAAGTGAGGCGGTTTGGAAAAAAATGGTGCATCGGCCGGGTCCATAATATACAGAGAATTTCTCGGCGAATTATAAACAAAATCTTTCCTATTAAATTTTATAATTGTTCACTTCACTGATAACTTTTAAGATGTTTTACCTCTAATTTTTAAGGAAACTGCGATGTGAAATTGAGTCACGAAATGTATGTTATGAATAGATGCAATAGTCAACAGAGAACAGATGACAACTGTAGATAAAGTGCAAAGTAATGGTAAAGACGACAAAGAAATCCTTCCCATATCTGTCAAAAATCTTAAAACATATATTTGAGCCATATGAGATGCCGCGGTGGCCTAGTGGTAAGGTTTCGGCTTTGGGGCCGGAGGGTTCCAGGTTCGAAACCCGATTCCACTGAAGATCCGCTGTGTATGGGGCCTGTTGCACGTTAAATCATACGTAGTGGCCAAAAGGCCTCCCGTTGGTGTGGCATAAAAAGTTGGAGAGACGGGTGCCAGCTCAGGTGTCGTCCTCGTCATCTGACCGCGGCTCAAGATTGCGAGGTCCGTCCCAAAATAACCCTCGTGTTGCTACAAAACGGGACGTCACTATAACTAAACTAAACTTGAGCCATATGAGAAATTAATCCATCCTTTAAAAAAATTAAGATTATAAAACGGAGAATTAAATTTTTACTCGAATTTTAACTGTTTTGATTTGAATAATGAAATACTAAGTGTTTTATTTTTCAATAGGAAAATGCAAGAACTTTATTGCGACTTCTACTGAGAAAGTTCCATCTCTGAGAATAGAGGGTAAGTTAACTTCAAAATCTCCCAAATATTAACAATATGTCGGAAATAATTCGGAATAAAATATTTCCAAAAGGTCAGTTATGAACTGTTCAATAAATTGCATTTACGTTACCAAACAAATAAAATATCTGAATATTTTTAGATTTAAGCTCGCATTTGTAAAGAGAAAAGGTTTACTCGCCCCTTTCCTTCCCAGGGGAGGCCGCGGTGGCCTAGTGGTAAGGCTTCGACCTCGGGACCGGAGGGTCGCAGGTTCGAAACCCGATTCCACCGAAAATCCGCCGTGTATGGGGCCCGTTGCACGCTAAATCATACGTAGTGGCCAAACGTCCTCCCGTTGGTGTGGCGCGGAAGTTTGGAGAGGGGGGTGCCAGCTCAGGTGTCGTCCTCGTCATCTGACCGCGGTTCAAAATTATGAGGTCCGTCCCCAAATAGCCCTCGTGTTGCTTCAAAACGGGACGTTAATATAACCTAACCTAACCTTCCCAGGGTCGACCATGAGCCGTCCTTCAGATATTTCATACCATTAAGATTTTAACCTACTCTATTAAAATCCATGAATCAAATGTGAAATTACAGGAAAATTTTTAACATTTTTCTGAAATGCATTTGCTACTCGCTTAGATGAGAAAGGAATAAAGCAGTCAACTCTGCAATGGATGCGAATCCAAAACTGTTGACAAATTATCACAAATAATCATTGTTCTATCCCATTACATGTGTAAGTTATGAAAATGTCGTATGTTGAGCGACTTATTTTCTTTAAACCGATTAATTCTCTTTTGGTAGCAACCACTTTCACAAAACTTTTAATTTGAGGTATTTATCTTTTGAAAACTTCTCGGCGCATCACTTTTCAGTTTGGAAATACGTATGCACTCTTATTGTATTAAGAGATTAATTAATGTTGTAATTTTTATGTGAAAAATATCATCAGTGCATCATTTCTTTAGGTACTACGTTGATCTGTTCTTATACATGATATAGTGGTTTATTCGTTGCTATAAGATGCACCATTTGTACATCATCGCGCATGTTATAAGCTGTCATAGATTGCGAAAAAATATCCATACGTAAAAAATAAAAGAATAATTTTCCACCTGGTTACCTGCTTTCTTACATTATGAAATAAAAATAATTAAAACGTTTTTAATTTTCTTTTCAATCGGTTTCACGTGAAATCAGCCTTTCTTTTTAAATTTTCAAAACATTAAAAAAAAATTTTGACCCCTTTTTAAATTCAAGGAAAAGTACTTTTTAAGCACTACTTAAAAACCATTTTTCTTATTTCATTTTGGCATAATTCTTTTTCGTTGCGGATGTTTCCCTTTGTCGGTAAGCAGTCATAGATTAACATCAAAATTTCAGAAATCTTTAGAATAATCTAGTTTATATATAACATAAAATTCTATCCTTTACATAACTCAAGAATAATTTACTTTTGGCTTATAATCTGGCGTAGCAGACCAGAGCATTAGTAAATACAAAATATGATATGCTAGCAGTATCCATACGGCGTTGGCCATAACATGCTTTCTAGGAACAGAAAATATCATTGGGCTCCTTGCCAAGTCAAGATTCGAAAGATTTGTGACACGCTAAACCAATAAATAGTCCAGCAGAGAACGAATATCTCCGTCAGTTTGAGAAGAAAATTTTTGAACTCATCAGACTGCAATTAATTAAAACTCGATAAGAAAGATACCTTGAAAGTCCTTGTTTTAAATTTGAAAGAAATATTCCAGCTATTACCTCTAAAAATTTGAAAAGATGACAAAATTAGATTATTACAAATTCGAATGCAAGAATTTTAGTTTTAATTCTTAAATTTTTTTAGAGAAATTTCTATCGTCTAGTTACTGCCGCTGGAACCTTTTAACGCAGAAGTTGAAACCTTTGCTTCGTATCTGGATAGATTGGAAATGTTCTTCAAACGAATGATGTGCCAGACTATAAGAAGGTACCGACCATGATTACGATGTTGTCAGCTGAAACCTATGCATTATTGAGGAATCTCGTCGAACCTGAAAAGCCAAAGGATAAGAGTTTTCAAGCATTGACCGCCATTCTGGAGAAGCAGTTGAACCCGAAACCACTACTTATTTCGGAGCGCTTTCATTTCTATAAGCGAACCAAGTAGAGTTTTGTGCCCAGTTGAAGAAATTATCAACGAATTGTGAGTTCGGACAGTTTCTCAACGATAGCCTACGAGACAGATTGGTGTGTGGCTTACTCGGCGAAGCTGTACAAAATTAGCTATTATCGGAAGCTTACTTCACTTATGAAAAAGCGGTAAACATCGCTATAGCAATGGGGGCGGCTGCAAGAGATACCGGTGAACTTCATACCATATGTGCAGTGGCGGATTTCCGCACAGGTATTAGAGGTTGCCGACTCTAAGGGGGGGGGGGGCCTCAAAATCTATGCGAGAAACATCACAGCGCTGCGCCGACGGTAAATTTGCGACATTGCAGCCTTGTGAATATGTCTTGTATAATCCTCTCCTCACTGAAAAGTTTCTCCCTCATTGCTTTAAAAAAATTAATGAGAGAATGAAAAAAAGGCAAACGAAACGTTGGGGGGAATTAAGCCCTGGTGTTACTAATGTGTATCATTATTGATAAATTATCCTGATAGTCACACAGGAATGTACTCTATAGCAAACGAGATATGCAGAAGACGACATTCCTTTGATGATACGCCCATTGGACCCAAGACGCGATGGTCTGTAAATTGATTTCACAGGTGTAAAACTGCGCAGGGCAAAGTAGGTAACTAACTGCTTAGGGGCCCACAAATTTTGGGGCCAGACACATAGTAATACATTTTCTTGCATTATTATCAAGGTAATTTAATTTAGTGCTTTTATTTAATTTTAAGAACCTAGTACTGGAATTGAATTTAAATTAAAATCAAGTATCGCGTAAATTTCAGGACGTCATTCTTAGGATTTTTTTCATGTTTTCAAATTCGCTTGCAGATGCAGTGTGGTCCAGTTTGTTTCGCAGTTAGCTGTTCGACTCAACAGTTCTGGCAAACTTTGTATCAGAGTATTTAGATTGTTAAAAAAGTTTTTTTTTACTACTTTTTAAAAAGTTACTTACTAAATTAAGATTTTGTATTTTTTAATTGCAAGATACTAACACCAACTCTCCTTAATGTGATCCACATTTAAATATTTTGTTATTTCAGTTTGTCTTAATATTTATAACTTCAAAACAGCTTGTATAGAGATTAAATAGATTAAACAGCGATATTAAATTTTATGAAAGTTGAATATCCTTAATACCCATGTATACTTATAAATTAAATACATTACTTAGATTGCAGTTCGTCGATAACTATTTGAAGATTCAAATTCAAGAGATTATGTGTAGAAAAATCCTCATCATTTGGCTTCTCTTAGAGTGCAACTAAAATTCATATCGCTGCAATGCAGATATCTTCCTGAATCTTAATTGTATTCAACTGGAATTTTTATATAAACTGCCCTATATATCTGACTTTGAAGTATGAAAGAAAAATTAGGCTACGTTTCGCAAATGCGTTTGCGCAAAAACCGAAACAAATCACTGCTACTTAAATATTTTATATTATCAAATGAAGAACATCTCTGTTTGGAGTAAAATTAAAACAGATAAAGGGATGCAAAGGTATTTTAATTTCTTTATCTATTTTATATGTACATATAATTAGGGTTGCCGTACGTCCCGTATGTACGGGACTGTCACCGTATTTCACTACTCCGTCACATATAACTGTCCCGTTTTCTCCATAAACTCTGCCGGGAACAAATAGAATGCACTATCGCATATTTATAGGTTAGAAAAATTGATATTGGCAACACTGAGATTCTATTCAACCATTTTGTATATCTAAAAGATTATTTAGAGAAAAATAATACCAACCAAAACTGCGAAGCAATTATGAAATTGTGTATGGAAGAGAAATGGCTGAAGTTTTTTGCAGATACGAAGTATATTGATGGGAAGTCATGTCTAATAAAGCTATGCGAATACGTATTTACCATTCCAGTTCAAAATGCAAATGTGGAGAGAATACTTTCCCTCATCTCAACTCATTGGTCGGACGAAAGAAACAGGTCGTCAGCAGAGACAGCTGAAGCAATTTTTATTTGTCATTATAATTTAAAAATGATTTGCGCTCAATTTTATAATTATGTGGAAGAAGAAAATGATAGAATTAAGAAAGAAAAATCAACTTTAAAATATCACTGGGCTAAAAAGGATTGCCTTGCATCTTTTTTATTATTCTAGGTGTTTATTTTATTAGAACGATTGAGCTTTATTGAATTTTTATCAGAGCAAAATAAACCATTACCTACCCACTTTTTCATGTTTTATTTATTTAGCACTTACGTCCCGTATCAATTTTTGGCAATTATGGCAAACCTACCGGAGAATAACGATTCTTTCTTTCTAATTAATAATAAAATTTTAAATAATGACTATTGCATTATTAATTTCTTGGACATAAACTTTGAAAATTTAAAAATTCCTAAAATTTTTCATGAAAGTAAAGATATTTTTCCTCTTAAAGATTATACAGAAATTTCGATTGCCTTTAGGTATTCCAAAACTTTAAAAAAACGTATCTGCAACTATAATTTCTATAGTAAAAACCTAGATCAAATTAAGGATTCGCATTGCTACTGCAATGATGATAAATATAAAAATTTTATTGATAAAGGGCACATTATTACTGGTGACTTGGGAATTGTTGACTCCATCTTGTTACAGGATTTGATAGGGAGGGGAACAAAATTTAGATTCCCGAAAAATTGAAGTTCAAAAAGACTTTGCTTTCTATTTGCAAAGATTTAGATTTGTTTATTTCCAAAATTGCAAGAAGACACCATTGGCCAATTTAGTCCAGTCAACGAAGGCCAAAAATCGACAATAGAAAAAAAAAAATTTGCAGTTTCGAAATTCGGCACAGTTGTTGGGGGTAGTATCCTAAACGACATGAAAAGTCCCCGCCAGTGGGGGATGCGCGGGGGTACCGGGGTGAAAGGGGGGGGGGCATTTTCAGTTTTTCTTAAATATCTCGAAAACTATGGGTTCTATCGAAAAACACTCAGTGACAAAATTAAACTGCATGCGATTTCCTACAAAAAAAGTTCTACGTTTTTATTGTAGCATCAATAGTTTAGAAGATACAGGAGGATTTAAAAGTTAATATTTCTAAAATTGCTTACTGTAATGGTAAAATCGATCAAAAGTTCTGAATGAACAACCCTTATAAAAACCTCATGGCTATATAATAATTATACAAGGGTAGTATTTTATGTGTCGGAGCGGGGGGGAGGGTGACAAACCCATTTGATGAACAATTATGCTCCCTTCCTCCCCTCACATCCGTTCCCCTTCACAAGTTTCCTTCTACTCGGAGTCTAGTCAACGAATTGTAAATTTAAACAGTGTAAATTCGGCACAGTTGTTGGAGAGAGTGCCCTAAACGACATACTAAAAGTCCCCGCTTAAATATCTCGAAAACTATGGATCCTAGCGAAAAAACTTCAGTATAAAATTAGACTACATTAAATTTCCTACAAAAATAGTCCTACTCCTTGTTAATAGAATGATTAGTTTAGAATATTATAGAAGTTTGAATATATATATATATATATATATATATATATATATATATGTAAAAATCTCACTTAATTTTATTTCAAACTAGCTGTTACCCACGACTTTGTGCGCGAAGAATTTGACTTATTATTTTTTTTAAATTCACGAATGTAAATGTTTCGTTACATGTTGAAACGGGAAATTAAAAGTTTTGAAGGTTGATAATACATAATTGGACGACTAACAGGAGAGTCTGCTGATATAGTTAGGTAATTTGTTTATCTATGCTAGCACACTTTTGTATACAACGTTTTTTGTTTTACGTTTTCTGCTCGGATGTAGAGTTTTTGTGGGCTGGACACACGTGAACACTACACATATAGTTAGTTGCCCATGCGAAAAATATGGTTTTTCCAAACGTACGCCTGCTCCTTTGAGTGTCTGGCCCTGAGCCTGGCATATGCTAATTTTAAAGGGAATTGTCACCTTTTGAACTGGGATGGTAAATTCTTCGGTATTATCGGTATGCGTGGAATTAAAAAACTCTCTCCTCTCACTATGCCAGTCATAACAGTAGCTGGCACGACGTTCTGACCTAGGTATGTAATTTGTAACCGTGCGCCATTGCGCAGTCTCGGTTCATCCAGGTTGCGTATCAATAGTTCTAGCACACCGACGTTTAATCTCAGCTTGTCGGAAGTTACCCCTGACAATTCTAAGGAGTGTAAGAATTCTACAGGATATAATGTTACTTGTTATTGCCCATTACCTTATCTACAGATAGATATTCTGTAATACATCCCTCCATTTGTGAAGTAATTTTTTTTCATTTATCTGATCTGAACTTTCATTAGTCAGTGCCAAAATTACCCATTCAACAACCAATCTCAATTCCTCATATTAGCTTGTAGGGCAGGATAAACCTTGCTTATCAGTTCCTCTGTACTGTGAATAATTTTGAAAAATTCCCAATTTAATACATTGTTGGAATCTCTAGCAATCGCTAAATCTATTTGGCAACTGTATCAAACGCCAAGTTTGAATCAGTTCTTTCTTTAGTAAACAAAACGTTGAATTCCGCGTTCTTTGGGTTTATGTAATCTTTCTTTTTAAATCGGTTAAAAAAACTCTTAAAGCATTAAAATTCGAAATGGAACTATTGTAAATAGCTAAATCGTTTGGTTTAGAATTTAACCGCCATTCATTATCCAAATCGTTTGGTTGCAAATTTAACCGCCAAACAAATCTTAGATGTCGATGAAAAGAACGATAAATAATAATTTTGGCAACCTTTCCACTAAATTAGGCTCTTATTTTAAGTAAACATTGAAAGCTACAACAATAGAAATATTAAATTTAATATATTCAAAGTTATCTATCAATAGATTTCTGTCCCGGCGTCTATTTTGCAATTATTATTCCGCAAATTAATTATTATTTCTTTTCTCAGCAAGATCACGTGATGCTTGATTCGGCATGTTTACGCATTCCTTAAGGATCACGTGACATTGAAAAATAAAGTAGTAATCTTCATCGAGAATCGCCGAGTCAATGGTCTTTGTTAATTATTTAATTGTTGTCTGTAATCAAAAATATTGAATTTATGATAAAATCATATGTCCTATGTCCGTTCTTAGTTTTCAAGATACAACTCTGCCAATTTTCATCCAAATCGGTTTGGTAGTTTGGTCGTGAAAGCGTAACAAACAGACAGACGGACAGTCACACTTTCGCATTTATTATAATGCCCATTACCGTATCTACATATGGATATTCTGTAATATCTCACTGTGAAAATTAAACAAAACATCGAGAGAATAATTCAATAACGTCATTGGGTCACTGTGTAACCGTATTAAAAGCTGTAAATGCTACGACAACAGGAAACCGGTAGTGTAAAGTCTCCTTTGTTGTTTATGGTCAAAGAAAGCAATATTTTCTTATATTAACTTTAACACTGGCAAAAGCCCGCGCGCGAAATAGTAATTTGGCTTGAATTTATTTCTATAAGAATAAAAAGTATTGTTAGAAATTACGTTACAAAAATGTTTTAAACCTTAATAACAATCAGAGAAAACATTTCATCTCAATGGAATTAATAGCATTAAAAAGATCATTTCTGGTCTTTAAAATGGCATAAAAATAATTGTCTAATAAATATTTCAGAAGTTATTGGCAAAAAACGTCTAAGCATTATTCTTAAAAGCGGCTAATTTTCGTTATTTAATTAAAACTAATTAACTCTGAAAGTTAAAAATAGCACCTTCGACGTCCTAGAAATATGCTCTAGAAAGTCCTGTGCAAATTTCATGTCGCTACCTTTCACCGTTTAGGAGGAGTTCTTGTGACCGACCGACAGACAGACAGATACATGTAATTTTCGCCTTATTTTATAGATATTTATAAACATAAGCAAAATTTTCAGAAATAAAAGTGAATTAATTCAAAGTCTAATCGTTGTCTAGCAACGGAGTAGTTATAAATGTGTGTTATTTCAAAATTGTCTGCACGTTTTTAAAAATTATTAAACTTTAAAAAATGAATAAAAATTGAAGGAAACATGTTACAGAAATACATTTGGCATCAATGAAAAGGTAAAATTTGTAACTTTAAGCTGGTATAAAAATGATTTTTATCGGACAATTTGTTCCGAAGTTACAGCGGAAAAAAGATCACGTGATAGTTGATTTTAAAAATAATTTATTCCACATGTTTTCGCATTCCTGAAGGATCACGTGACAGTTGATTGAAAAATAAAATAATCTTCATCGCGAATCGCGGAGTCAATGGGCTTTCTTTGTTAATTATTTAATTGTTATCTGTAGTCAAAAATAATTAATTTAACGTGATTTCACCTATCCTATGTCCGTTCTTGGGTTTCAAGCTACAACTCTGCCAATTTCCATCCAAATCGGTTTTGTAGTTTGGTCATGAAAGCGTAACAAACAGACAGACAGACACACTTTCGCATTTATTATATTATTAAGGATTCTAATATTATATATTTTAAAGTCTTAATGTATTCCCAAATCATTTTTCTTGAACTCCAGTTTCGTTCTATTTCCCGCTCTGGACGTATATTAAATCTCTCGTTTTGGCATATTTATTACTAAAAGAATATTTTAATCGTTTCCACGCGCACACAACTCGCGAAATCAGCGACTTATTGCCGAAATCAGCGACTTATTGCCGCCATGCATTTTCCCTCAAACACTTACATAATATACTAAAAATAGCTTCCCTTCACTTTGATCACATGTCTATCTGTTAAATCCCTACCTGAGAAAAAGCAGGGATATTCTGTTCTCTTTCGGCATGAAACTTAAAGCATGATGTACGTATATTCCGTCACTCTCCGATAATAAAAAGAAATTAGTTAATAACTCGGCCTGTGCTTTTTGTTTAACGAAAAGATTTCATATATATATATATTATACACACGCACATACCAACATAAAAATATGAATAACCCATTTTCGCACTTGCTCGTAATTAAATTTCACCATGTTTTTCTAGTATTTGATCAAGTTCGAACTCCTCCTCTTCTTTTAGAGGTGCACCATTGGTACAGGTACCATTACAGGTGCCAAAACAGAAACGCATTGCTAACCGTTTGTTGCTCTGTCGCTCCTTTGGTTGGAGGAATTGAGGAAATATCAACTTTGATCTTAGTTGATTTGAAAAATGCTGCATATTTACGTTTATTCAAATTATATTTATCAGCAGGGGCTTTGTATATGGCTAGGAACATCTTCTCACCTGCTTGTGAGATAGTATCTGGTGTTGATTAGGGATAATAAAAGATGTCAGCAATGTTTTTCATCTGGTTCAGTTGATTTTTGAACAATGTAACTATAAAGCTTTGCTTTTTCTTTAAATAGCTGGTGTTAGTTCACAGCCACTGAATGCACGGAGAAGGAGGATGGTTTGGGCAAAAGAAAGTTCTTTCTGCAGCTTTGTTGTAAAAAATAATTTATCTTCAACTTTTCCCTTGCCAGGCTTCATCAAATAAATGTTACTTTCTAGCGGTGCCAAAGCAATCAGTAACACGACAAGATCTACGCCTGTAACTTCGGATGAGAAGTTGCTTTCTCTAACCCAGATCTCACAATATCAGTATCAGCATCCCCTGTAGCGACTCTCGTTTCAGTTCCTTTAGCAGCCATTTTCTGTGTTAGTAATTGAACACGCCTGGTCTTATTTCTTCAATGGCAAGAATATGTTTCTGTGGAACTGTGACAGACTGGTTGCGAGCTTTTAGTTAAACTCAGCATAGATATGTAGATTTAGATTATACTGCCTAAATGCGTTCATTTGGAGCGTTAACAGAACCAAAAGACTGAGTAGAAGGGATCTTGTGGAGGGGAACAGACATGAGGGGAGGAAGGGAGCACGACTGATCATCAAATAGGTTTGTCGCCCCCTCTTCCGCCCTGACACCGCCACTACTCTCGACACATGCTAGGCTTGGGTTGATACACGTTTTTGCCGTATCAGATACATGTGGATACTGATACTCGTTTGTACCCGATACATTTACTTGATACTTTTGTATCTGATACAGCCAGTAACCCATCCATTCCCCTTTGAAACGGAACTTCGCCAATCGGGTACCGATACATTTACTCGATGCTTTTGTATCTGATACAGCCGGTAACCGATCCATTGCCCTTTGAAACGGAACTTCGGCAATCGGGTACCGATACGATTCTTTCAAGTTGCGATGACTTCGCGTCTTCGGAAGAAGTATTTCTGATGATGCCCAGATGGCTTCTGTTTTGACAGTTATTAGACTGATGGGGGGGAAAGGATTTATTAATAAAGCTGTTTCGCTCAAAAGCTCGCTCCGAGCCGCGTGCTTTTATTTTATTCGATCAATGTAATTTCTTTATTTCAGATGTTAGCAACGATTAGTGTAGATGGCGGTTATTTCAAAACACCCATTTTTGGTTATTTCAATTCCTAATTAACCTGGACCAATGTTTAGGGTTGAGATTTTTTTAAAGCTCTTTCGGTGATTTCCACTAAAGGGGATAACGAAGCTTCCTGTAATATACACGCCTCCCAAAATTTCCTTAGTGGTCGCATCGAAGGGATTTAAATATCCGATATTTCAGACACCTATTAAATGACTGCACCAGGAATAATTCCTTGTGCATTTTTAATGGTGGAATAGGCTGGGACTTCAGCAATTTAATGAAAATGACATTTATACTCAAATAACCTGTGGTAGGTTACAGAACTCGGGACGTTATAGGTCAATCAACTCAAATAAACTTCAACGTGTAGGAGGTGTGTATTATTTGTACCGATTGAACTAACAGTATTACATTTCAACGATCACCATAAAAACGAAACCTTGCCTATGACCTTTACTATTTAATACAGTGTTTCTAATATATTATTTAACTACATTAAATAAATTTATTTTAATTGTAAAAATACTAATTCAGATTTTTTCTAAAAACCACCGCCCACTGATTAGTAGTGACCTGAATTCTTTAATTTACCCCATTACCAAAACTAATTTGGCCGTTTTTTTAATCCGGGTTTTGAGGGTTTAAAAAAATCGGGTTATAAGCAGGACAAAAATTACCGAAAAACTGGCTAATCGAAGAAAAAATAAAGCGATTTTCGGTTTTAACCGGTAGGTTTTTCCCATCCCTAATCAACCCCTCCTAAATACAATATTTAGAAGGGGTTGCTCTAGTTTTTGTGTTTTAGTGTATTTTTTGGGAGGGGTTAAAAAGTAGAAACAAGAAAGAAATCCGTTCTGGGAAACTTTTCCACTTTAAACGTTCGTCTTACAGTGTGTAGTATTTGCCTTGATAATTTTATTTACAAGTCGTAATAGTTTAGTTACATTAACGCTCCATTTTGAAGCAACACGAGGTCTATATTGGTACGGACGTCGTAATTTTGAACCTCAGTCAGATGACGAGGACGACACCTGAGCTGGCATCCCTTCTTCAGACTTCCGTACCACACCAACGGGATGACGTTTGGCCCCTAGTGTGATTTTACGTGCAAAAGGCCCAATACACGACGGATCTTCAGTGGAACCGGGTTTCGAGCCTGGAACCCTCCGGCCCTTAAGTCGAGACCTTACCAACTAGGCCATCGCGGCCTTTGCACAAGCCATCGGAAACCAACTTAAAAAAATAATATTTGCAAAGAAAGCATCTAACTGTTTTACAATACCCACCTGGACATCTGTTCATATGCCATACGCCCTATGGCTAATGAGTTTCTATCTGTTGCAAATTGCAATGACGACGATCCTCTGATAAAGTAATATATATATATAATGTCATGAAAATCAATCAATGTTGAAATTAAATGGAAAGACTGTTATATATATAAATATATAGTTTTTTTAAACAATAAATATTTATTTTTCATTTTTTTCTCTCTCTACTTTTTCGTAGTTGTACCCATATGTTCTCAAAGTTATTGTTTTGTTAATAAACCTACTTTCTTAATATAAAAGAAATTTCGTGTTTTTTATTTCAAATTGGGCGAATTAAAACTCTATATACTAATAGATATTAGCTTTAAAGACTAGAATTTCTATATGTACTCAAATTGCTTGTTATCTATAGCTTTGGTGGTTAATTTTGTGCTTTATTTTTTAAAACGTTATTAAAAAGAAAGGACTTTCATAAAGCATAAAATTATGATAACAAGAGTGTAACTTTCATCACTTTTGTTTTTAAGTATTTCATCGTATATTTAAATTTAAAGAATATAAAATTTTTTTCTTTAAGTAGATTTTTTTAAATCGTTATATTCTGAAAATATTCATGTTTAAAGTTTAATTTTTATGTTCAATTCATTTTGCTAACAACAATTCTGTTTGTTACTTATTTGCTTCAAATAAAAAAAAATGTTCAAAGCAAAATATATTTGTGTATTCGTAGAAAGTCCCATCAATCTGGTACACTTTAAAAACATTGCAAGGAAAGGCAAAAATCTAAAGCAAGCCTAATAGCGTCGTCGCCAAGGCAGAAATAATAGATCTGGGTGACACTGCTTAGAAATCCTCGCCTTTCAATCCACTCAGCCTATAACAACAAATATATACCTTTCCTCTCCCCACGCACCCGTCTAGCATTTCAAAACCAAGGCCATCTGCACACATCATTATTAGCTCAACCGAAAACGCGAAGCATTCACAACGAGGAACAGATTCAAGCTGATATTTTTTTATCAAGTTCATACAGTATCACTGGACCGAAAACGAACAAGGTCGTTATCAATCGAGTACGAGAAGTGATACCGAGTACCTGGTACTTTTGGTCTGTATCATTTTCGCGTACCTGATACTTTCGCGTACCTGATACAAAATATCAAGTTGATACAGTATCACCCAACCCTAACACATGCAATACTATTCTTGTATAATTATTGTATAGGCATCAGGTCTTTCTGAGGGTTGTTGCTTCAGCTCATTTAATTGATTTTACCATTACAATAAGGAATTTTAGAAATATTCACTTTTAAATCCCCCTGTATCTTCTAAAATTTCATGCTACAAAAAATTTAGGACTATTTTTGTAGGAAATTTAATGTAGTTTAATTTTATATCTAAGTTTTTTCCCGCTAGGATCCATAGTTTTCGAGATATTTTAGAAAAACTGAAAAATCCCCCCTTCACACCCGTACCCCTCCCACCAGCGGGGACTTTAGGTATGTCGTTTAGTGTACTCTCCCCAACAACTGTGCCGAAATTCAAAACTACACCATTTTTTAAATTTGCAATTCGTTGACTGGGCTACGAGTAGAAGGAAACTTGTAAAGGGAACAGATGCGAGGGGAGGAAGGGAGCATAATTGTTCATCAAATGGGTTTGTCACCCTCCCCCCCCGATCCGACACATAAAATAATACCCTTGTATAATTATTATATAGGCATGAGGTTTTTATGAGGGTTCTTGATTCAGCCCTTTTAATCGAATTTACCATTACCATAAGGAATTTTAGAAATATTAACTTTTAAATCCCCCTGTATCTTCTAAACTATTGATACTACAGAAAGAAAGTAGGACTTTTTTTGTAGTAAATTGCATGTAGTTTAATTTTGTAATTGAGTATTTTTCGATAAAACGCATAGTTTTCGAGATATTTAAGAAAAACTGAAAATGCCCCCTTTAAACACCCCGTATCCCCCGCGCACCTCCCACCGCACCATTTTAATATAGCCAGATGGATGATATTTTTAATCAATCATATTAGCGTTTTGATGTGTGTGTATTTCCTCTTACTTTTGAAAATATGTTTTTTGATTGATCTCCATTGTCCTTTGTTTGGGAAATTTCGGGCTATGAGAAGCTATGTTTGGGGTAATGCCAGCTTCTTACAGAAAAATTTCCCAATTATTATTTTGAATCCATTTCGAATAGTTCTTAGCCCTTGAAAAAGTGGACTAGAATGGATTCCTTGTTTGTTTTTGGTTTTATTCGATTATCTCTGAGTTATATATATATATATATATATATATTGTCTTTCTTTGTATGATCTTGATTTCGATTGTTCTCTGTTTTTTGTTTTGCTGCTGCAATTGCGAGCTACTTAAGCATTGTATTTCTTTTATCTAATTTTTTTCTAAATTTTACTCTATAAATTGTATTATATTTATAAATAAAAATAATTTTGGTTGCTTTCTTGTTGTTCTAGTTTAAAATTTTTAGTTAAGATTCTTTTTTAAATTTATTCTATTTTTTCTGATGATTGTTTTTAAACTTGAATACAGTAATATAATTCTAAGAGCTTTTGGAGGTGAATTGATTAAACCAGTTTATGAAACAACTGTAGTAGTGAAATATGAAGATCAGGTAAAGATTAAAAAGCTTTATTTAT
The DNA here is from genome assembly GCA_013235015.1 of Araneus ventricosus. Classification (NCBI taxonomy): domain Eukaryota; kingdom Metazoa; phylum Arthropoda; class Arachnida; order Araneae; family Araneidae; genus Araneus; species Araneus ventricosus. The sequence goes on from BGPR01000707.1 coordinate 51,609, forward strand.
GTGGTCGGAAAGTTGATCCTTTATTTGGTGTGGATTGGTTTAAAGATCTTCGACTTGACCAGAAAGAAATAAAAATGTTAAATTAAAAACTGTAAGTAAAGGATTAAATGGTAAAAATTTTAACGAGAAAATCCTTGCTATGTTGTCGGAGTATCCTGATATTTTAAAAGAGGATATAGGTAAAATTAAAGGTTTTAAAGCTAAGCTTTACGTTAAAGAAAACTGTCAACCTAAATTTTTCAAACCGAGACCTGTTCCTTATGCTATCCAGTCTCGAGTTGAGAATGAGATTAACGGGTCTATTCTGGTACCCCCGGTTGGGTCGGGAGACGTCACTTTTTCCGCACTTTAAGAGCGGAAAAAGTGACGTCTCCCGACCCAACCGGGGGTACCAGAATAGACCCCTAAGAGATTGGTAGACATGGACATTTTAGAACCCATAGAGAAAAGTGATTGGGCTACTCCAATTGTCCCAGTTATAAAACCTGATGGTAGTGTAAGAATTTGTGGAGATTTTAAAGTAACCCTAAACTCTGTTTTGGAGGATATTGATTATCCACTACCTCGAATGGAGGATATTTTTGCTAAACTTTCAGATGGAAAGTGTTTTTCGAAAATTGACCTGTCGCGAGCATATTTACATATGGAGGTAGATGAATGAGACCGAAAATTGTTAACATTAACTACTAAAGGTCTATACCGTTGTAAAAGATTATGGTTTGGTATTAAAATGGCTCCTAGTATTTGGCAACGTAATATGGAACAGAATTTTCAAGATATACCTGGGGTAGACATCTATTCAGATGACATTAAAATTGCTGGTTAGACAGTCGAAGTTCACAATAAACGATTACGTGAGGTGTTGAAAAGATTACAGTACCATAGTTTACATGTTGATTTAAACAATGCGAGTTTTTGGTCAATAAAATTGAATACTGTGGTCATTTAATTGATAAAGATGGGTTACATCCTACCGAAAAGAAAGTAAGAGTTATTTTAGATGCACCTCAACCTACGAATGTAACACAATTGAAATCTTTTCTAGGGTTAGTTAACTATTATGCAAAATTTTTAAATAACTTAGCAACAATGTTGCATCCTTTAAATAAATTGCTTAAAAAGGGGTGTTAAATTTAAATGGTCCAAAGAATGTTCGGGAACTTTTCAAAAAGTCAAGGAAGAAATATCTTCTAATAAAGTTTTGATTCCCTACAATCCAGAATTACGTGTCGTTATCGCCACGGACGCTTCACCATATGGGTTTGGAGCTGTAATTTCGCACATTTGTGATGATGGAATAGAGCGACCAATAGCTTTTGCATCTAGGACTTTAACAAAAATGGAAAGCAATTATAGCCAAATTGACAAAGAGGCTTTATCAATAGTTTGGGGAATTAAGCGTTTTTATCAATATTTGTTTGGGAAAAATTCATATTGTTAACAGACCATAAACCGTTAATTGATATTTTTAGCCCTAAACAAGGTTTACCTGTTTCGAGTGCAACTAGGTTATTATATTATGCAACTTTTCTTAGTGGATTTGATTCCGATATTAAGTATCAGGAAACTAAGAAACATGGGAATGCAGATGCTTTATCGCGATTACCTTTAAAACTAACTTCTGATGTGGTAGCCGATATAGCAGATTATTTGAAATTGGTCAAATTGAAGCTATGCCAGTAACTGCTAGAGATTTAGCCAGAATAACGAAAGTTGATTTGGAACTTAAACCATTATATGAGAAATTGTGAAACGGAGATTCAATAACAGGATTGGGATTTCCTGGGAAAGATGGTGATTATAGTTTACAAAAAGGGGCTATTTTTTTTTACAAGCATCGTGTTTTAATTCCTAAGCAGATCGAAGGATGGTTTTAAATGAATTACATTGCAGTCATTTTGGAATTTGTAAAATGAAAGTTTTAGCACGTTCATACTTTTGGTGGCCAGGAGTTGATGGAGAAATTGAATCCTTAGCTAAAAATTGTATTCAGTGTTCGAAATATACAAAGAACCCTCCTAAAACAAAGGTACATCCTTGGGAATAGCCTTCGAAAACATGGGAAAGAATTCATATAGATTTTGTGGGTCCATTCATGAATTATATGTATTTAATTGTTGCAAATGCTCATTCGAAGTGGCCTGAAGTATATCCAACGAGATCGCTCTTTTGTAGGTATGGTTTACCCAAAACTTTTATTTTGGATAATGATAGTTCCTTTATTTCTAATGAGTTCCAAACATTTTTAAAGAACAATGGCATTTATCGTATTAAAACAAGTCCGTACTTTCCAAGTTCTAACGGACAAGCTGAAGGATTTGTTCAAACATTTAAAGATGCTATGCGTCAAGCTAAAATTGATTTTGGTAGTAAGGACTATAAATTGCAGAAATTTTTATTGCAGTATCGTAAAACACCGCATTCTACTACCCACCAATCTCCAGCTATGATGTTTTTAGGTCGTGATATCCGTATACGTCTAGATTTATTACGCCCAAACAGGAATGGCACTAGAGTTTGCCCGACAGGGGGCACGACCTGCTGTATGGGGGGCGAGTGTAATGAAATTGGTCTCAAATTTTCGCCAGATTATTATTTATCAACTACAGTTGAATACCCCGTGCAAATATTTTCCCTGACAAGATACAAAATTTTCCCCGATGGGGGGGGGGGCACAGCTTCCCCGACGGGAGGGGCCGGCCCCCCTCTGGCGCCACCCCTGCGCCCAAATGAGACACCATATGAAAAAGCGACAGATTCACCAGTGCGTCAATTTGAGCCATACGTGATTTTTCAAACACAGAGGGGAAATGGTTATTTGGTATAGTGCTACGAAAAGAAGGACGGTTTAATTATCAAGCAGAAGTTGCTGACAAAGTGCATCGTAGGCATATTGATCAAATGAGATCCACAGGAAGTTATATCCCGCTGAGCTCACCAGACCTTGAATCAAGTTTTTCAAGTATTCCAGAGGTGTCGTCTACTCCTCCTACTTCAGAGAAAGAGTTACCACCAGTTTATCCTGCTCCTACTTCAGAGAAAGAGTTACCACCAGTTTGTCCTGCTCCTACTTCAGAGAAAGAGTTAACCGTGGTTATCTGCTCCTACTTCAGAAAGAGTTACCACAGTTTGTCCTGCCCCTTAGGAGAAAGAGTTACCACCAGTTGTCCTGCTCCTACCAGAGAAAGGTTACCGCAGTTTATCCTGCTCCTACTCAGAGAAAGAGCTTACCACCAGTTTATCCTTGCTCCTACTTCAGAGAAGAGTTACCACCAGTTTATCCTGCTCCTACTACAGAGAAAGAGTTACCACCGAGTTATCCTTGCTCCTACTTGAGAAAGGTACCACCAGTTTATCCTGCTCCTACTGACTAAGCAGAGACCTACACCACGTCCAGCAGAACCCTACAACACGCATGATTCCTCGAACAAGTCGAGTCATCGACCGTGTGCCAAATAGCAGCAGAAAGTGTGACTTTACTGCTGTCACTCTTCGTCGAACATCAGAATAAGAAAAAACGCATAGACTAATGTTGTACTGTGTTTAAATTCATGTCAAAATTTTTTTCTTTACAAAGGGAAGGAAGCGAAGTACCTGTTAAATATTTTTGTTAGTCAGTAGCTTAACAACCTGATCCTTAACAGCGAAATAATAAAAGTCATTGTGAAGGTATGTTATGTGTTGTGTCCACATCTCCTCTTCAACTACTGCAGCAATTTCAACATACTTGCACACTTATTTTTAAGAAGATGAATATGACATCAACTTTTCGAAGTCTGAAAGTTACTAAACAGTCAGTTAATTAGAAATTAACCAAAACCGTTTTTCCGTATGTATACTTCAGCAATTTATCCCCTCAAAATATTTTTATATCATCTTAAAATTAAAAATTTTGCCTTTCAATTATACTCAATTCTATTATCTGTGACCTTTCCTTTCATTTATTTATTATTTTTAATTTAAAAAAATAGTTGTTACTACGCAGACGATTTTAGAAGCAATGAATTATACTCAGTTGCTAGGCAACAGTGTAATTACTTTAGCATTATTTTTCTGATTTTTGCTTATTTACTTTTTTTTTCAAATATCGTTTGACAATGTTTTCATTGATTCTTAAAGATTCTAAACCTTATTTAATTAGATTAAAAAATCGCTGCAGTTCAAATCGCCTTTCATCTTAGTAGATGAGAATAGCGGCTTCTGGCCCACCGGGAGGCGAGAGGATCACTTCCTCCCTCCTCCTCGACTTTCAGCTGAGTTGAGATAAGGGAATTTCTTGAATCTTTAACTCCTCTTAGATTAGAATAAGAATGATGATAAGGATTTATTTTTTATTTTCGGACTTTGGAAAATTTTTTGAGGAACTTTAAAGTTTCTCGACTTATTAATTTTACAAAGTTAGATTTTTTTTCACAAGATTTGCATTAAAACTGCTGCTAAAAGTTAGATTATAATCTTATAAAAGAGTTCTTAGTTTGATTGACATCTGTGAGAGATTAATAACTGAAGATTTTATGTCGACTCGGATTCAAACCGCATAGTAATATTTCTTCTAATAAAGTTTGATTTTAGTGACTTGATTCTTTTTCACCAAAATACTTTCACATCATATTTTCACATATGATTCTATCATAACTTATCGTATGCATTAAAAAAAGCGTATTTAAATATAAAAAAACTAAAATATTTGTTACTTACAATCATTAATTTAATTTTTTTCCTTCTGTTTTTCAGAGACTTTGAGATTTTCTCGACTTTTTGAACAAGAATTTCACCAATAAGGATCCTTTCAATCTTCTTCTACTTTATTTTCCTTATCAAAAAGTTTTTTCATTTGTTTCCAGGAAAATTTTAAAACGTGTGCATTCTCTGTTCTAAATACAAAAGTTTGCTAGACACTAATTCACAAATTAATTTTAATTAATTTTGAATTAAATCAATTTCTAAAAATTAATTCTTCAAATGAACCAGTTTCTGGATTTATTTTTCTTAACATGTTCAAGCTTCCCTGTTTGCTTCGAGTTATGCTCCACTAACAAACTTCAATTTTGTGAATATCTAACTAATAACATACAAGAGCACCATAAAATCACTTAGTTTTGAATAAGTTAACTTAAAATTCTGCTTTTTTAACTGTTTCAGGAATATCAAAACGATTAAACTCTCTTAAAGTTAAATGGACCTGAATTTGAATCGAACAAAGTAAGCTGTTGGCATTATTTATTTTCCTTCCGAATTCACTTCAACATCGACCAAATCTTCATTAAAGATCACTTTTTCTGTTGAACTGTAAACTTATCTATATAGGACTTTGCAATTTACTGAATGACGCTAAAAAGGTGACATTAAACGTCAAAAATGACATTGATTCACTCCAAATCAGTTTATCCTCTTAAAAAATTGGGATCATTAATCATACTTAACTCTAAGAAACTACATAAAACATTCCACTGCTAAAATTTTTCGCCTCTTGCTGATTAATGGCTGTGAGTGTGTGTGTTTTGTGCTATGCATTGTGTGTGTTTGTCGTATGTGTTTGTACGTGTGTGTGTTGTGCGTGTGTGTTTGTGCTACTGTGTGTTTGTGCGCTGTGTGTGTTGTGCGTGTGTGTGTTTTGTAAGCGTGTGTGTGTTTGTGCGTGTTGTTTCGTGTGTGTGTTTGTGCGTGTGTGTGTTTGTGCATGTGTGTATGACATGTATGTTTGTGGAAAATCAGTTTTACATTCTAATTCCCTTTTTTTAATAAGATCAAATAAATGTTAGTCCTCACTTTTTAACCAGCAAAGAACCTTTTCTGCATGCATGTTTTAATTCACGAAGACTCTGTGCGTGTACATGTGTGTGTGTGTGCGTGCGTGTGCATGTAGTATATTGTGCGTGATCGTGCTGTAGTACATGCGTGAATAGTATGATGAAGATTATTTTATCATTTGAAGATATTCCACATAAGCTAATTCTAATAATTAATTACTCTTCAATCCTCACATGAAACATAGCTAGTTTGATCAATTTTTTTTTAATGACTCTCGGAAATTCACTCTACTTTGAAAACATTTTCAATGACGAAGTCAATTATTTACAAATATAAAACAATCATAGTTAAAATCTCTATGGTTTGATTAAGTTTTTTCATTCTAGTGAATGTTAAAGTTTAACTTAAAATTCCAATTTTCTTTCAAAATATCAAAACATAAAACTATTTCTAGATGAAAAACTATTTATCTTAAAGATTTCAAAGCCTCATATCAAACACTTTGAGATTCATTTTTTTTTTCTTTTAAACTTAAAACCTACCTGATGTTTTAACAAACCAACATCACTTTATCGAATCTTTATTTTTTCTACTTTTTAGTCTTAAATAATTTGTCTTATAAATTTTCAAATATTAACAGAAAATGGATCATTTCAATTCATAATTAACTTCTAACGTGACTTTCACTTAAATATATTCTTCACCCTACACAAACTTATAATTTCAAAAAAAACATATTTTCAATTCGCAATACAATTATTAACAAATACTAAAAATCTCTTTAAGCTTGATTAAGCTTTTCTTGCATAATGTGAAATTTGTTAAAATTTCTATCTTAAAATTCCACATTTTCTACCAGTTTCAAAAAAAATATCAAAACATAAAACTACTTTAAAGTACTGTCAGCTGAATTTAACTTAAAGATTTAAACCTCATTCAAACACTTCCCGAGAGATTGAACTTTTTTTTTCTTAAACAGAAACTTTTACAATGTTTAAACAACACAAGCATCTTTATTGAATCTTTCTTTTACAGCACATAGCTAAAATCAGCTGGTCTCTACAATTTTCAAAGATTGACAGAGGAAATATCATATTAGAATTAAGATCGCAAAGTCCTGGTTTGATTATTGAGCGAAAAATAGAAACACTTTCGTCAAGTTACTCAGGACTTTACGTCTATACTCTGAAACTGCACACAATTTGTTTTTCTAAGAAAAAATATTATTTCAGAAAATAAATTCTATGAGGACTTTTATTTGTAGAAAATTAATTCCCTAGGGGGAAATCTAAAGTTCTATTTCTTTTCTTCTGCTTTGTGAACGTTTACTGCCAGATATTAAGTCTTTTGAAGATAGCCTGCCATAAGTGTTATGTTCAGATTAGATAGTACTACTCGTTGTTGTTATTGTTAGTAATAATACAGTGATGTGAGGTGTTTCTATCATTACGTTTTGTAGAATTAGAAACATAAGCTGAGAATAAGTATCGTATTTCTGTGGATAAAACTTTTCGAAAGTTAAAACATTTCTTTATTTTAAATGAAAAGATTGGCATATCAACTTCTTAATTAAAATTTTTTTATACCATTTATGGATAATGATTTCTTTCTGAGAACATTGACAGTCATGACAATAATGCCGACATGGAAAATCTTTATGCATAATTATCTCCTATTTCTGTTCACTTTCTAAAATAATAAGTGTGAAGAAAGAATCACTTTTCGGAGTGAAACAATTTTCACAGAATAACATTTCATGAAATATGCTAAAGTTGAGAAAATAATTAAATCCTGAAACGTTTAAATGAAGCCTATTGCTTTAAGTTGAAAACAACTTTTCACCAAAGTCAATCAACTTTAAAATAGCTTTGCGTTTTGTTATTCGTGAAATTGTTAGAAAATCGAAATTTCAAGTTTAATTTCAGCAAAGCTCATTATTCAAGAAAACTAATTCAAACCCAAGAAATTTTAAATATCATTGCTTCTCTATAAATTCAAGTATTGAAATTAAAATGATATATAAATAAACATTACATATTTTGCAGAATCGCAATTCTTCTAAGAGTTAAAACATTTTAAAAATAAAGACATGTAAAAATAAGTCAATAAAAAACAAAAATTATTTATGAAAAGTAGGTTTTATTTATAAACCCCAATAAGGTATCGTATCTGATGCAACAAAAATATATATCACATGCAATTTTTTTTTTACAAGTAAAAAATCAAAACTCGTTCTTATTCACTTTTTTCTGATAAAACTCATTCACTTTTTTCTGATAAATTTTTTCGAAACGTTAAGCTAATGCGAACATCTTTTATATTTTTTTCTCTAGGAATTTCATGAAACCAAAATTCATTTGTTGGTGGATTCATAACTAAAACACTCCCATTTTTCAAAGGAATTTTAACTGAGTCAAAATTAGGTCTCTTGAAAATCATTGTTCTTTCAGCTCCAAATGAAAATGTAACAATAACAGATTCAGGATCCATATCTTTTTCATTATCTTTATGTGACCCTATTTTATCATAACCGTCTTTATAACGATTTATCAGAACATAATTAAATGAACCTTCTTTAAGAAATGTATTTGCTTCATTTAAAATTTTTGTTAGAATAGGTATTAAAGGCTTTGTAGGAAGAGTGTTTCCAGAAAAAGTATAAGTTAAATTTTTATCACCATAAGCAGGAACTTTTCTAGGCACTGAATATCTTTTGTTATAGATAAACACCGTAGCCATTTCAGAAGGAAAATATTCAATTTCCCTTTCCAATTCATCGAATATTTGATCAGATTCTTCCTTTGAAAAGTATTATTGATAAACAATATTTAAATTATGTCCATTCTTGACGAAGTCTAAGACCTTAAAATGGTGGCTCCGGGAAAGATTTTGTTTTCGGATCTTCGAATTGGATCACTTGCAGCAGGCTGAAGATTGGACGGACCAGCTTGTGGAGTTGAATCACGTTTCTGCTTTCTTGGACCATTAGCATCTGATTGTAAAGTCGAGGGACCCGGTTGCGACGTTGGATCACGCCTTTGTCTTTTCCTTTCAGCACCACCGCCTGATTGAAGGCTGTAGGGGCCTGGTTGCTGAGATGGATCACGTCTCTGTCGTTTATTTCCATGTCTCAGTCTTTCGTGGTTTTTCAGGCTGCTGGGTAGAGCAAACGTTTCGCCATATAACGTGCAGGGAAACACTGGATCGACAGTATCATTCTCATCATCTTGAAAGGGCGAATCCAGCTGATCGACAGTTATAAAGCCACAGCCTGGAATAGTGATGATAGACGAGAGGTTTTCTAAAGCAGCTTCAGTTGACTCCATTTTCAAATGCGACTCGAAGAAAGATGCAGAATGAACTTTTTCTCATGTATTCAATAGATACATGAACTTTTTCTCATGTATTAAATAGATACATGAACTTTTTCTCATGTATTAAATAGATACATGAACTTTTTTTTCATGTATCCATTTAAGCAATTCATCGGTCAATGAGATATCTTTTATCTAAATGAAACGTCGTCAAGAATTTTCTATTAGCACATGATAGTGAGTAATTCATTTTCTTAAGACTATGTTTCAAGATTCTCGATAACTTTTGTCAAAGAGAGCATTATTAGCATGAGATGGTGAGTAATCCATTTTCTTAAGGCATTTGATAGGGAAATAGTCATGTGAATGAAAACATTTTGGAACTTAAAAGACAGATAAGAGATAATAATGAGAAATGAATGCTGAACTTAATTAGACACGTTGGTGTGTTCGTGACATAAGGGAATACAAGACGGAAAACATAATAATAGTAAATGTTAAGATTAATAATGTATTGAAACGATTAATATTCTGGAATCAAGGTAAGCTTTGAACTCTAGGCTCAACGATCTGTCTTGTAGAACACCAACAGACAGTCGCCTATGCATACATGCGCTATTTAGTAAAATATATGCGCTTTTAGTGTGCATACAAAAGCATGATTACAAGCAAAGTATAAATTTAACTTTATAGTATTTCGTGTTAGAGTTTATTGCATAAAAAATCTAATGCAACTATTCTACACCAAATTCATGATCTTCTTGATTTTACTTGTCTTGATAATTGTAACTGATTTAACCATAAAAATTTACTTTCCAATAATGTATACAAAGATGAATGTTATTTTTCTTATTAAAAAAATCGACATTTTTGCTTGATATTGATGAAATTTGGCGCATATGCTTTTCAAAACAAGAGTAGAATCAATATCAACTTTTCGAAGCTCAAAAGATAATTAAAATTTCAGTTAATAAAAAAGTAGGTAAGATTTTGCTGTCTTTTCGTCGTATTTTTCAAATATATCATCTAAAAAAATTATTTTTTACGTCATTTTAAAATTCAAAAAAATATCTTTTTAATGTCACCAATTTAATAACTGTACAATTTTTTCTTTAATTTAAAGAAATTAAAAAAATGTACGATTTGCAACAATACTTTTCAATTTTAAAATGACAAACTAATTTCCTTATTTAATCACATTATCACTAATTTCCTCATTTTTATATAATCGCATATTTAACCACGTGATCCCAGATTTCGAAGTTCGCGGATGAGAAGCTGCCGGATAAGTAAACAGGTTCTCGCTCCCTTGGTGGATACAGTAATGGTGGTGCTGCTCTTAGGGCCCATCTCCGATGACGGGTCGTATCCCGATAAAATGGGGGATCGTCACATGTGCCGCTCGCAATGGGGGCTATTATGTGGGGGCCACAGTGCCCATGAAGTCGTGGCGGCCAGTCATGACGAAAATTAACAGTTACTCAATTACTAGATATTAATGTACTTTCTACTTTTTCTAATTCCATAAATTCGTTGCTTTCGAACTCGTACCATTTTCTTTTTTCAAACGAACCTGATGAAACGAAATTCTAGAATATTCTTATATTTTGCGTTTTCCGCCATTACCAAAATCACTTTAGAGTACCCCTAACTAACCCCTGAGGATGAGCCTACCACAGGTTGGGAATCTCTGATCTAGAAAAAGTCATTTGATATTAATAAAATTTGAATTCAGCTCATATATACTCAACTCTTAATTTCAGCTCTTATTTCTTTTATTTCTAACTAGCCGCCTTTCGACGACCAGCTGGTTCGCCTGTTTAAATTGTTTGTTTTTTTCCATTTTATATTGATTTTTGCGTTACCCGTCGCAGTTTCAGCCACGATAACTCAGTAAAGATGAACAAAAAAAACTGAATATTTTATTGTATTTGACAGATAGTAAAATATTTAAAGACGTAAATTCTAAAATGCTAGCGATACAATTCTGTATGATGCATCGCAGCTAACGAAATTTACAAACTGAGTTTCAAATAGCTTTCACTCAGTTCATTTATCACTCATCGGTAGAATGATTAACGCTGAATAGGGTCGCGAAAGCCGAACATGCTGGAGGCCCGTGTGAACCAGTGGGTACAAAAAGTGAGGCGGCAAAAAATTCATAGAAATCTAAAAGTCCCGGGAGTATAGGAGGTGGACAATAAAATTTAAAAATTAGTTAGTTTTCCCGAGCACTATTGCCTTTTTGTAATTCCTAGTTTTAGGCTGTAATTTCTAGTTTCTAATATCAAATTTGATGAGTCATCACTTGAGGAATTTCAAGTTTGGCGGCAGTACTGTACTTATAAGCCTAACCAAAAGTTTAACAAAAAATCACCTATAATTCATGCCTCATAATTTTAAAATGGTAGGAAAGCATGAGATTAAATGCTCGAAGAAAGGACGAAACTCATTTCAGTTTACCTCACACACAATAAAAACAAACAAACCTGAAATCAAATATCTGTTGCCACGCTTTATAAAAATATTACTTTGAAGCAGATTTCTATAAAATATTTCAGAAATGCAGTGAATACTAAAGTGAAAATTCTGCTTTGGAGTTAATTTCCCAAGAAAACAATTTATACTATCACAACCGTAACAATTGCAAAAGCGCGTGAATAAAAGATTTGCTGAAATAATGAGATGGTTTGAATTTTATTTACAACAATAAAAACATTGTTGCAATTCATGCTTTAAAACAAAGTTATTCCTGAAAAATGTGGAAATTTAGAGCAATTTTTAAATAATTTAAATTCTAATTAAAATTTCAAAAAATCCTTTCTTAATGAGAACCTACTCCCCAAGAAGCAATCGCCAGTAAAATTTCAAGTTTTTAGTCCCAGAGGTTTGGGAGATTTCGTGATGAGTGAGTGAGTCATGGTAATTGCCTTTTATATATAAAGATTAGTAATTTACGTACTATACACTATAAATAGTGCGGAACAAATAATTTCTTTTCTTTATTATGCATCACACAAAAGCCAATGTTTAATAGCTACAATAAGCAATAAGATTATAGATTTTGTTCTATTTTCTGTCTTTTAGAAAATATGTGCATTTTGTAATTTATTTGATGATGCATTTATTTTGTTGTGTACAGTATTTTTCTTGAATATAGTTCATTAAAATATTCTTTAAGAATATGTAATTTTCATTAAACCTATTTAATAAATCATAAAATATGCTAAATTTGTGTATAAAAATATTTGCAGGAATGTAGTTTTTTCCGGGTAGAGGTTTTATAGAAGGGATGAAAAATTAATGAAAATGTGTCACGTAAAGGAGGGGGCGCAGCTTTGCCAGTTCCGCCAAGGACGCAGGATCACCTCGGTACGGCTCTGGCTATACCCAATATGTATAATTTTTTATTATTGCATAAGAATGTATGCAAAGAACTGTTATCAGAACGCCTTAACAGAATTCTTTAAGAATACTATAAAAATACTATAAGAAAAGTTTAAAAAGCAGACGATTAACACTTTATATCAGGAACAACTATTGATTTGGATTAATTTCATGTTTATACAATAAAAACTAATTATTTTATTAATTCTCTATTTAATTAAACATGGTGAAAAATAGCTTTATATTTGACTTGATTGTGTATAGAATCTTTTGGTTCACTTGATATTCTCATTTTAATAAAAAAATGTTTCAGACAATAAATTGATTTTTTTGTAATAATATTTTAAACAAAAAGAGTTTTTAAATAAAAAAATATTAGACATGAAATTAATTTAATCCCGAGCAGGGCCGGGTATATCAGCTAGTTGAATATAAATGTGAACGTAATCTGAACTGTGTGTGTGTAAATACTGATAAAATAAAGTCTGGTTTCGAAACCTGGCGTTGTTTATTGGCGCTCTGAACACAACACCTCGAAATTCAATAAATTACATTAAATATTTAAAAACTCCATTAGAAAGACAATTGTTTATTCTATCCGATGGTGTATTGTTTTTTTTTCAACGATCATCAGAAGCGATATGACGGGAAATATGTGCGAAAAATCCCCGAAAACAACACAAAATATTGAATAAATAGATTTCTACGTTAAATTTTAAAATTCAGACTTCGAGATGCATCGAGTCACCATTACGACTACATCTGTGCCAAATTGCTTGGCTTTAAGAGTGATTGATTCTTCCAACAAACACTTCCTTCTATAAGCATAGAAGATTATATTAGCCTTCGAGTATAACAAACTCGTTTCAACAAGTAAGCTATGAGACTGTTTTAGAAAAGAAAATTAACATGTATGTATGCTAGAAAAATGCTTCTCATACATAACATGGCTTTATGTATAATAATAATTCGAACTTTAGATTTGTCTTGAGATATAAAGCATTTATAAAAATCACACACTTTTAAAAGTATTTTTCTGGAAAAACTAATCATTAGGCCCATTAATTTTCTGACTACCTTTATAAATTAAAAAGAATATTGAAAATATTTCATATTTAAAAATATATATTTAAATCATTAATCATAAATAAAAATATGTTGGAAATTCGAGAAGGAAGTTTACGGTATCCATTTGGCGGCTGGTTTCTTTTGTCGGTAAATTGCGATTTAAAATGCATCCGTAAGAAAAGTTTATCAACTGAATACAAACGACCTTACTATACAAAGAGAAAAAAAACCATCACAGCAGTTCTTTGCAATTACTCACAAAAAGAAGATGAAGTTATGAATAAATAATTTAATAATAAATTCTATATTATTCCTTAAAATGATTAAAATTTGTTTTCATTAGTTAAAAAAGTTTTCATATTTGCACGAAAATTTTATTGCACAATTATTATATTCAAAGAACTGCATACTTTTTTATTTTTGTTAAAATTACTTACTTATTAAAATTTTTAATTATATTTGATCATTGTTTATTCATTATAAAACTGATAAATATTACAAATAAATCTCTTTTACCATATTTAGTTTAAAATTTGTTGTTTTCTCTTGCAGTCATTTTTAGACTCATTTTTTAAATTCGAATTTCTGTTGTGGCTCCTTCATCCTCGAATTAGATAAGTTGCAGTGTATAGTTCTTGGCATATCATCATCCTTGAAAGTTCCAGTGCTCTATATGAACTTAAAACCAATGATTAACAAAGTTACAAGGGGAAAAAAACGAACTTACCTTTCGCTGAAGGGTTCTTCTTATTCAAAATCGTTGGAATTGTTTCTATGTGAAGAACAATTTGCAACTCGTGAAAATTGGTAATCCACTTACTAGTTTTTATTGAATATTACTCTCAAAATCTTTCCGTCTGTCTTATTCACTTGACAATCTTTGAATAACACAGCTGACACGATTTTCCCTCGTGTATATATATAAAAAAAATCTTAATTAAAGACAATGGATATGAAAACTAAAACGCAATACCAACAAAAGCTCTTTGTAGAACTCTTGAAGATGCAAACTACAGTGTCAAGTATTATTCAACTTTTTCCCGACTCTGCAATGAACCAGTTGAAGTAGCTATTCAGTGAGTGAATTAGGAAATAATCTCAAGAACCGGCCTTCTGTAAAGTGATTGCTTAGTGCTTATTTTTATTCATTTCCCAAAAGAAATCACACATTGAGAACCACAGTTGTGTCACTGTAACTGAAATCTTGTCAAGAAGAGCACAACAAAAGAAGTCTTTTCTTGAAGCTTCCATATTAAGTTTCAAAGAAACTACAGCATGTGAATTTCATAGCTTCGTGGCTAGAAGTTCAGTTTGTATTCTGTATTTACAGTATATATGTTCTGCCTGAAATAATTTTTTAAAAAGTAGAGCACCTGCTGTTTTCCTATATCACAAAACTCACCAATGACTTTTCTTTCTCATGAAAAGTAACACCAAGTCATATCTGAGTGTAAGGTAAAAAAACATTTTTATATTTCTATACAGCAAACACAACTAAGTAATTCGAATAATTTTTTAAAGTTAAAACACACTAAATTCAAGCAGAGATATTCAATAATTGATTTAAATATCTCAATTGATCTTCCAATATTTTGTTTATACAACGCCACTTATATTATGAGAATTTCGCTCAGGTATAGTTATTGTTGATACTCATAAGAATATGTACCAATTTTACACTTCGATAGATTTATTTCTTCCTATAATCTTAAGAAGATAATCACAAACTTCTTACTAGTCAAAATGTTCACTATATTATAGTAGTATCATGATATAAATGATCATCGTAATATGTCTATCATAATGTTTGAAATCCACATTCATCAAGATAGCTAACGTAAGTCAAAATAATTTTATCTTTATATTCAAAAGTATATTAACGCAGTTATTGCTCACTTAAATATCAGATAATAAGTTCCACTAGCACAAAGGCATGCTTTACGGATGTAGGTGATCAAGTCTTTATTTTAATCAAATAGGATTTTTTTTCTTTTTCAGATTCAGCATCTTATTAGTCTTCACGACTATTGAAAGCTGATCACCATTGCAATCATAGTTCTGCCTTTTCCTTCCTTCTTATTTTTGTGAGGATACTAATCTGTTGTTCACTATGGGTTGAAATGACAAATTTTGCGCACAGCCATACTGATTCATTAGAATCTATATTATGAGTGCGGCCAGTGAAAATGGCTTTTTCATTTGTTTGAACATTTCAAAAATTTAAAAAACAGCATGTAATTCAGATAGTATCGAACAGTTAGAAGAAGCTAGTATCTATGTAAGTGCTTCCTGAGACTACACAATCCTTTATAATCCTATTTGAACAAACTTGCAGTTTTGAACTCTTGTTCTTTTTTAGCTGAAAAATTGCCTTCATAATCCACTACTTATCTTAAATTCTGCGCCAATTGAAGTAACTCCACTAATCCCTCCTTCTCGCATTATTCCAACACTGTTTAGGAAACACGTTGTTTACTGTTTGGGAAAGCATCTCTACCTAAACTTTGGCAAGTTGAAATGATGACTGGTGAAATATACATCGAAGGCCAGAGGATGAGTTTGTCCTGAGAAATTTCAGCACTCAATGAAAAGGAGAATTGAATTGGGGGTGAGACTCAAAAAAGCCCTTTCTATCCTTCGTAATCCACTACTCGTCTTGAATTCAGCGCAAATTGAAATGATAATGCCACTAATCGCTGCTTCTGATATTATTCCAACATTGTTTAGAAAACACTTCATGAAACCAAAGCAAAAAATGGACAAAAGGGCTCCTCATCATTGTAAGCAGAGACTGTTCACTACATCCACCAGGAATCATGTGGCCATCTATGCCAGAACTCTAAATGTAGAATGGTGACTGGTGAAAACATTCATCGAACGTCGGAGGATGACTCTGTCGTGAGAATTCCCAGCACTCCATGAAAAAAGATGCAGGTGAATTGAACCGGAGTAGGGGGAAGAAAAGTTCAATAATAGGGGTTCCCTAGTGTCTCTTGCTGATTACATCCACCCCTGATGTAATCTCTGTAAATAAGGAAGGGGATGCAAAAAGGATGTAGGGATTGTTAATGGATCCTGTATCCAGGCTGAATATTCTGTGAAGGGGATTTGCACGCAATGTATGGGAGCGTATGCCAGATTTTTATCTACAGCTCCTGGATGGTTTTAGTCGCAATTATACAAATGGGTTGGGGGAGGAAATTAGCAAATGTAGAAAGACAATGGATTAGATGTAATTGGATGTGGTCATTAATGGAGAAAAAAATTGAGTGAGTTTAAACGAAAGTTTTCACAATATGTAATAACTTTTCTAGCAAATTCTTTTATTTGTTCAGAAAGATAAAATAGGGACGGGTTTAGTTGCTAGCCGGAAAACATTCGTTATACTTACATTTTTATTCGATAATTTAAATATTGTGCCATCAAGGAGAGTTAAATGCATTGCATTTTTATGTTTTCAAATCGATTTTTGACGCCATAAAATATTCTTATACTTATTCTTGATAAATGATTTCATTACTACGCTCCTGCTGTATGCGGTGTTTTAATACGCAAAGAGAAAAACATTTTATATTAAAGATGTTTTTTTAGATAATTTTATGATAAACTCGTCTGGAAAACCTGTTGTGATTGATTAAATCCGTTGGGACGAAAGTGATCTAACTCCTTTTGCTATTCTAAAACAGCTGTTGTATCTATTGAAATCTCCTCTTATGACAGCTCATTTGAGAGATGGTCTGAGCAACTTCCAACAGGCCAAACCTTCCCGAGACCAACCGGGCCAGTGGTGTAAAGGAAGTTTAAGAATTAATAAATTCGGGCTTTTAACATTTCTTTGCTAATAAAGAATACTCAATTTATAAGTTCTAGTGTCATTTACGGCGGGTTTGTTTTAGAAACATTGTGAAAGAATTCTTTAAAGGATGGAATGCCTACATTGTTTCGAGTTAAATTATGCGCGATAAAATACGTGACTACTGTTTAAGCTTTATTACAAGTACTATTATTGATGCCAGTGAGCTCCCACAAAGATTTTTGTGAACTATAATAGGTCACAAGTAAAATAGAAGAACAGCACGGCAGAATTTTCTGAAAAAAGGAAATGTTTTAGGAGACATTATATTTGCCTTGAATTGAATGAACTAACGGAAAACAAAAAAAATCCCAGCGTATTAGTTCAATATTTGAGAGGTTTTAGACCGATTCAACTGGAGAATGGTAAATTGTAACATTAGGGCGGTGTTTTTTTATAAAATACTAGCAGTATTGCCCGTGGAATCAGGAATTAAAAAAAAAAAAAAAAAAAAAACACCGCTCACAATGACACGAAAAAGTTTTGAAAACAAAAGATATACAGTGGCTCCCAAAAGTGTTCGTACACTTACGATTTTCAATGAAATAGGGCTCTATCCTTGAATTAAAATTAATATTTCAGAATAGGTATTTAATAATAAGATCTATAATCTATTCTTAACAAAACTACATGAAATATTTTTAAAACGTAGTAAAACTTTGTTTTTAAGAAATCGATAATCAAAAAGTAACAAAAATTTTATCTCACAAAAGTCTTCGTACACTTTAAAAAAATCTCTACATCTTAGTAAATATTATAATTTTTCGTTAAATTAATATTTAGTAGGATATCCTTTAGTATACACAACAGCTTTTAAGCGTTTGGGAATAGATTTCACTAGTTTTTTTTGTAATTTCTGCATCAATGTTCATCCATTCTTCCACCATTACTGTTTTTAGTTCTCTTTTCGTTTTAATGTCGTGTTTTCGTTCTCTAACCTCCAGTTCTCTCCAAATATGTTCGATTGGGTTTAAATCTGGCGACTGAAGTGGTGTTTTCAAATTTTGTGGACAATTATAGAGACACCAGAGGCGAACGTTGAGAGCCGTGTGCATAGGATCGTTATCATGATAAAAAAAATTGTTTCCAATACCCAAATTTTGGGCTGATAATTTTAAATTGTCTTTTAAAATATTTAAATAACGAGCATGATTCATTATACCATCAAAAAATACCAAATTACCTAGTCCTGATGCTGACATGCACCCCCACACAAGGACACCTCTACCGCCATACGTAACTGTTCCAACTAAGTTCTTGGGATTAAGCTCCTCATTTTTTCTTCTCCATACCATCGGAACCAAAAATGTTAAATTTGCTTTTATCTGAAAATAGGACATTGTTCCAATACGTTTCGGGTTTATTTAACACTTATTTTGCGAAGGAAAGCATGAGCTTTCTGTTTTTCGCACTAACAAAAAATTTTCTACGGGCAGAACGCCCATTTAATCCAGCTGCTCTGAGAACTCGTCGAACAGTTTCAGGTGAAATTGGAGTAGAAAATTTTTCATTAAATTCTGCAGAAACTTTTAAAGCACTCAAACGTGGATTTTTCACAAATTTTCTAATTATAAATCCCTGATCACGTTCTGTTAACTTTGCCGCTCGACCTTTTCTTACCTTGTTTTCGATCCGATTTTCTTCTCTAAAGCATTTTATCACATATTTCGCTGTAGAATGGGATAAATTAACTAATTTAGCGACATTCCGAACTGATTTACTTCTAATATGATGGGAAAAAAACAATTTTCGAATGTTTATTATTGCTTCTTTACGACTACGAGCCATTTTTAAATAATAAATAGAATATTACGGTGTAAGCAAACAAAAATTAAAGTCAAATGATTTTATAAATCCCACACAATGCAAAAATAAAAATAAAGTGACAGACAATAATTTAAGTTATGTATTTATCCGAAAATATTTCAGTGTACGAAGACTTTTGTGAGATAAAATTTTTGTTACTTTTTGATTATTGATTTCTTAAAAATAAAGTTTTACTATGTTCTTAAAATATTTCATGTAGTTTTGTTAAGAACAGTTTATAGATCTTATTATTAAATGCCTATTCCGAAATATTAATTTTAATTCATGGATAGAGCCCTATTTCGTTGAAAATCGTAAGTGTACGAACACTTTTGGGAGCCACTGTATATTATTTTTTATTTTCGCGATAATGACAGTTGAACAGTAAGAAAACAGTACAGAGTATGTTAATCCAAAACAATATTAAAGACTTGCAAAGCGAAAATCATTACTATACAGCAAGCAAAATATGCGAGACAAAAAACTATGTTCCGAAAATAATAATTGAAGTCATTCAGTTAAAGGTTATGACGTCTCCTGCGCAGCCAGCCAACAATGCATTCTGGGAACGTTTACTTGCTCTGGAGAAAGCCTCGCTTTCGAAAAAACTATCTGAACTGACCAGGGAACAAATGATTTTAAAAAAATGACGAGAGGATGTCTTTTTCAAACAGCCGCTGATGTTAAAGGCGTAGGACTACTTTACTCGAGTGACTGTTTTGTTTCTCGGTTTCTCTTTATTACTCGCGATACTCTTGTTTCTCGTGATTCTCTTTTGTTTCTCTGAAATACTAATGTATGGAAAATTGGCGGCAATGATTTCAAGAAAGCAAAGTTCTTCTTCACACACTCGTTGATGAATGCTGGATTCCCTACTTTTTTCCGAGTAACATTTTCCATGTAGCCGACACATCGGAACGAGCTCCTTATACCATCGACAATTCTCATACGCAATATTTTCATAATCATATAGAGAATGTGTTGTGAAGTAACTCCTCTGCGATCACTCCTGGTCCAACTTTGCGACTCAGTAGTAGCTGAACTAAGATTCCGATTTCCAATTTTTTTTTTTGTAAATTCTGTTGTTACCCTTTATCTCTAAAATAAGACATATATATAGAGGATCGCGTAACCAATTCATGAGTATTTTGCCCAACTTCCCGACACGGTAGTCGCTGAACTACAATTCCGATTTTCAATTTTTTTTTTTTTTTTTGTAACTTCTGTTGTTACCCTTTATCTCTAAAATAAGTCATTAGTTATGTTTTTAACTTATGTAGTTACCGAGATATAAAGGATCTCCCATACAACGTTTTTTGTGGCATTTTGGCATGTGCATCAAATTCCTTCCTGAGACCCCCAATGGGAGGAACGTAGTCCTACGTTAAAAAACGAAAAAAGGTATTTTAACAGTTCTTGTTTTAAATCCGGCAGAAACGTTCCAGTTATAAGATGGAAAAAAGATTGAAAATGGTAGCGTTATTAGAACGTCGGATGCGAGAATTTTAAGAAGTCCGAATGAAAAATTAACATAAGTGACTTTTTTTCTAAAATTTCTCAAAATTCAGCAAATTACGTTAGACGTTCAAAACAAACTTCATTAGAACGGAAATCGTTTGCTCTTTCCGATGATGTGATATCTATTTCCTACAATTATCAGAAACGATGTAATGGGAAAATATATACCAAAAATCACCCCAAACAATAAATAAAAAAATTTCTAGATTAAATTTTAAAATTCGGGCTTTGAGGTACATTGAGTCACCATCACGACTACCTGTGTGCCAAATTTCATGACTATAAGTGCGATAGATTCGTCAGGACATCGCACGCACACACACAAACATTTCCTTTTATAAGTATAGATAACTGCATTGGCTTTTATCAAAATCTAATTTAATCATCAAGAGATAAATAATGCTTCAAGGGAGTTAAAACATATGCCTGTAGTTCCTACAGTTTTCCTGTATTGTGCTTGAGTGAGAGGATATATCTTCTCTATATATGTTTGAAATGCTATTCTTTATTCTTCGCATTCTCTCAGTAGTCTGGTCATTGGGTAGTTTTTTAAATCAAATTCCGGAGTTGTAATTTTTTGCTCCTTTATGTTTTTTGGGGTGCTGATTACGAATCTGATGTTTATCACCAAAATTTTTTGTTGAAATTTTAGTTACAGCAAAAAAAAAAAAAAAAAAAAAAAAACCATGACAAAAATTGTTTTTTTAGTTTCTGCTTATAACTCAAAAACTGTAAGTATTTTAGTATATCATCATTATAAGACCAAAATAATCAGCATAAAATTTTCTACAACTTAGGCCTATATAACTCTCACAGCACTACTTTTTTCTGAGCTGACGAGCCGCCACTAGTTGCTCGTCATGATAAGGTGACAATTCGCCTAATTTGAATTATCTTCCATCTTCAATTGTAAGGGAGTTATGGGGAAATGAAAAAAGAATTTTGTGAATTAATGCACGTCTTATAAATAAAAGGACTTATTTAATATACTTTATCATACTTATTTTAAATTTTTCTGGCAAAATACAGGGATGTTATTTTGGAGAGTGAGGGGAAAACTTGTATCAGAAATCCTGGTATAAATTGGAAAAGCAATTAATTTTAAATAAAATTTTCTGCAAATGGTTTTCCTCTACAATTTAATTACTCACAACAAAATTTTAAATGAAGGGGAAAAAATCATTGGTACATGGTTTTAGTTACATTACAATAACTATTTATGATAGGCATGGGTGTAAGAAGAAAAATGAGAAAGTAAAGCAGAGTTTAAGCTGTGTCTCAAAATGATTTTGCCCCGAAAAATTGTAAAAATTTAGAATGTAGATAAAAATCGAACACAAAAAGATTCAAAACTTTTACTTGGAAAAAAGAAACATTTTTATTCATTTTTAATACAGCCTTACATGACTAGTGAGATATCATCTCTCATTCTCAATACATTCAATTGCTCAAGATTTCTAACTATTAATAAATAAGAAAAAAAGTTACTATTTACAAACATGAATAGAAAATACTTAACTTGGTACAAATATAACTTATAATTAATAAAAACTAAGTCTTAAAAGTCATTAGAATACCTTCTTTGTATAAGTCACTTTAGGCAATAACTTGTAATTCTGATGTAAAAGCAGTCATGATAAAGATAGAGAAACAAAACCATCTTATCAACTTTACAATTTTTGAATTACTTAAAAATTGTAGCATCATTAAGAGAGAAAAAGTAATAAAACTGAGCTATATAAAATCACAGTTCCAGTATAAAATCCAGTTCAACTAAAAGGAGCGTCATTTTTAAAATCCCTGTAAATCATTAGCAATATGAATTATAAAAACAATGTGCATTCATATCATTTTCTAGCAAAAACAAAAAGATTTAAAAAAAAAAAAAAGTATGGAGCACATAGATGATTCAAACAATGTTTTTAAATAATATGAAAAGGTAAATCACCAAACTTGCAAAGACACATTTTCAATTTTGAAAATTTCTCATTTTATCAAGCAATTCTATAATTTACAAGACAAATACATCTCCATAGATTATACAATACAACTTATTGCACTAATACATCAAAATAATTAAAAACATTTATATTCAAAATTCTATGATTTTAAAAGTAATCGCAGAAAGGGGGACAAAAAGACAAAAATACTAACACAAAATAATATTAAATAATTACACAAAAATTACATATAATTTGATTTGAACAATCTGCTCTTTTATAACAGCAACTGGAAACTGTGTAGCTATAATATATGTGTATAATATATTTGTGATGTATATGGCAACACTAGGTGTTGATATTATACATACATTATTAATTTACAAAGTTTCCATGTTTTGAATAAAATTGTTTTCAATTATAATTAATTTTAAATCCTTACAACCTCTCCTCCCTTTTTTTCATAAAACAGCTTCCTTTTTGTTTTAAATAAAAGGAAAATGTAAAGTATTTACTTTTATTTTGCAACAAGATCTCATTTCAATTCATATAATTTCTTAATTTGACATAAAAATTGAAACTGTTAAGTATAAAAATATAAAACAAAAATTCTTAAGAAACTTTAGTGCATGAAAAAAAAAAAGAGAGATGAAGGGGTAATTAAAAGTCTTGTATTTTTTTAAGGCTGTTCTGCAATGTTAATCGTTCAAGAATATGATTGTAAATATTAAATTCTCTGCAATAAACATTTTATTTTTTTTGCAGTTAATGAAGATTTTAAAAAATCATAAGTAGCTAATAATTGCATTGTATGATTTATTACCATTGAGGTAAAGTGCCACCTGAACACTAGAATAAATAATTCCGACAACCTTCAAATAATTAATATCTGAAAAGAGCTTAAATATTTCCAGATACAACTTTTACAAATTTGTACAACACTCCAGATGATTAAAATTTCGTTCACTTGAAAAACACATGATATATTTAAAATAAATCATGATAAATCTTTTGCTTGCATAACTTTTTAATTCCTAGTAGTTTTTAAGATGTTTACTTTATTTGTAAGTTATATAAGTTTTTAGCTGAAAGTTTTGTTGAGTTAATGATGATGCATCACTACCAAATTCTGCAATTCAATATCTTCAAAATTCAGTTTGCTTTGCAAGTGTGAATTAATTAAATTTAAACAAGAACATTTAAATAATAATTTTAAAAATTAATATAAAATAAATATGAATTTTAAAATAGAAGTTGGTAAAATCTGTTCCACATAAATTAAAAGACAAAATTCACATTTTTCTGAACAATGTGGTCTCTTTCTCCTAATACAATGCTATTCAATCTCTTTATAAAAAATAGAATATAAAAAAACTCAAAATGGAATGATATTTTGTATATTAAATAGCACAGAATAAAATTACACAAAAAGTGTAAAATAAGAACACTGCATTAGAGTATTAAGTAAAAGCACATATTTTCTACGAAATGTTCACAAATAAACGAAAATGACAATTTTTATTATTTGTACTATTCTTGACTATGAAGAAGGAGGAAAATCTAAGACCATATAATTATCTAAATTCAGGGAGTTTGAGATGTACGTATGCATGCTTTTTAAAAATAATCTACATTAATGTTTAATTCAGTTAGAATCCAGAAAGTGTATATATTGATCAATATATTTTTTTTTTATATAAGTAATTAAAATTATTCAATCAATTCCAGTTAAATTAATATTGAGCATTTGTTAATTATATCCAATTACACATATTAAGAACTTCCTTTTTTTTATGGGTAAACAGACCATAATGAGATGTGGTTGATGGTGCTTAATAATTATTCTGCCGTATAAAAAAATTGCAAATTATAGTTATCAAGATAATAAATTTCTACAAACAATATCTATTTGCAGCCTCTATTTTAAAAAAAAAATAGTTAAAAGGGAAAGAAGGGGGGGGGGGAGGCGCACAGCAGTCTAAATTTTACACTTCTTTTTCCTTTTGATTTCAGAGAAATTCATTGATACATAAAAGAAATATTTGCAAGATTTTTAAAAAGATATTGCAAAAGTAACAATGGAAATTTGGATTTTCTTTAAGAAACAGAATTTTCAGACATCAGTAACTTTTTGATTTTTTCAATTCTTACTTTTGTTACTTTAAAATTAGCCAGGAAAATCTACAACCATCACTGCATCAGAAATAAAAAAAATGCAACAAAGCATTAAAAACTATAAATGACTGTCAACAGTGACCTGACCTAGTTTATGAACGACATCAGTGAATGTTGGACGGTCTCTGGCACTTATGCTCCAACAAGTCAGGAGCAAAGAACACAAGGCTGATGGCGCACCAGCTGGTGGTTTCCACCTCAGTTCACTGCTGTTCAACAGTCTCAAAACTGTTTCATTTGAATGCTCAGAAAAAGGCAGCTCAGCCTGGGTAAATAGTTCGCATGCAACAACTGCAAATGACCACACATCACTTTTTGTTGACCACTCATCTTCAAGTATTGCTTCAGCAGGTGCCCATCTTAATGGCAGAGTTCTATTTCGATAAAGAAAATATTCATCAGCATAGGTATCCCGAGATAAACTCGGAAAACTGATTTTAATGTTTAATCTTGAAGTAACCAGGCAGTTTCTGGTTGCTAAGTCTTTATGAGTGAAGCGCTGATTGGCAAGGTACTCCATGCCACTAGCTATTTGGTGGCACACACCAAGTATCTGTGGCACATTCAAAGGTGGAGGTTTGGGACCTTTTCTTGTGTTGTCTCGGCGTGTAGCAAGCAAAAATTGCTTTAGATCTCCCTTTTGGAAGAAAAAAAAGTAAGGCATGGTTAGTGTTATATTTTAAAAGATATTATATAAAGCTTCAAAGTTAAACATTTGCAACAGGATCAATATAAAAATACATAAGAATTATCAACAACATTTAAATTAAGAATCAATAATATATTGTCATCGTCAGGCAGAAATCAGTAAGTCCAACACAATAGCTTCGAGATGTGGTCAATTTAAACATAATTAATTTTGGGTCATTATGATAAATTATAAAAATTCTTTTACAGATTTCTAGCCCCTACGGTTGATTTACTGGTGTTTAGATAACAGGTTTGTATCACGATATAATTAATTGCAAATTCTAATTCACTCCAGTAGTTCACCAAAAGGTTTTGTGGACTCGGGTGACTTCTGCCTGAATGACGATGATATTTAACTAATCTTTAAGCCTTTCAACATATCATGCACAGGGAACATTACATTAAAAATCATTCAGAGTCAAAATTTTTGATGTTTTAAAAAATTGAATCAATAAGACATACTTCTATCATCCAGTAACATTTTCCTGAATTTCGAATAAGGATTGCTTAAATATTGTATTTTTAATACTATTTATTGAATTCACAAGACTTTAATTCAAATCTGAACATTCACAAAGTAATTACCAACCCCATAAGCATGAATTATTTTGAAACAAATGACCAGATATTCAACAAAAGACAATATATTTAGTGTTATACAAACAAATTTAGAATATATTCATTAATTAAAAGCAAATTTACACTATATCCATTAATTAAAAGTAAATTTACACTATATCCATTAATAAAAAGCAAATATACACTATATCCATTTAATTAAGCACATAAAAAGTTACTCAATAAAGAAATTTCTTTCATGACATGATTTCAATTTATTTCAAATTTGTTTAAATCACAGGATTTCTTTCATAAATGCAGACAAGCTAATTTTTTTCGGTACTTTTCCGTTAGCCGGGCGCAAATGTCGCCAATTGTGAACCAAGCGCGAGCCAAGTCGCCAAGAGCAAAGCGATTTTCCGTTAGCTGGGCGCAAATGTCGCCAATTGTGTACCAAACGCGAGCCAAGTCTCCAAGAGAATGTTTGTAAGAAATTTGGCGGAATTCTACATTATTTGGCGATTTTTCACTTGCGCCCGGCTAACGGAAAAGTACCTTTTTTTCTCCAAATTTTAGATAATGGTTCATATAAAAACTAATAACAGATCCAACTATATGACACTATCGCTTCCAAAATCATTTTTTTCCTATGGAAGCAGAATTCATTGTAACAAATTTATAGAATTACAGAAATTAAACATACCCAGTCACTATATTCAGTTATGAATAAAAATGGTTCAGTTTCTCTGCAAATTCCATATAATTTTGTAATATTTTCGTGGCGAAGCTTGTTCAGCATATCCATTTCTCGCTTAAATTCAAAATGTGCATTTTCATCTCTTGTTTGCAGTGCTTTCACCATAACTATAATTTCTGTATCAGGATCTACAATCCCTTTTGCTTTGGCAAGAAACACTTCACCATAATCACCATGCCCTATGAAGTAGACATAAAATAAACAGCAATTAGAATATGAATATTATCATAGATAAAGCAAGAGAGGTAGGGAAATGAAAGATAGGTAGAAAGATGAAATTAAGTGGACCAAGTTTCAGGCTAATATGTGAAAATATGAAATTTGGTAGAGAGTTTTTAGATTACCATATTGTGCACACATGTGCCATAATTTTAATAAGTTATTGTAATATGAAATCTTTAAATAAAACTAATGTCTGCACACTATAATCTTTAGACAATATCAAAGTATCAACAAGAAGCACTTTGTCCAACACAAAAGTATCCAGATTAAAAAGTAAATCTTGTATAATTGAATATTTTGATTCAAGTATATTTTTAATCAAAAGAATGTCAATATTAATTAATTTCTTTAATTAAATAAATTAGAAATGTGATTGGTTAAAGCAGGCTTCAAGAAAGAAAAGAATATAATTATATAATTTTGAAAAGAATTTGTAAAAGTCTCCAATTCATAATTTAGTGTATTTTTAACGTAAAGTAAAATATAAAATGATATAAGTTTGAAATAAAAGAATATCTCTACTTGCCCCCAAGCATCTGAACAACAAACACTCGAATGCACTGATAGCTTGAACATGCTTCAGATCTTCATTTATTTTTCCACTTTGCTTAGTTCTTATGTTAATAGAAAACTCTACAGCAAATACATTACCGTAACAATTCAAAGAAATCTTTTTTTAAACTCCAAGTTTATTTTTGATTTCAGATCAAATTATAGAAAAAAACTTCCTACATAGATTACATACAGAAGTACGGGAAGCACATGTAATAATTTATTTAGATTAAAGGATATACTCATTTTGAGTGAAATAAGCATTGTTCCTGTAGAATTAAACTACAGTAAAAATTCAAGTATCTGGAAAGCTCAACTAACCGGAAAAATTAGAAAATGAGTTTTTCTAAAAATTTTACATCCTCTCACCCGCCCACGTCTTACCATTCACACGGACAATTTATTTCTGGAATGCAACGTCCACTACGCACGGAGGGGTGTAGAAGGGTGAAAAGAAGCAATATACAGTACTGTGACATATACAGATTTGTTTTATAATAAAGCAAAGTGAGAACCAAATAAAATAATAATAAAGGCCCTCACCTTTTGCCGAAAAACGAGACCTAAAAAAGGAATCGGCAACCCCCCCCCCAAAAAAAAGTAAAGAGACAGAATCGGTAAAAAAAAACTCATGGGGTTACTCCAGATTGGTAAGTCTCTTTCTTTTCCTTCATTTATTTACTCTCTGAATACTGGCAGATGTTGATTCCGAGTACGTAATATTACCTGCGGGAGAATTGGAGGCGAGCGTATTGCGCAATAACCCTTGCGATTTTTTGAAAGATAATTAATTAGTTAGTTTTGATATTTAATCTGGGATTTGTTTATGATCACTTAAAAGAGTTTTATTATGCTTGCTAAGTAGAATATTTTTCAGTTTTGCCGGCTATTTTTATATGTTTATAATTTTACAATCTATTAATTTACAGTAAATATTCGGCTACAGATTATACTTTTTTTTTCCATCACCAATGTTAAATTAAAATCTTAGTAATATGTTTTGTAAATACTATGTTATGGAAGATACAGAAGTATTCTTAAAAATTATATTTAATTCACATTTCAAAAAGACAGAAACAAATTATTTGGCCAAAAAAAACTTAAAAAAAAAAAAAAGGCTACAAGCCCCTCCCATTTTTCCCGTCACAGTCAACTATCCGGACTTTTCAGGTATCCGGAAATCGGCGTTTTCCGAGCATGCCGGTTAGTTAAGCTTTTACTGTATAGTAGAACGCTGGGAATCCGAACACCAGGAATCCAAAATTTCGGATATCTGAACATTTTTTACCTTTCTGAAAATTTTTTACTGAAAAATGAAGGAAAAATAACAATTACGAATCAGAAACAAAGCCAATGTTTATTCCCAACTTAAAAGGAGTATTCAGTCTATACTTATAAAAGGCAATGTTTGTGTGCGTGTGTGTGTTTGTCTGCGATGTCCAGACGAATCTATCGCACTTACAGCCATGAAATTTGGCACACAGGTAGTCGTAACGGTGACTCAATGCACCTCGAAGCCGAAATTTTAAAATTGAATCTAGAAAATTTTTTATTTAATGTTTTGTGTTGTTTTGGTTGATTTTTCGCACTAATTTATCAATAGAATAGTTTCAAATAACTGTACGACAAAAATAGATACACCATCGGAAAGAGCACGCGATTTCCTTTCTAATGAAGTTAGTTTTGAATTTCTAACGCAATTTACTGAATTTTGAGAAATTTTTAAAAAATACCCAGTTTTGGCATGAAGATGTTTCTTTTGATTTTAAATTTGTTGCATCCGACTTTCTAATAATACTATTATTTTCAATTTTTTTAGCTTATAACTAGAATGGTTGTGTCGGATTTAAAACAACAACGGTTAAAATATCTTTTCAAGTTTTTTTTAAATTAATTTTTTTCTGGACGGTTGAGAGTTATTTTTATGGAGAGAGTTCCTCGCGCGGCATGGCACTTCGGAACTCAGATGGCTATGTGATTGGTTGAAGGAGAGGTGACGTCATAACCTTGAATTGAATGACTGATTATTATTTTCGGCAGTATCTTAATGTATTTATTCGTCTCGCACACTTAGCTTGCAGTATAATAATTTTCACGCTACAATATTTTATTATTGTTTATCGTGAAAAAAAAATAAGCGGGAAAATCAATAATGTGTATCTTTTGTTTTGATTTTGTTTTCAAAACTTTTTCATGTCATTGTGGGCGTTTTTTTTTTTCATTTTGTTGAAGTCCTGATTCCACGGGCAACGCCGTGCACGTACTGCTAGTTAGTCTATAAGAATGAATATAGCCATGTGTCCTTTCTGTACGCCTTCACAGAGCACCCAGAGTCAATACTCTATGCATTTGGTATATTAAGAGTATTTTACCGAATTTCCCGGTTAATCCGAATTCCTTGGAATCTGAACAAAGGTCAACCCCAATTAGTTCGGATTTCAGGGTTCTACTGTATTGTATTAAACTATAAAATTAAAATAAAATAAATTCCCTAGAGTTATATAAAGTGAAAAAAATTCACAGATTCAAGTCATCAGAGTATATAATTGCTGGTGTTTCAAATTCAGGGCACAAAAACATGAAAATAACAATAATGGAATGAAATAAATCATTATTCAAATTATGTAAATGTTAGCGTTAATATAAAACAATAAAAATGATAATAATAACAGGAACAGCTTTCTTGTCAAAATTATATGAATATGAGTTATCTTTGAAAATTCAGCAACTACAAATACTTTACCTAGTAACATCATTGTCTGTAACTCCTGTCTAGGGAAATGAGCTTTGTCATATGAAGAACGACTTTTCTTTGAATAATGAGAGCCAGAGCTGTGAGATGGAGCTTCATTGTCACTTCTGGTGGTACTTCCATCTTTCAGTGGCTTGGTTACAATTGGATTCATTTCGGTATCATTAGGAAGTGTTCCATTTTCACTTTTAGCTACTAAAAAAGAGGCATTTATTAAGCATTTATTTAAAAAAATTCATCAGTTTCTTTAAAAAAAATATATGCTAGCTTCCAATCACAAACACATAATTAAATAAAGACTACGTCATATAAGAACAATTCTTTAAAAATTAAAAAGAAAGTTAATTACAAACTTCAGATATTTCTTTCTACTTCAAAATAAAATTACATTTAAAAAGCCATTTTATTAGCAATAAACAGTGATTCAAGGAAACTTTGATACCACTATGATTAAGTGTCTACCAAAAGAAATATAATCCAGAATCTGAACTTCAGACACAACAAAATTCTAATTACTGTTTATATTTAAAAAAATTATCAGGGTTCTTACTGATTTTTTAAATTAAAAAGGAGTATTTAAAGAGTTTTCAAGGAGTGTTTTCAAAATTTTCAAGGAGTCAATATTTGCGAATGAAAAAAGGTTCCCTTTTTGAAGTACACAAAAATATTAGGGTACTTAAAACATTGCTACGTTTTCCGTTGGTTGGCATTTTGAGCAAACTGAACAAAATCCAGGGAGCATCCCTTGAATTAGAACGATTAGGAAATGAATGAAATATTTTTAACTATCTTGCCAATGTCCTTGAACTCGAAGTTTGACTTTCGAAGACAAATCCACTTTATTTTCATTGGGAGAGGGAGGGGGCTGGAATGTCAGCTACAATGAATCATTTAATGGTTGGTTGTTGGTGTGCAAGGGCCATAAATTTTTCGAAGGAGCGATAAGGTTACTGCACAGGATTTGTGACAGGATGAGGTAAAGGTCATGGTGGGATAGGGCGATGTAATAGAGCCATTGATTAGTTCCAACTCGCCACATGGACAGAGTAATGCAAAATACTGGGTTATTGTTAAGGCAGAAATTTAGAATCTTTTTTTTATCGGTGAAACGTAGTACACATTTATTAAAAGAAATATTAAAAACTGAAAATTAAGTAGTTTATAAGGAGTAAAACCCAAATTCAAGGAGTTTCCATAGTGCCTGAAAATAAAAATCGTTTTCAAGGACTTGTTAAGGAGTTTTCAAGGAGTGTATGAATCCTGTTTATTGTAGAATCAGAAACATTTGTTAACAACAGTTCACATTACACAATGTTATTCATAAGTTATGGTTTGTTAATGCAATGCCACATATTAATTTTCTAACAGAATTTAGAATAATATGACAGAAAAAACAGCTTCAGGGTATATTATGTATTACTGATATCAAACAATTTTTCATGTTTTAGAGAAATCCATAACACTCTCCTCCACACACTAAGAATATTATTCAAATAATATGAATTATAATTACATTACAATCCACGATAATTATCACCACACATATTTAGTGAAAAGCACTTTTATTATAACATCTGGAAGCTTACAATTATGTTGATATTTTATTAAACAGCACCAATAAGTTTTAAACAACTCCTGCATTATTATGCATTAAAAAACAGAAGAAAGACAGAAATATAATAATATGAGTGTGAATGACAGAATTTAAGATAAAAATTAATTTCAAGTATGAGGTTCCAGTAACGAAATATAATTACAAATTACCAATGTTGCTCCTAACAGTTTTAAATCAAGTGTATATGCAGAATACATCTATGCATGCACGAAAGTTTGAATTCATTCCCAAAGGTATAGGCTGATCTTAAATTCCCAAGCGATAACAGACAATCGAACAAAAGCCACACACTTTGGGTAATTAATGCCTTGACAGTGTTAATCACTACTTTCATCTTAGAATTCTTACTTTCTTTCAAAACTAGTAAAGTATCCAATATTGTCTTTCCCCGGTGCTAAGTAAACATTTGGGCATTCTGAAGAGACCCATTGTCATTATAGGTTGGCCCGCGCGCCGCGAGTGATATTCAAAATTTGAATAAAACTAACATTGCTACAGAAAATTATACTACCTTCTGCTGTAGCTTCGGCCAATAACCGAGCCTTTTTTCTTGCTCTTCTCATGCGACAGAAAACCATCAAACCAATGACCAGCCCCATGTAAAGTCCTGCAGCACCTAATGTCACACCAACTGTTTTTGACATAGTGTTTTCTTCACCACTCTCAAAACCTCTTCCAGCATTACTAGGGCTGTAGTACTCAGCACCTGAAATTAGATGTTGCAGGCTTATTTTAACAAATGTTACATTAAGTTCAAATAGAAATATTAACAAACAAATTTTTAAATTTAAGAAAAATACAATAACTTTTAACTAATTAATGCAACAAATAAACATAATGACAAGATTCTTCAGTCATAAAAGCAAGCTCTTTGTATTACAACCAATATAGCTTTCCTAAGCATGTGTATGCATGTAAAAATGCTACACAAGTCGGGTGTGTCTAAATTTATACGAAAAAAAAATCCTCAAATTAATATAAAGATTCAAAAAATGCCTATTAAGAAAATTTTAATGGTACAGTGAACCTTTGTATAATGATACTGTCTTTAACAATAAACCTGCCTATAATGATATTTGCTATGGTCCCGACAGAATTCCTATTTATTCAATGTATTTTGAAATTGCCTACAGTGATAATCGCTTTTCAGATGCAGTCATCCATAAAGTTAATTTTAACCTTTTAGAAAGCTGGTACAATACAATCCAGATTTCTTTTCCCTTGGAAAATGACCCCGGTCCAGAATGTGAGATAACAGGGAAATCGGGAGGATGGGATTAGAAATCAGAGTTTGTTGTAGCAAGGAGATCTGGGCTGAAGGGGCTAGTGATTGGTATGTGTACAGAAGTTTGTTGCTTCTGCCGTCAGCTTGGCACTAAACTATTCATTGATATCTTAAATCCTTGAATCTATGATGTCTCAGAATAAAGTATTGGCATTTTCAGACATTATGAAAAATATGAGTATAATTATGAATTAAAATTATGCTTACAGAAAATATTATACAAAAAATTTCACTTTGAAGTTCTGAAAAAGTTAAAATAAGTTAAAGTTTATAAAGGAATATTTCATATCACTGAGTATTTTTAAGGTGAATGAATAAACATAATAAAATTAGTTAGTCTATTAACACATGCTCACGTACATAAACATTGGTTACGCAAATGTTCAAACTGTCTAGGTCCTTACAATATCGATATAAATAGATTTTACTGTATATTAATTTTAAATTTTATTTATTGTTAATTCCATTTGCTGCTAGTTTTGAGTTTTAAAAATAAACTGGGTACTGAATTTATAATGTACTGCAAATGAATTCAAAATTTCCCTATGATCTTCAATTTGTTTTATAAAACAGAAGATAATTGCAGAAAATCTAAATCAGGTTTTTTTTTTTTATCAAAAAAATGTAAACCGAATTGAAAAGAATCAGAAAATTATATCTTTTTAGTAAAAAGAAAAATATTGTGTTGGCATAGGCATGAAATTGGGGAAAAAAAAAAAAGAGGAAAAGCAAGTTAAATAGAAAAATGGCAAATCTTAATATAAATAAAAGTCATTGTGGGTATGTATGTGTGTACTGTTCAGCAAAGGATTCCGAGACTACCACTTTTGGACGATTTTACACCGGAAAGGGGTGTCAGGCAATGAGTCATATGAGTGCATTTCCGGAGTTCTTTGTTAGATCATGCTCAGTAAGATGTAAACATCACCCTTCCATTCTTCACTTTCCCCTGTTTTGATGAAAATAACTCCGCCCGATGCATGCACAAAAGCACAGAGGGTTTCCAAATCCATAGCTAAACAATATGTATGTGTGTATGTTCCACATCTCCCCCTAAACTAATGCAGCAATTTCAACCAAATTTTGCACACTTATTATTTAAAACAAGAGGAAGATTATTGTCAACTTTTTGAAGTTCAAAAGTTAATTAAACAGTCAGTTAATTAGAAATTAACCAAAACCGTTTTTCCATATTAACTTCGGAGCAAATTATCCCCCCAAAAATATTTTTATACCATCTTAAAGTTCAAATTTTTACCTTTTCAATGATACCAATTTTATATATGTGAAATGTTTCCTTCAACTTTTATTAATATTTCAAAATTTAATAAATAAATTATTACAGCAGATGATTCTTAAATAAAGCAAATTTAATGATACTTCGCTGCTAAGCAATGGTGAGACTTTGAACAAATTTCTTTTTATTTCTGTAAATATTTTAAAAAGAAGTGAAAGATCACTGTCAAATTTTAAAAGGTCCAAAAGTTAATTAAATGTTTTTAAATTAAAATTTAAGCAAGATTTTGTGAAGGTTTTTGAGATATATTTCGAAAGTGTTATGTTACAATAACTATTTTTATTCTATATTAAAGTTTAAAAAATAGCTTTTTAGTGACACAAATTTCATTTGGGTTCAAAATTGTTGCTCTCATTTCAATAATTTAAAAAAAATTCAATTGTGCATAAAATTCACAATTTGTAGCAATGTAATATGTATGAAGAGCTGTTGCTGGAACATATAAACAAAATTCTGGAAGAATACTAAAGAAAAGTTTAAAAGCATGTGGCGATCCTGAATTACTTCCGATGACGTCACTCTTGAAACTACTTACTTAGCTGCGCAATACACGAGCGATGCACGAGGCAGCGGACTAGATGTTCATGTGCCAGATAACTGAATTTCATCTTTTTTGTGTTCCATTGATATCTAACTGGCACTTTCTTAATGTTTAAATAAATGTTGTTAATTTTTATATCTAAAGTTGTTGCTCTAATTTCATGAATATTATGGATGCATACCTTTACATAATCAAGCATCCATAAGCAGATGATTCATAATTTATATTGGGAACAACTATTGATTTGGTTTACTATTTATTGATTTTACTATTTTATTAATTGACCTATAACATTCGTCAAAATCTCAAAATCCTTCTTATACTTCACTATTTATGAACAAAATTTGAAGTAAAAAAGTTTCAGATGATAAAGGAATTTTTGTACAGTGGTACCTCCGAAAAGCGGACAGTCACGGGACCAAAAGTTTTGTCCGTTATTAGGAGGTGTCCGCTATTGGGGAGGACAAGCTCCTCATAAAAAAAAAAGTTTTTGCACTTCTGTTTGACATTTGATTGA
The DNA here is from genome assembly GCA_013235015.1 of Araneus ventricosus. Lineage (NCBI taxonomy): Eukaryota > Metazoa > Arthropoda > Arachnida > Araneae > Araneidae > Araneus > Araneus ventricosus. The sequence goes on from BGPR01000707.1 coordinate 87,207, forward strand.
AAATTACGCCTGAAATTTTAATTAAAAAGGAAAAATTAGTTAGGTAAGAAAAGAATAACTATTTACTACTTTACCTTTTAATTGTGGGCTAATCCTTTTATCTTGCATTAAATAATCCCAAAATACATTGCATATTATTTTAATTACTACTTGAAAAAAATCTGTTGACAAAGTTTGATTTCTGTTTCTTACACAGCAGACCTATTTTTCAAGGTGAATCTTCATAGGATTTGGCTTTGTTAGTCCCTTGGAATCTTCATTGTTCAGAAAGAACTGTTTTAATTGTTCGCTTTATTTCGGTGCTTCCGAATAATCTTTGAATTTGCAGTCTTCCATTGGCGATTCCTCATCATCATCCTCAGAAAGGGTCCAGTGCTTCAGTGGTGTCCCGATTAATGAAATTGGAAACAGGTAGGTTTTCTTCCTCAATCGATAAATCGTCGTCGATATTGACATACTCTTCAACGCTGAAATTTGAATCCAAATTGGCTACTAGATCCGCAAGTTCGTTTTCGTTTCCTTCAGTAGTACTGCCAATTACCACTTCGCTTGTACTAAAAAATCCCGCCTTCTTAAAACATTTTAGAACGCACCCAGGTTCCACCTTTTTAAGGGCTGACGTAGTCCAGGAAGTTGCATCCAAACCAGATACCGATTTTGCCAACTCTTGGCTGGATTTGCAGGAGGAAATCTGTGAAAGCACATGTCTCAGAAGCAGCTCTCTGTATCCTACTTTAAAGCTGCGGATAATTCTCTGATCAAGTGGCTGTAGCTTCGAAGTGGTGTTAGGAGGCAAGAAAACTAAATTAATATTTTTGAGCTTTAAATACTCAGGATGGGAAGTAGCATTGTCCATGAACAGAATGATTTTTCTCTTTTGTTTTTTAATTTTGTTGTCTAACTCCACCAACCAATCGCTCATTATCTCAGTGGTCATCCACGCTTTCTTATTTGACTTCCACGAAACACTAAGTTTTCGTACATCAATGTTCTTGAAACATCTAGGCTTCTCAGCTTTTCCAATAACAACTGGAGTTTCGAAGTCTCCCAGCATGTTGCAACACAGCAAAAGAGTGAGTGAGCAATTTCCCGCCACTACATATTTTACCCTTGAAACATAAGGTCTTGCCCGGAAGGACGCGTTAAAAGACGCCAGTCTCATCGGCATTGAAAATGTCTCTGTCATCATATCCTTTAAGCAAAGATTTAAGCCTTCCAATCCCATCTGTTACTTCATTTGGATTTACAGATTTTTCTTCGCCACAAAGTTTAAAAGATATGTTGTGACGTGTCCGGAATTTTTCCATCTATCCATTTGAGTCCATAAAAGTTTCTAATCCCAAACTTTCACCGACTTCTCTGGCTTTTTCTTGGAGCAAAACATCACTTACAGGAACGTTATTTGCACGAGCAGAACGGAACCATTTCATCAACACTTCGTCAATTTCGCTTGTTTCTGTCTTTCAATTCACGAAACTTCAAATTTTCGTTCGAATTCAGGACCCACGTTTTTCGAATTCCTTCTTTATCCTTCAAAAGTTCATTAATCTGCGTTATACCAACGTGGGAACGTTCGGCAAGGCTACGAACTCTCAGCTTTTCCTTTTCAGCAACTTCCAAGACGTCAATTTTATCTTTCAAATTCAATCTCTTCCTTTTCGAAGCCATCAGTTTGCAATGTCGCACTAAACTGAATAGACAAGTAAAGTTTTAGCCTTGCCAGTGACCAAGGACCAATCCCCCCAGAACAGATTTCGCGCCTCTAAATTCCAAGAAACACGGCGAGTTTTGGAAGAATAGGAAGGAAGAAAGGGTGAGGGAGGGCAGAAGAATGCCATTGTACACATTTTAGGGTCGAATTGCATTGTGTCAAGAACGGAAGGGAGGAGTCTGGAAAAGTACGTTGTAAAGACGCATAAATATATATATTTTAGCTTGCTTGTTAGAATAATTTTGAAATATTTGTCAAAGTAGTTGAAAGTTTATCAAAAATACCTGTCCGCTATTCGGAGTGTCCGCTATCCAGAGGGAATAACATGGATTGTCCTATATAAAAGGACTGGGACTTGTAAAAATGTCCGTTAATTAGAGGTGTCTGCTATTCGGGAGTGTCCGTTAAGGGAGGTACCACTGTATTATAATTTTCTATACAAAATAGTTTTTCATTAAAAATATTAGACATGAAAGTGTTTTAATCTTGAGCAATGTCGGGTTTAACAGCTAGTTATTTAATAAAATACATGAACAAGACAATGATGAAAACTATATTATGCATACCAAGAAGTCCAACAATAATTTTATTTAAAAGCAGCTGTATGGAGACATTAATGTCAAATTGAAGAAATATTTGCAAATACAATAAGATATTCTAAAAAAAGGAAGTTTCCATTTAAAGTTAATTTTTCCAGCTTCAAAATAAAAATCTGGTGAGATTACAACCGTCGTAATAAAAAGACAATATTTCTATATGAATGTCGAACCATCTTTTTCATCCTTAATAGATTAGATAAATTTTTAGGCTTTGAAACCGATAAGACTAAAAAAGAAAAATTATGAAACAATAATTTTCAACTGGTTTATTTTTTTATTCTTTTCTTTCTTAAACAACACTAAAATTCACTAAAAATAAATTTTAATATAATGACAGAAGAGCAGATCATAAAATGTAAACAAGCTTCAAGTAAAAAAAAAATTACAGAGTGTCAAAGTATGCATAGTAGAAAAAAAGAATCAAGCTAATATTTTCAGAAAAATAATTTTTTCTCAAAATGTATCAGTTATGAAAGAATGAGCAACAGACTTAAAAAAAAATTCATTACAAATGGTTTTTTCCATACACTATTTAGTTTTTGTTAAGTTACTGCAATATATTTGAATAATATGGAAATTGATACATTTTGTGAAAATATGTGGCAATTATTAACAATTTTCTGATAAACAGAGCAGATTTATTATAAAAAAATTGAAAGGGTTTATTTATTTGTGCACTTTGAAAAAAGGTCTTTTATTTTGGAAGGTTAATTCTTAAGAGTCTGTTTTCCGCTTTTACTTCTTGGATGGTGATCCACAATGTACTCTCGTCAATCTCATGTAAAAAAAAAAAAAAAAAAAGGAAATTGTCAAAAACTCGGGAAAAGCGAAAAACCGCGGAAGAATCTCATGCCTGGTTGACACCAAAACAAATTTGAAGTATGTTTAAGATGATGGTGTTCGTTGTAAACAAGTTATTTTAAGTTAAATACCAAAATTTAATCCTTTCAGATATAGTGATTTTTTTAAATGCCTTCTGCCAGTTGATAAGATTTATTCCGTACTCTGCTTTGGAGTTATAAATAATGAAAAGTATCCCTTATCATTGAGGAAACTTTTAAATCAGCCACAGTGCTTCCAAATAAATACCCTTGCAAAATATAATACTCTCCCTTTCATTTTCGGTTTACACCCATGGTAAAGCATGACTTCGCCACCTATGCAAGCTCCTTTTTTAGATTCCCATTCTGAATTTAATCTCAGAAAATATTAGATAGTCTTCATTTCTTAATTTCTTATACACAGTTTGCACACATCAAATAACATAAAAGACCCACTCCTTTTTAAGTTATAGCACACATACAGCAATTAATAATATCAATTTAAAAAAATTTTAAGCATGATAATTTTTTAAATAAAAAAAATACTAAAAGCCATTTGCAAAATGCAATATTCTTACATACTTTTCACACATTTTTATTTATTGCTTAGTAATTGAAATTACCATATAAAAATATTAAATATAAAAAGTTTCCTTTTTTATTATTATATACTCACTTTTAACATTAAGATTTACTTCAGCTCTTTTGAAACCTCCACTGTTGCCAACAGTGCATCCATAATTTCCCTCATCTTCCATATGTACTTCAGATACATATAATGTGCCATTCTCCATAACATGAAATCTTTTAGGATCAAAATTATCCATAATATTATTTTTATCCCATTGAACGGCAGGCATTGGATCTCCCATGGCTTGACAATGAAGCATTGTTGAATAGCCTTCATATGCTTGAGTGTCCACAGGCTCCACTATGAATTTTGGCATAACTAAATAAAATACAAGATATTAAACAAGAATAACAAAATGTAAACATTTTGATTTTATCTCGAACTGAAATGCATTGCATTTATATTGCATATAGATTTATGCTATAAATTTAACCATGTGTATGCTTTACAAAGAAAGGGGAAAAAAAAACATAATATACAATTAAAATGCAGTAAAATAAACAACAATGGAGTGCACAGCTTGGAGTTTTATAATTGTTTCAAATAATCAATATTGTTAAAATTTAGATTGAAACTAATGGAATAGAACTACAGATTAGAATTTAAATTGATATGAAGAGTAAATAATTATGAAAACTTGAACAATGAATCCCTGGAAAATGTATTGATATGTCACACACAACATTTCAGTTGCTATCATTTATCATGTACTTCAGAATAGCTCTGCCAAAAAGTTTCATATTCAATCAGAAATTAATATTTAATATGAACATTATTTTATGATACTAATGGCAATAATATAAATAAACAATGTTTGCATAAAATACATTTAATTCTTATCTGGAAAAGCTGGTAAGAAAAACAACTTTATAAAACTTCACAAAAATCCCTTTATAAAAATTTGCCATTTTATAAAATTTTCTGCCATAATAAAAATATACTTCTAAAATAATTTATTAGAAGAAATGAACAACTTGCAATCATACCCTTCAGTGATAAATGCTTATTCTAAGAGACTGAAGCTCATAGAAATTAGTCATTTCCACCTGGATGAACCTTATGTTTACATCATACTAAAGCTTTTCAATCCAATTTTAACAAGCATACGGTTTATATTTGTATGTAATGGTGCATGGGTTTCTCTTATTTATGCAAATTCAAATAGATTATTAAATAGTTCAAGAAATATCATAATTGGGGATATTACTAAATCAAAATTTAAAGTACCAATTATGATGATCATTATTTCTTTAAAAATGTTCAATACATAACTTCTAAAAATGCATTCATTATAAATCTGTAAAAGTACAAATCTCTCATTTTCTAGATCCGTGTATAACAGTTCCAGATCTCATAACTTCAATAAAAATTTATGAAATTGACAAACAAATAAATTTTGGAACACTTTCACTAACCTACAACATCAATATTGATAGTGGCATTGATAATTCCTTGAGAGCTTGTGGCAACACATATGTATTTTCCTGCATCATCATTAGCGACACCTTTGAAAGTTAATGTCCCATTGTCATCTTGAATATGAGAGGGCCAGTCAAAAAAGGGCTGACCCACTTTTTTCCATCGAACTACTGGAGGAGAGCTACCTCTGGCTTTGCAATAAACTTTAGCAACTGATCCCAATTCCAAGCGTGTACTAACAGGAGGTGGAACAAATTTTAATTGCTCTACAACAGAAAAAAAAAAGCAATTAGCTAATGAAGTTCAGAAGCGAATGCAACAAAAAATGTTGATTATTGAAATAACAAGGAATAAAAATTCCAAGAAAATAAAATATAAATGACCTGAAAAAAAAAAAGAAGTTTCATTGCTGAAATTACAAATACAGATTTTTCATTCCTGAAAAGAACTGAGAAGGCCTAGATGTTATTTTATTATTTTTTTTTTAAATTTACTTTCTTTTTTTTATAATTTTTCACTGCATTTTTTTTTGTCCGATTAGTAATCCAAACTTTGGACATCTTGTGAGTTTAAATTTTTAAAACACAACCATAGCTAACAATGTCTAAACAATATATTTTAAATTAAAATTGTCTAAGTTCAAATACAAAATAGAAATAAAAACTAACCTAGAATTCTAAATTACTACATTAGAGTTTCCTTTGTATGAAACAAATTACCTTTTCTATTTTTCAGCACACAGTTTTAGAAAATTGGTTGTGTGTATGCATATAATGATGTTTCTTAGGTAAAATGTAGAGCAAACATCTTGAAAATAAAGGCAGTCGTTGATCCAATCTATACTTTATTTCAGTTTATATTTATCCATTTTAAAGATGATAATGTAGATTATATGAACTTAATAGTTATAATAATATCTTTAAAAGTAAATTCCACTCCATGGCCATGAATGAAACTTATGCACAAAGGCAGCATTTTGATGAACATGAATTATATGGTGAAAAAAAGGTTGTTACAACATTGCAGTGGGTTTTTATATGAAGAAACAGGGAAATTCCCTTATGCTGGAAGCCGGTTGAATCCGAACTTCTTCCAGTTACAGTGGCAGTTATTTTTACACTACAGCTTTTAAAGATAAATAAGAATAAATAAATTTATAATTAAAAGTTAAGAAGCGTTTTTAAAATTAGGAAAATGTTAAGTTATTACATGTATGTGTTTGCACACTCCTAAACAAATTCAATTCATGAAAAAAATTTTATACATTTAAACAAAATTAGTTACTATACCAAATAGAACTATAAGATACTTTTTCCAGTTATAACAAATACAATATTTCTGAAAACATGTATATGTTTCTATTTTAAAACTTAACAAGACAAATGTTTGATAATCAAATGTAAAAATGAAGTAAGCAATATTATACATGTGTCTTCAAAAAAACTATTGTTGCGAAAATCTCTCCTTTTCCTCCCGTTTGTTTATAGAAATTAAACAAACAAAGCGAAGTTTTATTTCAAAATAAATGAAGTGACTTAAAAAATTCTAGTGTAAATAATTTGAAATTGTATACATAAATCCCAATTAATTAAATGATATAAGAAAACAGAACTTGAAACACTTTAAAAAAATTATTTGCATTTACATAAAAAAACCCAATTATCTGACCTAAATACAATATGTAATTTTATATGCCATAAAATTTTTAAAATTTACAGTCAAGTACTTAATAAAATAATCACCTTTTACAACTATCTTGGCCTTTTCTGATCTGACTGGTGGGAACCCACTAGTTACTACTTCACACATATAATCTCCAGCATCAGACATGACTACTTTATGAATCAGTAAAGTGCCATTGTGAGGGAAGACATTTGAATATCCAGTTCTTTCTCTGTATGATTTTGTGTCTTTTAACCATCGCACATGAGTCACAGGGTAAGGGCTTCCATTAAACTCGCAAGTAAATGTAGCCGATTCACCCTCTTCGGTTACTAGGCCAGCAGGAGGTTCAGTGATAGTCGGTGCAGCTACAAGAAATTAGAAATAAAAACTATAATTAAAAAAAATGTTCATAATCATAAAAATTGCTTGTTAAAATTGCAAAGCGGTTATGTTGGTTAAAACACATGGGAAATTGGTCAGGCATTTGACCTTTACATTTTGGTACTTCAAATTACAGTCAGTAACAGTGTAGATATTATAAATTTCATCAGAATTGATATTTTAATTTTGAATATGAAAGTTGTTCAATATTTGACTTTAGTTAATGCTCTAAATAAGACCTATCCTTAACAAGTAGAAATTTCCTTTTCATTCATGAAAATTCAACTTTTTAGTAATTATTACATTACTCTCTCCTGTATATAATAACTCTCACTCATTTCTAAGAGCTCAATGAAGCAGTCAGTGATATGGTTAATATTAGGGACAGTGATTCAGAGGAAGTAATTAACACATTCTTATTGCTTTTCAACACAGAGAATATATATAATATTATTTTAAATTGATTTCAGCAGACTTTAAGTGATTAGAAATATAAGTAATATTTTCAATTATTTGATTATATAGCCATAAAAAGTGCACACCAAAAAGATGGGAAGTAATAAAGATAGGGAAAAAAATTCAGTTGACGTACATGCCACAAAAAAATTCTTTTAACAATTAATTGAAAAAGAATTTTATATTGTTATTGAAAAACCTTCAAAACGATTTTCTGCAATCATTACTGAATGACTAAAAACTTATTAAGATTGATATTAGATGAAACTTACAAGCAACATAAAAATATAGAGACGTTCTTTCTTGTCCAGCAATATTTTCAGCATTGCATGTGTAATTCCCAGTATCAGTCTTTTTAGCACCATCCACTATCAGCTGAGAGTCATCGACACGAATTCTCCCACTATCGCTGATGACATGACCAGAAGGGTCTTCCCACCAAATTTTCACTTTGGGTCGACCAGCCGGCTTTACACATGTCACCTCAAATTGGCTTCCTAATGCAACTACTTTCAGTTCATCTGGACTGATGGGAGGCTCAAATGGACTATCACCAAATGGTTCAATATCTAGGAGAGAAAAAATATGTATATGTAAGATGATGCTTTCTTAGTGGAAGGAGAGCTCATAATTTTAAAATTTCATTGATTTTATTTCTATTTTCCAATCAGGAATTTTCCACATTTTTACTGTATCCATTAATATCACTTTCAAGCTCTACCCATGAATGCTGCAGAGTTGCAAGCACAGATTCCTGTTTGCATTTTTCAAGGAAAAATTTAGATGGAATGCAATACTGCTTCTAATTTGAGGATTTGGCACATTCTCAAATGGAGCTCGCGGCAATTTCCAAACTCGATAGTAAAAACAAGTAAAGAAATCAAAGCACTTTAATTCTAGTATTGAACAGATCTGTGTAAAAAAATGACTTATCACATTTATTTAAGCATATTACAGAGGCTGTTCGCACATTTTTTAGACGATTTTAATGGTATTTACAGAACTATTTAACATAATACTTTTGTGTTTTAAATGTTCAGTTTGATAGCCTGTATTCTTAACAATCTTTCTACATCGTAATTCCTATGACAATAATGATTTTTGTGGTATCGGAAGAGTTATTTTGTCCCACTCCTCTTGAACAGCTTCTATGAAATAACGGATTCCACGCTTTGATTGTAACATATATAATTTACTGGCATTTTGATTCGTACTTATACTTATAAAATTATGTCAGATAGATAAATGAGTTTTTAGGTGTACCTATTTATATATTTAATATGTTATTCATAACAGTAAGCTACATTTTGCAAGAGGAAACACCATATCTGTGTTAATAATTGAAAAATTACATAATTCCAATATTTTTTCTCCAAAAATTTAAACTAACTTCCATGTTTAACAGACTTACAAGCTAGTTTCAGACGTGCAGCATAAATTTGTTGGGGAGCTTCTTTGCTGATGTCGCTGATTCCAACACATTTATATATCCCTTCATCACTATTTAATATCCCAGATATACTCAGTGAGCCATTTGGAAAAATTGTAAACCTGAAATGACATTCATATTTTAAATTAATTAAAAACAAATAACTAAACTACAATTACAAAAAGATTTCAGTTAATACATTTATTAACGGTAAAAACACTCATTATGACTATTCAAAATACAAACATATTTTAACCCTTTCACGATGGATACTTTCTTATATTTATATGGTTTATAAACTACACCCACAGTAGGGTTAAACACACCGATTCATGTTTCACTGCTCCATGATTTTTCAGAATCATAATAAATCACATTTTCCAAGTGCAAACACCAAATATTGCATTAATTGGAGCTTATTTAAAATATTTATTTCAATACGATGTAAAATATTGCAAGCAAGAAACAAACCTTTTCTAAATTTAAATCATATTTTTTAAAAAATAGAATCTTTCTCCCATCCATTCTCTAGTACAATTTGACAAGAGAATGGGTGGGAGAAAATGTGGATGGATACTACTAAAAAAATTGTGTTTATGTGTTACGCAACCAAATATGCTATTGATTGCCATCAATAAAAATTTTCTTCCAAAATTGCCTTTCCTCCTATTGATTTGTAACTATTGTTTTTAATTTTGTAACTTTGATGTTTTCCGGTGATAGTTATTAAGTGAAGAAAAGATAAATTATCCTGTCCTTAAAATAATAAAAAAGCATATATTTAATGACACCAATTTGATTGCTGAGCTTATTTCCATAATTTGTTTAAATTCATTTTTCATTATAACCACAATAACATTGACAAATAATTGTATTTAATAGTAGCTACCTTTGACGACCAGCTGGTTTGCTGGGATTACCGAGTGCAAAAAATATCAATAAAATCTTTTAGGCAAAGCTTGGTATTAATGGGCCCCTCAGCAGAGTATTTTTAAATTCCAATAGACATGTAAAAAAAAAAAAAAAAATCTTTATACCTTGACTATAAAGAATGGAAGGAAAACCCAGAATAAAATATTTGCAGTAACAATGAAAATCATTTGAATGAAAAGTACTGTAAAATATATTCTGAATTATGCTTAACAATATTTTTAAAAATTTATAAAAATTAGAGAAAAAAAACCGCACAGCAACTAAATTGGTATCATAGAAAAATAAGTTTTTGAATTTTCAGATGATGTAAAAAACACCAAAATTAAATTTTTCATTAATTAAAATTTTAAAAAACTAGCTCCGAGGTACACATTTTCAACCTTCAAAGTATGTTTGTGCCAAATTTCGTAGCTGTACGTCCAGCGGTCTGCCCTGTAGAACGCCAACACACAGGTGCATTCTTTATTATTAGCAGAGATTCTCATTGAATGGAGTGGCAACTCGTGTAAGAAAAGACGAAGTAATTAAACATGTAAGTATATAATGTTTTACATGAGCATGAGTAGTCACGCACTGGCAAAGAAAGTAATTAAAAGTTTATATAATATTTTCATCAACGTGAATACCAACGCGCATATATGTAAGTACGGCTTATTTTTGAGAGGTTTCTGCATTGCAAGCGAGTCGGGGGGCAGTCGCCTCCCTACATTTTTATGGAAAAATTAAATTTTTATTTCATTTTAGCAGCCTAAAACTAGGAAATTATAAAAAAGTGTTCGGGAAAAATAGCTAATTTTTTTTAACTAAATTTTATTGCCTAACCCCTATACTACTGGGTCTTTTAAGATGTCTAGAAATTTTTTTGCCCCCTCATTTTTTTAAAGCCAATTGCCACCACTAGGTTTCTTGGTCCACAGAAGAAAATTGAGTATGAGCTAATGAAAAGAATCTAGTTCTTTCGAAGGATTATGTCTAAAATTTGCTACAGATCCACAGTTTTGTTGGAAGTATGACAAGCTAAATCCACCCATCCAACTTTTTGCATTTTTCAGTTTCTTCATGTCTCAAGAGGAGATTTAGTACGTCGAAATTCATCGAAATCTCGAGTTCGATTTTTTCTTTTGACTATCATAAAACTCTCTCTAGACATATTTTGTATACAAAAAAGTAAAAATTACACACATATTTATACACTCAATTTATTTTAAACACTTATCTACAAGTAGATAAACGTAGAAATGTAAAATTAAACATTTTTTTTTGTTTCAAATTTAGAATTCTATTGCAGTGTCTTAATTATCAGCATTCAAATTTTAATTTTGTTGAGTTGTAACAGCTATTGATGAATCATATTCAAGATCTTTAAAAGGGTATGATAATAAATCTTATGGTTTTTCCTAGGCTGTGAACCTAAATTGTCTTTGGCTATACTCTTTTTATTTTGTTTAACCTTTATTTTTGAAACATGTAAAATATCCATTTAGATTTTACAAGTGAAAGCCAAAATTACTTGCTAAAATGAAGGCACAATACAAACCTAGAATTGTTTGTCAAAGGCACATCACTTGTTTGAGCATACCATTCCACAGCAGCTGCATTTTCAAAAACACAATCAAATATTGCTGAACCATTTTTAACTGCAATGGTGTCTTTCGGGAGGACTTGGATACGTGCAGCAGTATCACCTTGAATTAAAAATATTATTGCAAATTAAAAAAGGATGGATTTAAATAGAAACAAAATTATTAGACTCTTTCCTAGGTAAGATTAAGTTTTCAAGTTTTCATCTTTAAAAATTTCAATTTTATTTACAAAAAAATTGACAAAAATATACTCTTCAGAATCTTAGGTTTTCAAAGTATTATGTGCCCACGAATCCTCTTTTCTATGAAATTTTTAGAGGGCGTAAATGCAACACACATTTCTATATGAATTTTAAATCACAATTTATACATTCAAAAATTCTTAGCAAAAGGAATAATCTTTAAAATCAGTGATATAATCCAATATCATCAATTTAAAAGAATGAACTCTAAGTAAATAAAAGTTTTTTTTAAAAAAAATTTAAATTAATAATTTTTTTTCTATTCTCAGAGAAAGAAAATACATCAAGGGAAAAAAAATCACAAAATTTTGGTAAGATTAGTTTAATAAATTGTTTCTCTGTTAGGAATACGATGAAATTCAAAAACCGTCGACATACTTCACAATTCTCTTTCTTTTTTAAGAACTGGTATTTTATCTAGAAAACGGGAAACTTTTATCCTAACCAAAATTCTTACAGAATTCTTTCGGAATGAAAAAATTGGACCTAGAAGGAAATAGATGACTGGTAAACACACACTGCTATATTTTAATATACACATTAATGATAACTTACTAGGTAGCATGAGGGCAAAACTATCCGTGCTGTCCACCACGCCCACTTCGCTGACCGCTCTGCAGGAATAAATTCCATTGTCGGCCGGCGAGAGGGATGCCACTTGCAAGCGTTTATTCCGGAAGGAGATGCGTTCATTTCGAAACATTCGCAGGCCATTATGGAACCACTCAAAACGGACTTCAGAGCTTCCTTCCACTTTGCACCGCAGGACCATCTCGCCCTTTTCCGCCAACTCCTCTGAGGTGTCGGGGCTCTGCAAAACTACCCGTGCCTGGTCGCCAATCCCTGTAGAAAATAACAACAAATGTAACTTTTCTATTCAGCAAAATGAAGGAAATGGATATACGATAAATGCAAATAACGGAGATGATATTTATGAAGTGGGGAAGAGGCAACATACTTTCATTCATAAATTTCTTCGGTAATACACAATATACAGATGTTATATTCTCACTGATACAGTTAGATCATAAAAAGACGTTGAAGGAATCATTCGTTTCAGATAAAAATGAAAGCATTAATGCAGATTAAATTTATTCCATTGGATCACTTTTATTATATGGCAGTCCAAAACTATTTTTTTAAAAAAAATATATTAAAGTCCCAATTTAAAGCAGCACGAGGGCTATTTTGGGACGGACCTCGTAATTGTGAACCGTGGCGAGATGACACCGGAGTCATCACTCCCCACGTTCCAAACTTCTATGCCACAATAACAGCAGGACGGTTGGCTTTCGACGTGCGCCAGTCCATACAGGGGGATCTTTGGTGGAGTCGGGTTCAGATCTCTCTAGCCGAGACCTTAACAACAGGTCTTGAAAAAATGGGATAGACAATACAAAATTGGAAGTTTGTATTGTCTATCCCATTGGAAGTAAGTATTGTTTTCATTTGACAGTACATTTGTTAACCTATTATATGCCAAAACTCAATTACTTCCTTTTTTTCAAAAAACATTAATATGGTAACATGAATGGAAAATGAACGGAAGCATTGCTTCGAATTACAATTCATTAATTAATTTTTAATTAGAATTAATTTTATTTTTGATTAAAAATTATTTTTATTACATTTGTAATTTTTATAGCAGTCAGTTCAGCATTTAGGTACAACAATCAAAGCTAAAAGTTCCACTGCTTAGGTAAAAATAAATAAAAAACAAGTGTACCCCCCAAAGGGACAATAGTAGATAATAGGTTAATTCTGCTCTTCCGTTGCATTATACACTACTTTGAATTTTTAAAAATATTTTCGTTAAATTTCATACAGGATCGGTTTCTTATGTTTTCTATACTTCTTGTAAAATAAAGGACTGTGTGAGCTTAACTTTAACCTCTGAAAATACGTATATAATACGATTTTTCCACCGAACTCACTATATTACAAATAAATAAATAATAAAAAAAATTGTAGATGATCTGTGATCGGAGAACAAAACCTACAACAATGGATATATACGCATACTTTCCAAAAGAGAAAAGTTTACTACTGCAAGAAAGGTGCAGAAAGTTCATAAGCGACTCGAAGTGCGGGAGCATCAACATAATATTTTGTGTCATATCTGGAGTAAAATAGCTCGACTACACATTTTAATTCAAATAAAATTATACAAAGTGACTTTGAACGGTGTTGGAAGCTTCAAAAGAACATATTTTTCAAAATTGCTTTCACCGTAATGCCTAATTCACCATAATATTATTTTAAGGAATTTATTTATTTACTCAGAAAAAGAATTACTATAAAGAAACCGCCAAGTTTAAAATATTATTAAATTCTAAGTATTTCCGACTGGCATGAAGTCGAAATAAAAATAAAGTAAGCTTCAAAAATCACTCACTAACAAAATTATAAAAGGCACTTTTTTGGATTTAAATTAATGAAATTCTTGACATAAAATTACTGAACAACATGAAAGATTAAGTTAATTTTCTAAATGTGCATAAATTAGCAGAGTAGTGTAAAATTTCCAGTATCAAAAATGATAACATGTTTTTCATCATATACCCCAATTATTTTTTTACAAAAAAAAAAAAAAAAGATCTTGCTGCTTGATAAAAGCTACTAGAATCCACTCAATTTTTTTCGAATGAAAAGTTGCATGCGTCCCAAAGCTACCCATTTACGGCCCCTAGTATTTGAATTAGATGAGAATATCTGTCCTCACGATGTGCTTTATTGCTATTTTTTTACTTCCTCATTTTCCACAATTCTCGTGATTCTACATTTTTTTGTCTCTTTTTTTTTTCGTAGGTTTTTTTTTTTTTTCAGGGGGGGGGTCTTTTGCCAGTCTCCACTCCTCTTCCAGCAAGATGATTACCACTGATGTACGGAAAACCCGAAACCCTCCAGGGCACTCGAAAACTCGACGTAGGCAATCGGAAAATGTTGCCACCACATCTCAAAAGATTTGCCGCCTTGTTATTCAACGGACAGGTGGTATTTAAGCTGTCACTTGAGACTAGATTCGGCCTCTCCGCGGTGGTTCGCACTTAATCATCATCAGAAATACCAAGGAGGAGGGGGTAGGGATGCCAATATAATAAAGAACGAAAGAAGAAAAAAAGAATGGAACGTTTCTTCGACCAACAAGCAGTCGAACCAGAAGCGAGTGGCAAAAGAAAATGACATTTCAACAAAGACCGCCTCGTTTTAAGATTTTTCTATTTCTAATTTTTTTTTTACCCGCCGTAATTCTTTGAAATACTCGGCGTTCTGTAAACACACCCGTCTCTTTGCTATTCTCGGGCAAATCTTCAGGCAACGCCCGAACCGGAAAACCTACGCATAGAATGTCTACAAATCTTTCTCCTGACTACCATGGAAGCAGGACCCTTTAATTAGCGTTACTCTATCATCGCTCGAAGTTAATGGTTCTTTCAAAAAGTAAACAGAACTTGTCGAAAAGGCGATTTACCGAAGTTGGTCAATTTATTACAGGCTAAACAAACTTTCCTCACTTCCTGTCAACGATGGCATAATGAGGGGTTGAAATGTCCTCCCCTTTCGAAAAGTATACAATAACTGGCACGAGGTATTTGTTTCATTTTTATAATTGGTAGCTCTTTTCATTTCTTCAATTTGTGATGAGATACGGCAGGCTATTTTCCAAAATATTATTATCTACAAATCCTGATTTATTACTAGACAAATTGTTGCGAGACAAACTAGTTTGGGGACAGCAATAACAGCTCCAATCAGTCGACGAGAATGTTATTATCATAATTAAAACAAAAACAACCAATCAAAGTTTATGTCATACAACAAGTTTTTTAATCACGACGTTGCTTTTAATACTTAAACTGAATAATAATGAACATTTAGAATTGGTAAGTCCGATCCAGATAGCATGATAATATTTTTATGTTGTTCATTGTTTGTGCATTTGAGTTCAAATGGTTCCATCTAAATGGAAGAAAGGATAAAAAGCACGCTGAATGTCTGGATAAGCAGGGCCGGCCAAACAAAAGCGGGGCCTAGTTCAAAGTTGACTTGCGGGGACTTGCAACAAAATTTGTATAACAAAATAATGATTTATTGCATTTTGGTAATTATTAAATTGCTCAGATTGGAAAAAGGTCGTAATCAATATATGAATATAATTTATGCATAAGGAATATAAGAAATATAATTTTAAAAATAATTTTTGATAATTAAAATAATTTTTAAGTTTAATATGACCAACGTACAAACTTTAATGTTAAAATCGTTAAAAACATTATCCTACACGAAACCAATAATGAATTTAATTTAATAATAGTTATTAAATAGTCAAAAATAATTATGAAAAGACAAAAATTTAACCCTCCAGAAGTCAAGCGTATGTACGAGGTACTTGTATCGTGCATCGTATTTATATCGTGTTATTTTACAAAAATGAATGCAACTTATATTTATGTAATCTGTATTTAATAGCTCCATACTAAATAAAGATTATATAAATAAAAATTGCACTTAAATTTATAAAAGAGCGATATAAGCAAGTAATACGATGCACAATTTAAGTATCTCCTACAATACGCGTGACTGTAGGAAGGTTAAATAATTCAAATATCCGATACTTAGTAATGTAGTGTTATACTAGACAAATAAAAGCTCGAATTATATTGGATTTCGATTAAACATGCACTTTTCTAGCGTTTATGGAGGAAAATTCATCAATTACTCCATCGAATTAATTTTATCAGAAGTGTATTTTTCGATGCCAAGAAATGCAAGATCACTCAGGCCATCTCCCATGGTTGCTCAAGAAAATGACAATATTAATATCAGTTTATTGAATGAGCGTTTACAGCTAGCAACAGACACTGAAATTGTTAAAAGTATCTGAAGTGCATTTCTCAGATTTCGGAAAACGTCCTCACCGTAAGGAAGCATAAATTTTAATACCTCTATAGCAATTTTTGAACAAAAGAAATGTTAAATATTTTTACAATCTTCAATTCAAGTATGAAAAGCACACATTTTTTTGTGTGCTTCCATTATTGTAGAATGAGGACAGAAATGTACTGAATATTCAATACTAAATACGAATTACTGTAAATGTATTTCAGAGAGAGAGAAAAGTATAAACTCAGATAAACTTATAAGTAACTTTAAATAATGCAGAGGTTGCTCAGTCATTGGGACTGAAGAGGATTCGATTATTTGATGCAAGTGCAAATTAAATCATTTGGCATTCACATTTTGAAACAGCTATTTGAATATGATAATTGAATTCAAGCATTCCTTTTTAAATAAAAAAAATCTTCAATTATTTTTTGCGAACACATGTCGTAGAAATGTGTGCTGTCTTCCTGCTTTTGTGAGGAAATATTAAAAACTGTTCAGTTTGAAAACTTTCAGTGTTAAAATTAAAATGAGAAAATAGGTTCAATTAAGAGTTTCAAAATATGAAAGTTCAAGAAACTTTAAATAATTTTTAACCATGCAATCAATTGAAAGAGAAAGTCCCTCCCGCCCTTTCAATTTTTCTGTCGATTTACGATTACAGTATTGAAATAAAATTTCATACCGTATGAATGAGATTTTCTTTTAACTTAGATTATAAAATGAATTCTTAAAAGTTGAGCTCATTATTTTTTCATATTTAATAACAAATAGACCAAAAAGATAAAACTAAAAAAAGATAATCATCTGATCACAAACTTATCCACAATTATGCACCACCTACTGTGAGTTTCGGTTTTAGAATATTTAAATTGAATCAATCTTCAAAATGCTTTGTATATTTTAAAACTTATCCAAATAAGTAACATTTTATAGTAAAAACTGCACAATGTAAATGAGTAGAAAACACCAATTGTCGTTTGTTAATAAAAAAAATCTTTTATCTGAAATGTATTCAATAATAATAAATAGCAAAAATATTGTACTACAAAAACAAAGGGGAAACTACATTGTTTTTTAAATTGATAACCTATTATAATATTAAAATTTTCTTTTTGAAAACATAAAAAGAAATGCTGTTTAATGAATAATTATTAAAAAAAAAGAGATAAAAAAATCGCATACCTAAAATTTGTCTGCAAGAACAAAAGCAGAATATTTTATTTTGCTGTACGGTTGATATTCTGAATGCGAACGAACGATTCAACTTAAAATTAAGCTTCCGAGAAGACTTATTGTGTTGTCCGTAGTGTTTCACACAATCCAAATAATATTCCAGATTCAATATTCAGACATGGCACAGGCTTGGAACAAAAAAAAAGCTGAACTTCATAAATAATGAATCGCGCCAAACATAAATACCGAGAAGTAAAATATGCATTGATTAATCGAACAATAAAATAAATAAATTAATATAAAAAGTGCTTGAGATATTGAAAATATTGTAGAATTAATATACAAAAGAAAATTAAGAATGATAAAATCCAATGCCAAAAAAGCTGAAATCCGTGTTTCCGCGGAAATGTGTCATGTCTGAATATTTCAGATTCACTGCTATTGATTAAACTCTGAGGGATAGATGTAAAAAAAAACCCTTTTAACAAGATGCCTTTAAATACCTTTTACGATGAATTTATAGATGCTGGAAAACCACACTTAACAAGAAAAGAGAGAAACCCCTGTGATATGTGCCTCATCATCACTTAGCAGCCCTACTGGGCAGAAGAGAAATATACATGTGCTTAGACATGCAACTAGATAAGGAGAAGATGAGGAGGGGCACCGCAAAGTGTGTGTCCGCGATGGATTGATAGTGGGATGGATCGATTTAACTGAATACGTTTTAGAAAATACCTACGATGAATTCATAGATTCTGGAAAACCACACTTTTTTAAAATAAAAACGAGAAACTCCTTTGACATATGTGGTTCATCATCGTTTAGCAATCCTGCTGGACACAAGGGGAACAGATGTGCTCAATTCAGAACTAGATAAGCCGAAGATAAAACATTCCTCTAGAGGTGTCTCTTTAAGCTGCCCTGGGAAAGACTCTCTGCTGGCCATTAAGGGAACAGATGTGGATCCCCACAGAAGTCCCTGAAGCAACTGTCTCGGGAATAAGGAATGCATTGAATGTTACCACCTGAAACCAACTTCAGCCGTTTCCCGAAGACGTCAGAACGTATAACTCGCAGTCTCTTGTTTCTGCAATGTTTTACATGTATGTTCGGACAAAAACAAACAAATCGCAAAAAGGCATTTTCATTTTGTAAAATCCCTCAGTGGCGCGGGGCCTTGTGGGGTCGCAACGTTCGCACTCCCTTCCATCCGGCCCTGTGGATAAGGTTTTAATCTATGATAATGAAAATTTCAAATACAGACGCAACAATTTTAACCATTGTTTCCCACGTCAACTTCTGTCATTTAAAATGCTGCATGTTTAAACATAATGTAAAAAGATTTTTGTGATTTTTTTAAATCTAAATAATTTACTGTATACTACACAATTAATACTAATATTGAAATTACGTTCAGATACAATATTACAGGTAAATTTGAAAAAAAAATATGGATATTATCCTATATAATATTGTACCGGTTAAAACTTTAAAGTGCACATTTGCTAACTCATAGAAGAAACTTCGCACTCATTAGAAAAATAAATAAATAAATCCTAGTTTTGCGGTCAGTCAAGCGAATTTTTCTCTCTCTCTTCCACATAGATAAAGAAGATCATTCTAAGAGGTCATGATATACTGTATTCTATGCTTTAAAAATGAAAAAGATAAACATAAAGATGCCTACTTTATGTAGCCACCATAAACTCTCATGCACGCGATAAATGGCGGGGAGTCGGGGGGGGGCAGCCGCCTCCTACTTATTTTTAGGGTAAAATTAATTTTTTTTATTTCATTTTAGCTCCCTAAAACTAGGAATTATAAAAAAGCAAGTGTTCGGGAAAAATAGCTAATTTTTAAACGAAATTTTATTGTTACCCCTCTATACTCCCGGGTCCTTTAGATGCTTATAATCCACCCCTCACTTTTTTCACCCAATCGCCACCACTGCACGCGGTTACAGGAATATCACAAACTGTACAGTTTTTTCATGTCGCACAAACAAGAATAAATTCCAAATTTATACACTCAATTGTTCAGCAAAAATGTGTATTATCAGTGAAGTTCCGTTGTTGCTGCCCCCCCCCCCTCCACATCCATTGATAAATTTGTCATTTGAATGCTGTCCATTATGTCGCAATCACTACATAGAGCAAAAAACAGGAATAAGTCCAAGTCCCAACTTATATCCTCAGTTATTCGGCAAAACTTTGTATCATCCGAGAAATCTTGTTTTTTGCTGCCCCTAAACAAATTTATCATTTGTAGATGTCCTTTAAAAAAAAAAACTGTACTGTGTACTGTTCTTGTAGTGCTTACTTTTTGAAAACGCACAGCGCGTATCGGAAAAATTTTCTTCTCCAAACATTTTATAATCTTTCACCAAAGAAATTTTTAAAAAATTTATAAAATATATTAAACACACTGAGTACACAAATAAAACAGGAATCCCTTAACGGCAGCACGAAACAAGTTTTCTTGTAATTACAAAAATTCAAAGGTGAAAGCTTTATTAAACATTTTTTACTAACTTATTAAGCCACATCAGTGAAGTTTAAATAATCACAAATGCTTCACAAAGTAGGAATTCAAATTTTTACATTTGACGGCCATTTCAATCAATTTATTAAAGACGGCCATCTTCAGTCCTCTCCAATATGGCGCGAATTCATTAATTTTCCTGACAACATTTGAAGAAGTTGGCGGTGGAGCCAAAGAGTTGCGCCTAATTTGATGCCAAAAGGTCTCATGATTCAAAATTACAACCAGTTCGTCGATCAAATACTTCACGGAATGACGGATGGTCTGTCTGAAATCTCCACTTAGTGTTCATCTGAGCGATTCAATGCGCAAACAAAATCGCACACGGTTTTTCTCTTTCACATCAAGAGATTTAGTGGGCCCCCCGGGGGGGGGGGGGGGGGTTGATGTAAGACAAACCAAAACAGTTTAGGAGAGGAAAAGAGACGAAATTTCAACAAAACCGCAGACAGTGAATCCTTTTAAGCTGCAAATAAAAAAAAGCTTTAAAGAATTCTGTCCCTCGGTAGAAAAAAAGAACAGTTTTCAAATCTACCGACATTGAAATTTTGTCTCCATTTACTTCAAAATAGCGACAGCAATAAAGGAAACAAGTGCATATGTCCTCATATTAGTAGAGATTTTTTAAATCTCAGGTAGAGATTCTTTTTCATAATACAAACTTCAACTCCAAACAGCCATCGGGCTTTTTCCTACCAAGGCATATAATTAAGCTCCTACACTCTTAAGTAATTATTACTTTATGTTATTTAACAACAAAGTTATATACTTCGTGCTTAGAAAAACAATTTAAACATAATGCTCGGTAAAATGCCGATAAGTACGGCTATAATGTCACGAATCGGACTATAAATATCCATCCTAATATCAACGATTGATATCAAATAGAAGGAATATTGTTCACGCGAAGAAGGAAGAATTTAGAAATATTTGCCGAAAATATTCCTAACACTGATTTACTTTTTCAAAAAAAAAAACAATTTTATAGCTTTTTTCAAAAGGCGATGTATTGATTTAAGAAATATTTTGTTCAAAATCAAAACGAGAAGAACGTCGAAAATCTGGGCTCTTTATCCGGGCATATTCAATTACTGATTATTATTGCACATCAAATAAAATACCCATGCGAAATTCGACATCAGTAGTTCAATAAACTCAATTAAAAAATCATACAAAATATACGCACAATGAACTGCATTTTAAATGAAAGAAATAAATAAATTAGATATAGAAGAAGCAAATAAGGTAAGAAAGAACCTTCTTCCGTAATAACAAAAGAATCCTAAGCACTTTAAATGAAGCGGAAATTCCCCGCATAACTGGGGGAAATTTTTAACAAAAGAATTTCGGCACTCGTGGATGTCCACATTTATCGTTTGACAGGCAAAATCAATAAATAAAAGAAAAATTAAAAATTTTCCTGGAAAAAGCAAAACAACAAGCCTCAAATCTCATTAACAGCGAGAGCTGCTTCAGTTTACAGCAGCAATCGATTTGAATCCCAGTAAATGCATCTTGCGGTAATTTACATTCAAAACGAAACCTCGGAACTTAGGTGCCTGGAGTTAAATGACCACACGGTCACAGCAGTTTGCACCGTTATATTTGATGAGAAACTATTTCCCGAGTGCGGTTTTAGTTTAATGAAGAACGACGAGTTCAATTCGCATAGGAACTGCAGTTCCCTTAATGGTCGAATTTAGCGCGCTTGAAACTTACGGCGCTTTTAGTGAAATGAATTTTACGGTTTCAAATTGCTGGAGGCCTAATGAAAATTGTAAAAATCCATCAGCAAATAGTTTGTAAAATTGTTGTTGTATTTCAATGACTTTTCATCTTGTAAGGGTAAGCAGTTAAAAATAGGTCATGGCGTAACTTTTAATCAGCAATTTAAAAAAAAAATTATAATCCGGTTAGTCCCATTCTGTTGGTTAGGCAAAAGAGGAATAATAATAATAATAAAGAATGGCTTTCATCATATATGCACGCAGGGGGAGGAAAAAAAAATCAAAGCTTCTCAAAAGCTTTATGCACTCCAATGCGCACATTTTGAGAAAAATGGTAAATAAAGGCAAGAAAAAAAAATTAATTAAAAACAAAGAAAATTTTAAGCTAATATAGCTATTTAATAAAACGATTAAGTCAAGGAGGATTTCTAAAATATTACCGCTACGCTTTTATTACTCTCCACTAATAATAAAGGAGAATGTGTGTGTCTATGTGTTGGTCCTCTACAGGGCAGACTGAAGGTTGGGAATGTGCACCTCGGAGCCTTTTTAAAAAAATTTAATTAAAACTTTAATTAATTAAAAATTAGGCGAAATGCCGGCGTTTTTCCTTAATAACTTCAGAAAATATTACAGCACGAAAATCATTTTTACACCATCCGAAAGTGTAAATAATTACCTTTCCAATGATATCAATTAAATTTCCGTACAATGTTTTCTCGAATTTTAATAAATTTCTAAAATATATTTTTTGGCATAATTTACAACAATACTTTTCATTGTTGCAACGCAACTCAAACCGTTTTCATCGTTTAAACAAATATTTAATTGCATATTTCTCGTTCATTTTTGTAATCTGAGATAGGATCCTAATGCATTTTGCTTTCATATTTTATTTCATCAAGATTTTTGTGAAATCTGTAAACAAAGCTCTCCGAGATATTGCTTTGTTATATTAATAAACATAAGCTAATAAGGTTATGGTTGATATGATTTTATTCTTTTTTTAACATGTTTTAATCCAACTAACACGCCGCTGGCCATATAATGTGCCGAGTCATTTTTAATGTTGAAATCAAATGCATATTTTATAAGAAGAATAAGAAAGTGAAGATAGTGCCGACAACGTGGAATTAGGGGTCACTGGACATGGTCAGTTATTTGACTACCTTAGGGACATTTATACAGACAATGAACAAAACAGGTACAAGGTCACTAATAGAACATGGGTTAATATCTACCACAATCTGAGGTTTAAAATTACGTTGTTAAGAGAACCATGAATATAAAATGATACAAGATTGAATTGAAATCATATTCCCGGCGAAGAAGCTGGTAGCCGAAGGCGGCTAGTATTAAGTAATGCGGCTGAAGAACATCCATTCGAAAGTTTCAGAACAGGAAGAATAATAAAGACAGATTTCTCGCATGGGCGTATCGTGGACAGTTTTGTGTTTAGCTTCGAGGGGTGTAGTGGAGCCGTGTTATTTTGCGACTACACCTCTGTCAGCTTCGCAGTATAGCGAGAAGAATTGAGTAAGGATTAGAATCTCCTCCCGTTGACAATTGGGTCCGAAATTTCACACAATCCACAATTAGGCGTCAAAATGACAAACCAAATTTCATTTAGAAACGCGTCGCGCTCTTCAGCTATCGAGTTCATGCGCGTAATTAATTCCGAGACGGACTGCGGAAGGTCCGAAAACGTGGAGAGTCAGCAAAATCTCTAGGAACGGTTTTTATACACCTCGTGAACGACAAAGTAAAAATATAATGTCCCGTTATTCTTTGAAGCAAAAAAGGAAACGCACACAAGGCCCTGTGGATGATTCTTCTCTTTTATATAAAAAAATGTGCAAGTGCAGTACAACCCTGATTAACCGAGCTGAAGGGGGTTTCGGACAACGATTTCTCCCGTTAAGCCATGAACTCCTATTATTATTTTGTATCCAATTATAGTGTGTAATTCTTAATTTTGAGTGTAAAACGAATTCAAAACTTTCCTTCTAGGCTACACTTATGTTCTTTATTAAAGTCAACTCTTCATCGGGCACGATATTCGCACCGGTGAGTTAGGACACAATGCGCCTGACAGGCACAGCAATAATATAGTAACAGGGTTCATACTGCATATATGATAGTAAAATTCAGGAGTTGCTAAGGATTTTTCAGGAGTACAGTACAGAAAATTCAGGAGATAACGTGAAAAAAAAAATCCATTTAGGGGAGAAGGGGGTAGTGTGGAAATTTTTATAAAATTGGCAAAAAAAGTATACTAAATATCAATTCTCCCATCTTTCCCGATTGTGGCGACTCAGAACATGCGCGGTAGACTATTTCGGCGCTAAGTAAGGTCAGAAATAAGAATTCCGGATTCCATCGACTTTCTATCAATAAGGAAAAATAGAAACGTCATATTTTTGTTTTATCATAATTTTATATTTTGCTCTTCGAGTGTAATTTTTCAGGAGACAAAAAGAAATATTAGGATAAAAAACACAATTTTCAGGAGTTTTCAGGGCCCTTAGAATAAAAAAGCAAAATTCAAGAGTTTTTCAGGAATTTCAGGAGGAGTACGAACCCTGAGTAAGAATATAGTAGTTAATATTGCTATTATCCGTTAATTTTAATTTTAGCATTCTAAAATTGATCACTGACATTCTTGGGGAGGCTTAAAAGAAGAAAGTGGGGAAGTCGTTTCAAAAAAGCCTCGCCTTGGCGATTATTTCCATGCAATACAGTACATGTTTTTTGGATTTGAGATTTCAAAAGCATTTCGGATAACCCGAGTTCGGTTAACCGAGGTTTTACTGTAATTAGATTTTTCTTTGCCAATATGTGAATGCAAAGCAAATTAGTAAAATAAAAGAAATAGCTATAATTCGCTGACGAAACTAGTAGACAGTAAATTTGCAAAATATGAACGCTGATACCGGCTGCTCAGAAACTCTTGTCAACAAATAAATTCATTCCCGTTGTCAGATTGAGCCCAAAATTTGATACACATCTAGAATTTTGGTAATCAAGACAACAGACCAAGATTTAATTTTTCCCTTTGATTGATTCTGTCCAAATTTTTTGTCAAGATCACGGAGATTGTTTAGTAGACATCAAATGAAACAAAAATTATTACAAAACACGGTGTCACAATCGACGTTTAGTCGATGATGCAAATCGCGAAAATACTTATGCAATACTTACCCCAAAGATTCAAATTTAGAAGGGAAAAAAAAATGAAGAAAGATTAATGAAAATCTCGAAAATATATCTTTCGATGTACTTTCCATAAGACAAAGTAAAAGTAATAATACAAACGAATCACTGATTGTAAAAATTACACGAGTCAATAATATTAAAATGCTGGAAAATTCAAAAAACATCTGATTAATTTTTTAAATCATTTATTTTGTTTTTACCTGATAGGCTTTATATACTACCTATATTGTGAATTTACTTAAGTCTTGTCATTTCTTCCCTCATTATGCAAATATCCATCTAGAATGTGTAAATAGCATGAATACAATTTTGAAAAATAATTGATCCATGAAGTTTCTGGAATCAACGATTCAAATATAGCTAACATACCATCTTATTTATTTATTGGATACTTGACATTTTATTTCTGTAACAAGAATCTGACCTATGCAAATGTTAAATATTGTTACAAAGATGTAATGTCGCTTTCCTGCCTGGCTAATCTTATAGTTGGGAAGGGAGTTTTACAGGGGTAAGCATGAAGTGACGGGCAGCGGCCAGTCCTCGACACCTGACCTTGGCGACAAATCGAAGATTCCCGAATATGCGATCATTTTCTCGATATCTCCATTAGGAGAGGAGATACTAGAATGTGCTAGATATTTCCATGTGACGTCACGGCCTGTCAGGCAGAGTATAGAAGGACCGCGCTTGGATCACAGAGTAGTAGTGTGTTGATCGACTGGAACGACTTTGTAGTTTCGTCTGCAGTGCGAGCTGGTTATCCGGTGAGCTGAGCGCTATTGAAAGTGCTGTACTTATTAGTGATTTGCTGACTGTCTGTGTTGCTAATCTGTAAAGAGGTATTGTTCCTGTTACCTATTCTACGTGTTTTCCTGCATATTTGTGAATAAACCATTCACAAATGTGCAGGAAATTCTCCATTATCCTGCGTGTTGGACTGTTTCCACCATACACCCACAGAACGAGTTTTGCAACAAAAACGGGGATTTCAAGAATAAAAGTGCAACTCATAACCAGAATGGAATGCAAAATGATCGATAAGGCCATATATCAGAGGTTCCCAACCTGTGGTACGCGTACCCCAGGGGGTACACGAAATCAAAATTGTTAATGGTGGAAACAAGAAAACATAAGGAATTTAAAAAATTAGAGAGTTTTATTTCTCCAAGTGAATACTTGCGATTTAATAACTATACCACTTGAATATTTGATTATTACGAAGTGTTAATTTTTAGCTATCCTTATAAGTTAAAACGAAATAACTGGTTTCATTTGCTTTGTCGTTGAACTAACATTATTGCAAAAATGGAATAAAATGTGAAATCAAAAATAAGTTCTGCAAATGTTATTAATTCGAGGCATTTCATTTTTAAGCTAACCTTAACTTTATTAATACGGGTGGTTGTGTGTGGGGGGGGGGGGGGGTTGGATATGATAGTAGGGGGTACGCGAAAACAAAAAGAAAAATCAAGGGGTACGCAAGGGGAAAAAGGTTGGGTACCCCTGCTATATATGAAAGATTCCCTTAAAAACATTTTTTCTTTTTTTAACTCTTCGTCACCAAGAATGGATGCTAGATCAGGTAAGCTCGACAGAATCTGCACAAAGCGGAAAGGAACTCAGGAGGCCTCTGTGAGTGGGTGTGGTGTCGGGGGGAAAAAAGCAACCACTTTCTATCTGAGTCACGAAATTTTCTAAACCAAAAGCCGATTACGCTAATCGTGCCTCCATTCTCGACGGAAAAACGGTTTTTGTTTCTTTTCTCCCCCTTGCACGTGCGACCACTTTTAGTTAAACTGGCGCTTTCACGAGCCTTTTGTTTATGTTGCGAAGATTTCGCCTCATTGGGGAAGACAGTCACGTACGGAGAGTATTTAATTTGCCGGGGGATTCCAGCTGACATTCGCGGCCGGTAATCCGAAGCTCGCCGGACGAAGACGGAGAGGAATGAAACGGAAGATAAATTGCGACTCCGGTGAAACGAATCGGACGGAAAGTAAATTAAGGCACGGAAATGGCGAGTTTTTGTTAGTAGATTAAAGAAGGTGGATCACAGATTTGAAAGATAGTAATCCTCTCGGGTTCCGAATCTAAATTCTATACATTGATTGGTTCACGAAGATATAAAAATATTACTTTTATTACTGCTTGATTTTTTTAAAAATTATAATTTAAACCTCCGCTAGTCACAATCCTTTTTGTCCTTAAATGAACGCAATGCATCTCCAGGATTAAAATCTATTCTATGCAGTGGCGAATCCAGGATTTGGAACTGATGGGGGGGGGGTCAAAAATATTTTGTATCGTCGTGTAGAATGTCAAACCTCATGACTTATGTAAATAGAACACTTTAAAGACTTCACTCACCTGAAAATAAGTATTATAAAGAATACTACAATACTTTCGATAATTTAATAAAAAAAAAAATACAGTGAAATAATTAGCCAAAAAATGTTTTCTACCGCATCAACGCTATAAGTGGAATGACTAGAAAAATAGGAAAAATTTCGAGCCTGTCCAGCCAGAAATCAATGTTGTCATGTTTTTATTATTTTTTTTTTAAAAAAGGGAAATTAAGAGCAAACAGTTGTAATGATTTTAAATAAAATCCAGAATTCTGGTTTAGCTCCGGGGAGGGCTGCAACTACATAGCACCCCAGATTCGCCATTGGTTCTATTATATTGGAGGAAGTTGGTGTGTCATCCCAAATGACTATGTGTATCACAATTCGAAGGACAAATCCGACTCCATATGGTAAAAAACTCAATTATATTTATTCACAACCACTCTACGAATAACATCATCGTTCGTGTTCACACAGGCAACTGTTTAAAAAGAGCACTCTCACGGAACAATGATCCGCACCGCCATCTAGTGGTCGGTTGTTTTACAAAATATCAATGATAATAAAACAATTACAATAAAAATGTACAATTACAATGAGTAAATATACAATTTCAACAGGTAGGACACCTCAGTGCCCCCCCCCCTCTCCCAGCAACGATGATGCGGTTTACAAGAACTGAGCATGCATTATCATTACATAAGGCTAAAATGTAGCTGGGTAGCGAACAGTTCGCCCAGATTTCGTCTTACATGGCAGTGCCATATGACTTTTACCAGTGTCCTTCGTAACATCACTGTCAGCAGCAACAAATGCTGGCTTCAGTCTATCGATAGAAATATATTGACGAGTTTTCCTTTAATGTTCACTTTATACAACTTGTCACCGCGCTTCACAATTGTATAAGGTCCATCGTACGGTGGCTGAAGTTCCTTTCGTACACCATCGCGTCTGACGAAAACGCGAGTACAAGTTTTTCATCCTTGTGCCACGAATGGTTCCACAATATGATGTGTGTCTCCGTCCAAACTCATGGAGAGCAGTGGAGTGGAATTCGTATTTCAATGTCCGTCGAATAAGAAAGTGGAAGCGTAGCCCTTGTTCACGATCACAACATTTATTTTACGATCACACACAACGAACTATATACATGGTTTTCAATACAAGAGAGAGACAAGACAAGTGCGTAGTAAGGTGCGCGTCGGCGCGCTCACATATTTTGGCAACCATTGATCGCCAAGATGCCAATTTACAGTTCAAAGGCGCCAACAATGTGATTTTGTTGGCACAGGAGTAAAACTGCGAAACATGTCACTAAGCTTTTTCACTTCCTCTTCTGGACTCCTAATGCCTGAGTGTTCGTTGAAAAAAATGATCAGGTAGTCGAAGCGTCGTACCATAGACCAGTTCGGAAGGTGAAAATTTGAAAATTGATAGCTGCGCGAAATCCCAGAAGTATTGTGGGTAGAACCTCGGGCCACTTCTCAGTTTGTCGAGCTTTAAAGCACATTTCAATGGTCGATGCCAATTCTCGACGTGGCCATTCAACTGGGGATGATATGGTGATGTTCGTAGTTTGTTTAAAGACATACCAAGAGATACAAATTTATTCATAGTAACAAACACAAAATGAACGCACAATATTTTGCCAATAAAACACCATGGTAACAACCGTAGGTTTTGTAAAACTCCCTCACAATGAATGTTCCACTGTTCTCCAATCTATTTCATCTCATCTCACGACTAACCACGACTATTATATAACTTTGGCGCAGCCATTGCACCATAAAACTCAAATTAACCAATCAATTACGACTGAAGTTTGTTATCAATTTTCCAAATGATTGATTCACGATTCCACGATTTTTCTTTCTTGTATAGCTTAACATTTACAGAGAAGCAAAATCACCCACCCGTTACCCGTTTCGCTGCTATACTGAAACTGTATTCAAAGAAAAAAAAATATCATCTTAGAATTTGAATAACATAATTTGGAAAACAGATAACATTAAAAGAATATTATGGGAACTTAGATGTTTTAACAATTTTGAGTTCTAAAAATTTAGCATAACAAAGTAGCTTATAAGTCATAGCAATAGTGAAGTCTGGATAAATAACAAAATTTGATGAAGAAAATAAAACGCGAAAATAATAACTTTTAAAGAAAATTTAGAAAAACACTTAGAAAACTCTTCTCAAAATTGTAAAAAGCACATAATAAGAATAAAATATCTCTACTAACATAAATTTCAATTAAAATAAATATAAAGAAACCAAAAAGCATGAGAATGAAATTAAATATTAAAATTAGGAGTAGGATAGTTACTATACAACATTCAAATAATATTTAAATATATTATAATCATTATATTTACAATATAATCATAATAAATGTAGCCAAGCAACACGTTTAATAATATATTAATGTTAAAACGTGGTTCAATAAGGTAGTTTGAAGTTCGTTTGAGAGCATTTTTTTTTTCGTGGATATTTAACCAGAATTGGATCTGAATTTACAATCAAAATATATTTTTAAAATATTTTAAAATTAAACTAAGAAAATAAGAAAAGTTTGTAGCAATTTCCATTGGAAAGTATAGTTTATAACATTTCAACTGAAATTTTAATTGAAGAGTGTTTAATATAAGTTTGTGAATTAATATTATTTAATTTACCCATTGAAGCCGAAAGTATCTGCTTAGAAGTAATAATAATGATAAAAATACTTTACAACTTATATAATTATATTGACATTTATTATAATTATATTGACATTTTCCTATTGAAATCCAATTTCTTACAATATGTTCGTTTATACGCTACTAAAACAGCCATAACATCTTCCAATGATTAAATTAAACAGAATTCTGAAAATGGTACGAAGTCTTGCGAATCCGCTAAACGTATTCCCTGAACTTTTCGTATCTTTTGGTCTGCTTCAAGAACAAGGTTTATTCTTTGCTCCAGCGGTTCCCAACCTGAGGGCCGCGGAAAGCGAGTCAAGAGTCATTGTTGTTGCGTTTTCTTACATTGTGAAGTCTTACATAAGAATAAGTAAGTATAAGTAAGTTTTTTGCTTTATAATCAATACATTTTTAATCCTTTCAGAGTAAGCTTTACTAATTACTGACACATACGTGCATATAATATATACAGGGTGATTAAAAAAACTTGGCCAAACATTAAGGGTATGCCAGGCATACGATAAGCATCCAAAATCACAGTGCGCAAACGCCATCTGCAGGAAGCAGATGGCATTTAAAATAATGCAGTGCAGGTCAAAATTTCGGACATTTTCTAAAATTTGCACATTTTTTCGAATATCTCCTCGAGTTTCGGCCATATAAAGAATAGATCTTAACTCACAATTTACATTGAGGATTCGGTCTCGAGGGTATTTAGGGGACCGCGGATAAATTGATGAAGTCGAAAAGGGATTTTGGCTCGCCCCGCTTCGCAGCAAGCTTATAATGGTTTGCAACTTTCATCAATTGTTTTTCCTGTATATTTCGTTAGTGGGCCTCAAAATATTTTTTACACAACAGGTGGTCCACACAACCAAAAAGGCTGGGAACCGCTGCTTCACTCAATGAGAAATCCATTTCGAGTAGGTAGACGTTCATTTAAGTTTGTTGCATTGGCGCACTTAGCTCCAAATGTGAAGGAACTGCAGCAAAACCGAGAAGACCAACTACCGCCGCAAACTGGAGCCAAGAATAAAATAAAATCCTCCTATTCGAAATGGACCTTCCCTAACATAACCAATTGCTATAGCGACCGCCGCCAAAGAGATAACTTGGCGGACAGAGTTCTCGTGGCGGACAGACAGTATACATTTCTCCGCACCTAAAGCTAGAGGATTTATAGTCAGTGGTGTAGTTGCAAAATGAGCAGCGCCGGAACGTTCTAATCTGGGTGACAAACATCACGCTGTTTTTAGGAAGTTTTCACATTTTTTCGTTATTTATTTCTCTTTTAAAAAAAAGCGATGTCGGAACGGCGTGCCGGCTCCACTACGCCCTTGTTTTCAGTTAGATTACTGTCCCGTTTAGAAACTACAAGAGGGTTACTTTGGGACGAACCTCGTAATTCTGAACCCTGATCTGAGAGGACGACACCTTACTCTCCGAGACTTACACACCAGGCCACCTGGAGGACGTTTGACTTTGACGGATTTAACTTAACGGAACTTTATTGCGTACACAGCGGATCTCTATGAAATTCTTAGTTCTTTTTTTGAAAACTTTAGCAATGTTTAAAACTAATTTTTGAATAAAGTGTCAATTACTTTTAAATACAATCTAACGCTACATAGCGTAGATTTTTCCCTACTGATTACAAAAAAACTCTACATTCCTTGTTTTTTCCATACTCTTCAAATTCCACGCACAAACATCAGTGCAATGTGCCGTACAAGCTCACACGACATCCATAAAAGGGTGGGGTGGGGGGGGGGTAAGAGTACAAGTGAAATAAGAATTTGGCAACAACACGGAATAGTAAATATATTGCAACTCTTCAAATTGCCGATGGATTCCGCTAGCGAAGAATACATTCAGTTTTTTGTTTTATTTTTCATTCTTTGCTCTACTATTTATCCATTTGCTACTGCAGTTTTCTTTTACAGACAACATTCAGCGTAGAATTTTTCGAAATAGTAGCGCAAAGAAAACGCTTAGGAACCACGTAAACAAATAAATAAACAAACAAAAGACAAAAAAATGTACTAAACCTGTAGGTACATTTTATGGTTGCAGAGGTAATAAAAGTTTTTCTTTCCAATAAAAAAAAAGCTAAGAATTGCAGATAAAGGAAACGTTTGAGATAAACTTCTGCTCCGAAATGACGGAAACTAATTCAGGACAAAATGAAAGCGGGAAGAAAAAATGTCGGTAGAAGTGAAACGAGTCTATAGCAAAAGATTTATTTATTTTTGCTCGGATTCTATTTATGTATTTCGTCTAGAAACAACTGTTCGCTAAGAAACTAAGATGCAAACTTCAAAGGATGCTTCGGCTATCCGTAAAATTGCTTAAATTCGACGAAGTAATGAAGATGTCTGGAGGACACAATGAGAATTCTTTCGAAATGCGCAGCGCAGGACAAAAATAATGATTCCAGAAAGGAAATTTACATTTTCTCAATGGGTTGAATTCATAAAAGGAGAACTTCTGGCGTTAAGGCCAGGAAAGAAACACAAGTACGGAAACAGAATAAGGAGAGACTGGAATAAATATTCAGACAATATTCTTGTAATTTTTATAACTCAGTTTATATTTAAGTTATTTTTTTAAAAAATATATTACGGTTGTTTCATCACGTTATAAAGATATGAATTTAGTTTATTATATACTTTGTGCCTTTCATAAAACAATATTAAATTTCTACTGGAAACTCTGTTTTGTCTTGTCACTTCTAATTCGTATGTCAAATAGTCAATAGTGTGGTTATAAATACAGTAAATTTCATGAGGAATTAATAAAAAAATTCTCGAGAAACGGTTTATTTCTAGAACAAGTAACTTTTATTGACAAATAAATTACAAGTTTTTTTTTTAGGTTGTAGTTGCATTTGTGTTAACGAAAAAAGATCATTAGTATTTTCGTGATCCTTGATAAATGCAGTTAAGTGTAGACTGAATCTATAATAATTCCTCGTTAAACAGTAATGAACGGATATAAGGAAAAAATGAATAATTAACAAATGAACGTATAAAAACATGTACTCGACTTGATAATATGTACGATATTTAAATCGTAAAATTACCCTGCTTAAAATAGTTATTGCAAAAATCAGTAAGGCTTTCAAGCGTTCAGAATATTTTGCGCACAGCAACGTTTTATTTTATAAATCAAAATTAATGGCGTTTTTTTTTCAACGCAGCAATAATTTCTCAGCAATGATGTGTTTAACGAGTCAGAATGAGCCTAAATTTACGCTATTTGTAATTTGATTTTGATTGCCAAAAGAATAAAGCATTTAAAAAAATGTAAGACTGTACCACTAGTGGTTTCTGATTAGTACAGAAAAGTACAGTGGCGTAGAGACCCGGGGGAAAAGTGGGTACAGATTCCCCGAGTGCAAGTTGTAGGGGGTGCTATGGAGTCAAAACATTAACAAGTGCCATTTTTAAACCAAAATATCATGAGGATAAAAATAATATATATTCCGGGTACCATTTACGTTTGCTAAGCCACCGATGACGCATGGGGTCATCATATCATATTGTTGCCCGGGGACCACTTACCCTTGCTTCGCTACTGGTCATGGTGGGAAAAAAATTTAAAGCGTTTATCTCAATTTTTCAAGCCAAATACGATGAGGAGGCGAAAAAAAACTATGCCCCGCATGGTTTTTACACAAGCTGAGCCACTGATGATAACGGGAGGGGCGAAAAAATTATATTACCCGGGCGCCACTTACCCTCTCTTCGCCACTGAAAAAGTATTAACATTATTTCTTTAACTTTGAAAACTATGATGATTTTTATTCAGTAGAAATGCTGGAGGCAATAATGGTCTGGTTGTCATTGATAAGAAGAAGGGTTCGATTCCAAAACCAATTCCACCTAAGATCTGCCTTGTATGCAGCCTGGTGAAAATCGACTAAGATCTGCCTTGTATGTAGCCTGGTGAAAATCGACTAAGATCTGCCTTGTATGTAGCCTGGTGAAAATCGACTAAGATCTGCCTTGTATGTAGCCTGGTGAAAATCGACTCAAGATCTGCCTTGTATGTAGCCTGGTGAAAATCGGCTCAGATCTGCACTTGTATGAGCCCGGTGAAAATCGACTCAGATCTGCCTTGTATTAGCCTGAGAAAATCGACTCAAGATCTGCCTTGTATATGTACAAAGGCAGAAAATCGACTCAGATCTGCCTTGTATGTAGCCTGGTGAAAATCGACTCAGATCTGCCTTGTATGTAGCCTGGTGAAAATCGAAGGACGTTGATGTGAAATGTCGGAGGAGCGATTAGCAGTACAGTACAATGATACCAGTTGGGTAGTGTAAACACGCTTGTTAAAATATCTAACGCTGTAACTTTTCCCCCCGTCTTTTTAATAAAGTTTCGCACAAACCCATCCAAACGACAGGGAGCCGTTCTGGCTTCGAGTTCGGAAAATTGGGTAGTGCACACATACTTCCGACTTCTGGGGGAAATGCTGAGAAAAAGTGTAGTTAAATTATTGTTCGACACATCAGTTCGGCAGGAGGTACGTGTGCACTACCCAAGTGCTATCTATGTACTTCACGCACCTCGTCGTTTCTTCATTTTGTCGCAATGACTTTTCTGCCACAAATCGGACGTGTGCACCGGACCTAAATCTGACATCGAGGTTACGCGTCCATCCATTTGAAGATGAGGGTACCAGCTGATCCTTGTCATCTGACGCTGACAACAGTTCAAAATTACGAGGTCCGTCCCAAAATAGCCCTTATGATTCTTGAAAACGCGACGTTACTATAACTAATCTAGACCTAAGTAATTCAGCACAAATGCTAATGTGCTGAATCTTCTTCTAGTTCTTCGAAAGTATTATTCATAATTTTGTAATATCATTCACTGATGTCCCTCATATTTTACGCCAAGTTACTTTTACCCTCAACCAATAAAAACTGGATAAAAAATAGTTCATTGCCACGCTTTCCGGCATGACTAATATTATAAGATTTATTTCATTCATATTCCTTGGCATGTAAAAAAAACCGCACTTTTTAGCAAAGAAAAAAAATCCCCTTTTTTTTTTTTTTAAACGTTTTATATAAAAAAAAAAGAAATACCAAAAAAGAAATTTTTTATCCGCTTTTTTTTCCTTAACATGGTTAAAAAAAAAAACCTCGACGAGCATCAATTTGCTCTTGAGGATCATACGCGAAATTTAATACGCTCCACGTGAAAAGAGTGCACAGTTATTACCCATAAAAAATAATGAGCACAATATTTATTCACGACTGAAAAAGCCCGGAACGAAGGCGAAGAGAGCTCCTTTTCATTCTCGGACACAGCGACCCATGACGAGCACAAGATAAGCGACCGAAATGAGCGGCGAAAAGCGGACCGTTTAGAGGCGAATAACAATTCTGATAAAAGGAATCTCGAATTCCCCCATGCGTTGCCACTTGTCGTCGGAAAAAGCGCTTTGGAAGAAAAAGATTGATGAGAATAAAATCGGGGCCCAAACAAAAGGCCCCAGAACACTTTCACACTCAAAATGATGCAGCGGATGAGTTAATATACGCTGTGGCGAGGCGATGTCACTGTACACACGGCGGCGACGATTGAACTTTTTTTGTGGAACTAAATGAATAAAAAGAGAATTTGGAAATTTTAACACAAAAGGGAGAGGAAACTGCCTCGCGCACCGAGAAGAGAATTGAGCTGCTTTTATTATCTATTATAAACCGCTAAGAAAAAAGTTATATAATAAGAACGCCGCTTCTGAAGAATTGTGAAACGAGTTGTTGTCGAACAATCTAATGTTATTTTCTGACTTTGTTTGCTAGGTAATGCAAAAAAAAGGGAATTATTATTAGGTACAGAAGGAAAAGATTGTAATGACGGAAGACAGGGGATGCCAGAAGTAAAAATCAGTTAACAGGGTTTTTTTTTTTTCAGTAATGATTTATTGCAGGAAATTTAACCACATATGAAAACATAATTTTGACAAAACAAACTAAAATATTTATGGCTCATAATGGAACATAAAAACTAGAAAACATTAACAATGTAAAAAAATGCGGGAAATTGACTTCATGAGTTCTTTTTAACGGTTTGATGAATGATGATGGTTTTAATTCGCGTTCACGTGACACACGTCAAATGCACCAATTTAATTTTGGAATTATTGTACATCTCGCTGGAAGATAACGACGTGACGTCAGAATCTACTGTAAGGTAACGTGCATTTAGATGATATAATCAGGTACTTTCGTTGTAAGGTTGTGACGTCACTTCAGTTGATTCCATTAAGATTTTGCCAGTAATGTAAAAGTAAAAATTTCTCATGTCTTGACGATCTTTATAAGAGACTCAACGAACTTATTTCGTTTAAAAATTCCCCACGAAAATAAAAGCCTCAGTTTCGATAAAATCTACTTTTTTTCTCTTTCAGATTTTTAAAAGAAGAGGTTTGCTTTTATATATTCAAGATACGATTAAAAATTTCTCTGTTTAGGGAATAGGACATAAAAACTGCAAATAATATTCAAATGAGACAGACAGAAGGCGTTGCGAGAATATTAGTTGATACCTTTAAGAATACAGAAAATCTTCCATTGGTACTCTCTGCGGTAAAAATCAATGTTCAGGACTCATCGAATATCAAACTACTGAATAAGTAACGGAGCAAAAAAAGAGCCATCTTTCAGTCACGCACTCTTTTTATGGATTCTAGCCTTCACATTCTTTTTTTATTATTATTATTATTTCTATTATCACTATTCTTTCGCTACCGGCAAAGATATTAGAGACCTTCAGCGGGTTTATTGAGAGACAAGATGTGTAGAATCGGAATGTCGACATTCATCCAAAAGTACTTTCACAATGTCAAAATTTAGAATGGAAGCATTCAGTTTTCGACCAATGCATTCGGAATTACATTAGTGTTCCATAATATTATATCATACAAATATTTTATTGGTTTCTCCAATACACATGCCACCATTTAGGTACACTAACTTGTTTAAAAATACAGTAGAAGTCAACAGTCATGATTCAGTGGAATTTTGTGTACAGAATTCCAATAATGCACAACACCAGCTATTTGAAGGTACACAAATTCAGTAAGAAAGTGCAATATGAAAATAAAAATTGCCAGCGGGAGTTTTGTTTTCTATATCATCTCTTGCATGCTTCCACAATACTACGTGTTTTTAACATCGTTGTAAAGTGACGGCAATCGAGTGGAACGATACTTTTTTTTCTGTTGACCGATTGGACAGAGTGATTTACAATTTCGGTGTAAAAGTCACGAACTAGAATTCATGCATTAAGCCTTTTGATTTCGGAATTACGGCGTTCACGTGCACATGAACAGAAATTTGAAGTCAATTCGATGAGGGATTTGGTCCAACATTTGATGCATATCTACAATTTTAACGATTCAACAGTATGCCGAATTTCATTCCCCTAACTCAGGAGTTTCCTACTTTTTTTCTCTCGCGTACCCTTTGATTGGTCTTTTTATTTTCATGTACCTCCTACTGTCATATCTCCCCCACTCCCCCCTCCGTCTATGCACAGAAGTTTTTATCAATAACTAGCAGTGAGCCCGTGGAATCAGGACTTCAACAACAAAATTTTTTAAAAAAGAAAATAAACGCCCACAATGACACGAAAAAGTTTTGAAAACAAAATCAAAACAAAAGATATACATTATTGATTTTCCCGCTTATTTTTCTTCGCGATAATGGCATTTGAACGGTAGGAAAACAGTACAGAGTGCGTTAATCCAATACAATATTAAAAAAATTTCAACGTGAAAATCATCATAAAAAAAGCCCAGAATGATACACACAGACATTTCCTTTTATAAGTTTAGACTTATCATTGTCATGATTTTACTTTGATATTACTTCTTTTTTTATAACGAAATGAACTTAATTAAAAAAAACATACTTTCACATCTTTATTCTTAATCATGCTTTGAAGTATAGTATGCATATTTGTTTAATCAAAAATAATATATATATATATATATATATATATATAATGTCAATGTCATGAAAATCAATAAATGTTGAAATAAAATGGAGACTGTAGTTAATCGGTAAAAGCGTATAGATGCTCATCAGGGTAAGTAAAATCTATACGAACCGTTAAAAAATTAGTGAAATCATAATGTTTTCTGCGAACAGTGCTGGCATAAAGCTAAAAACACTGTCCTTTACTCCGAACATTATGATAAACCAAGAATTTGAATAAAATACCAAATATTATAAATAATTTTACGAACCAAAAACTGAGAGATGCAGCCACCGGGAGACGTGACAAAGGAATGAAACTAACGCGTCATTTAGGGTCCGGATGCTTACAAAATATCAAATTACTTTCTTTTGCGCCAAACTTCTAAGGTTGGGGGAGTTTCGATGAAGATTATGAAATCGATGGAAACAAAGATGAAAGCGAGCTACATTGAGAAAACGATGAAGATTAAAAATATGATAAAAAAAGGAAAATAAAAAATAAGAAATTATTATAAAAAAAAAAAAAAAGGAAAGGAGTGTATTTAAAATTAAGGTGTATTTAAAAATTAAGGAATGATGATTAAAAAAAAAGGAAAGGAGTGTATTTAAAATTAAGGTGTATTTAAAAATTAAGGAATGATGATAAGTGTTAAATAATATTTGAATTTGAAATCCATTAAGAACGACTTGCGGTACGAACACCTATATGTACAAACCTGGAATAATCTTCTCGAAATATCTCAACATAATCCTCAAGTTTATTGAAGACGAA
This sequence comes from Araneus ventricosus, assembly GCA_013235015.1. NCBI lineage: Eukaryota > Metazoa > Arthropoda > Arachnida > Araneae > Araneidae > Araneus > Araneus ventricosus. The sequence continues at coordinate 126,430 of BGPR01000707.1, forward strand.
AATTTTACCTGGATAATTAAAAACAATAATAAAGTTATCGAATTCATTAAAAATAATAAAATAGATACAACAGAAACCTATGATTTTCAAGACCTCTTCACAAGCATCCCATTAGATAAATTACAAGAAGTCTTAATGAATTATTTCTACGACCTAAAAAACTTACATAACATCCCAATAACATTGTGGAAAGATCTTACAAATTACTGTATTTACAATAACTTTATTTTCAAAGGGGGAAATATCTTTCAGCAAATTAAAGGCATCCCACAAGGGACCAGTTATTCATCTCTTCTTGCCAATTTATTTCTACACTTTTTTGAACGGAATATCGCTATTAATTCGAATTCAGTCTTTAGATTCATTGATGACCTCATTATTTTTAACCATAAAGGTTTCAATACAACTAATAATAATCTGTATCCAAATGAACTTAAATTAATACAAACCAATAGCTATCAAGAACCAGTTATTTTTCTGGACTTAATTATTGATTGTCAAAATACTTTAAAAATAGATATTTATGACAAAAGAAACGAGTTTAAATTCAATATCAATAGATATATTTTTTGGAACTCAAATATCTCTTCTAAAATCTAAAAAAACACTATTATTAATCAACTCATAAGAATTAACAAAACATGCGGCGATAAAAATTCAATCAAGAAACAAATTCAGCACCTTATAAATAACCTTAATAGTAATGAAATTCCTACCTCCTTCTTCGAACCGTTAATTAATGGCTTTAAGATGTAAGTGAAGGATTGTATATTAGAGCTATGCTGGCGCAGTTCTAATACTGTGATAGGGTCTCTCAAGCCAGACAGGTCTAATGTGATTACCTCGAAAACGCATCTTTCAGTCGTTTATTTATGGATTTCAAATTCGAATATTATTTAACACTTACCGTTTCCACCTTAATTTTTAATTACATTCTTTTCCTTTTTTATCATCATTCCTTAATTTTTAAATAGACTCTTTTCCTTTTTTCATCATATCTTTAATCTTCATCGTTTTCTCAATGTAGATCGCTTTCATCTTTGTTTCCATCGATTTCATAATCTTCATCGAAACTCCCCCAACCTTAGAAGTTTGGCGCAAAAGAAAGTAATTTGATATTTTGTAAGCATCCGGACCCTAAATTACGCGTTAGTTTCATTCCTTTGTCACGTCTACCGGTGGCTGTATCTCTCAGTTTTTGGTTCGTAAAATTATTTCTAATATTTGGTATTTTATTCAAATTCTTGATTTATCATAATGTTCGGGGTAAAGGACAGTGTTTTTAGCTTTATGCCAGCACTGTTCGCAGAAAACATTATGATTTCACTTATTTTTTAACGGTTCGTATAGATTTTACTTACCCTGATGAGCATCTATACGCTTTTACCGATTAACTACAGTCTCTCCATTTTATTTCAACATTTATTGATTTTCATGACATTGATATATTTTCCACAAATCTTCTTGAATTGCAGCATTATTGCGCATTCGTTGCGTTTGCGTTATATATTTCTATATTATTTTATCTTCTCCCCTTTTATATCTATTTTCTCTCTATAAGAACTCTCTGCTTTTTCTTACCGCAGATTTTTTTCTTGGCATTTTGTTTTTTTGAATGTTTATGTTGTATATGTTGCTTTTACAGTTATTATGCTATGATTGTTTCTTATTTGTTTATATATATATATAATTTGCTTTATTTCAGCATTGGCATTTCATAATTTCACGATTTCAAGTCGGAACGTATTGCTTGCTTTACGACTGCGTCCAGCGAAATGATTTCTAATTATTCCGTGCGAAACGTAAACAGGGAATAAATCACGGCTGTTTCTTTCCCGCCAAATGGCGCATTCAGGGCGAAACGGCGTGGTTCTTCACTGTCGGCATTCGAGAAAAATTCTCTGATCCCATCAAGAAATAAATTCCTTTAAAATCGGAGAATAAAATATTTTAACCGTTCTTGTTTTAAATCGGAGAAAAATAATCGATTTATTACCTAAAAAAATGAAAATGGTATCTTTATTAGAACGTCGGATGCAAGAGCTTTAAGAATTCAGGATAAAAAAATTTTTTGAAAAGTGACTATTTTTTAAAAAAATCCCAAAATGCAGTAAATTACGTTAGACGTTCGGAACAAACTTCATTAGAACGGAAATCGTTTGCTCTTTCTGATGGTGTATCTCTTGCTTTCGTAAAATTATCCGAAACCATACTATCGAGAAATTAGTGCGAAGAATCATCCAAAACAACACTAAAAAAAATTTTCTAGATAAAATTTTAAAATTCCGACTTCGAGGTACATTGAGTCACCATTGCACGACTATCCGAGTGCTAAAATTCATGGCTGTAAGTGCGATGGATTCGTCTGGACATAGCACACACACACGCACGCACACAAACACTTCCTTTTATTTATAATTATAGATATTAAGGCCTTAGGTAAGCTTAAGAGACAAATGACTCGAATTATAACATTTGCAAGACTTATTTTATATTTTATTCCATTTTTACAATAGTATTCTAGCTCAACTCCAAAACAAATGAAACCAGTATTGTAATAATTTATTGTTCGTTATTCACTACGTATCCCACCGAGCCATTAACGACGCCAGCGTTTAATCGCGCCTTAAATAAAAACGTCAAAACAAGAAGCTTTGAGATTTTACCGGACTCTTCTCGATAAGCTTAAGCGAGAACAAAAATAAAAACCATACAACAGCGGCACCTTGTGAAGCTACAGCTTTTGCGGCCACATTGATGATTCACGCATAATCGAGGCTAGTGTGAAGATCACATATCAATCATTAACCAGGTTTCCTTTTGCTTTCTTTTTTTCTTACTTGGAGCGTACGCTTTAGGACTTGCACAAGTTTCACTTTTATTTTTCGCACCAACTTGGGGGCAACTTATTAAAATCCATTATGCTTTATTGTGTTCACCATTACAGACCTTGAGTTCGAGTACCCCCAACTGGTCCCTTGCGTACGCCCAGGGGCAAGAGTATCACAGGTTGTGTTGTGCACCACCTCATTGTGTTCGCGAAGACACAATGAGCAACAAGAAGTACACAGCACTTATGAGTACAAGAAGAACACAGTGCAGTGTACAGTGTCACTGTAACGTCTTGCAGTTATGCTTTAAAGAACATTGCAGCTATGTTAAATTTTAACATAATTTATTGATCCTTCTTCTGGAGTAAATATAGTTATATACAAATATAATAATTCTAGATTAATAACAACATAATAAAATAAGCCCCAAGGCGGGGTGTCCATTCACTGATAAGAAATAATTAGCGGGTCTCGCTAAATTGTCCAAATCGGACCTTCGTGGAATGCGACCACCAGTTTGGCTGTCATCTCCTCTGTAGTTTCTCCGTCCAGATCTTATACCGCAACAGAGAACAAAAACCCCTTTTCGCTCTCACGGGAACACACCTGTCAGCCACCTGTTTAGGAATGTTGCCTATGGTGCAATCGGTGGATGAAAGTCGGTAATGAAAAGGCAGTAAGTAGACCGTCAAAAGAGGGGGTGAGGATTCCCGGTGTTTGAAGGACCGCCAACAAGAAAGGTAAGGGTGAGCAATTGTGCAGTTGAATCTGGAAGTGACCAGCGCCTGGGAGCGCACACACCCAGTTTTTAATCAATGTCGGAGTACGGCATACGTCACATCACATTCACAAGAACAGACAGACAAACTTCCCTTCGACGGATTTCGTCCAAATTTGATAGGAACCTCCAATTTCGTTGCAGATAACATACCAAATCTCATCCTTCCGGCTCAAGGCATTTTTGAGTTACCGAGTTCACAAAATCTCGACTTGGATTTTTTTTTTCGATTACAGTGCTTTTCTCTTCGTATAAGAGAAAGTAAGAGGCATGTACAGAGACTTCAGCATGAAATTACGTATTCCACCCACAAAGAATGTTGCAATCGAACTAGATTAAATAAACTATAAATGGGTTTGAGTGAAGCTAAAACAATTGTAGAATAAAACCGAAGTAATAACAAAAATAATACAAAATTTGATAAAGCATGAAAAGAATCACAATGGCCACCATTTTTTTTTATCTCACACTTATTCCCAACACACGCACTAACGAAGAAAAAAAATGTTCAAAAACCAATCCAATTTCCCTATCCCAATCTTTACGAATTCTATCTTTATCGCTGTACTTACCACACTTTTATGTGAGAATTTAATTTTCGTAGGAAGAACCGAAAGTAATAAACACATAAAACGCGCACTTATATCAACAAATAAAAAATGAAAATAAAATTTCCGAACTACCACTTCTCGAGGCAGATGCAGAACTCCCCACCGGAAAGCAGATGTTCCATTCACACGACTTCATTCCTAGGACAACCCCCAGGTCGATTTTAAAATGCACCCCTTTCCACAACGTATCTTGTTTTAATTTCGTCGTTTAAAAACTTTTTTTTTTCCCCCTCTTTGGAGCAATAAACAAGTATATTCTCCGGAACTGGAAGGCCAATAAAATTTGTTCAACATTTTTCATGAGTTCTGGCGACCATTAAAATTAATGATAATTACTTCTAGCCCCCAAAAGAGGGGGTGTTCCAACCGACATATTTCTGGAATTGTTTGGTCTTGATTAACCGAGTTGATAATTCTACTAATATCGATCCCAGAACTCGGTGAGTACTATTCAAGTATAAAAATAATTTCCCGATTCGCTGGAGGGGAAGAGAGATTTTGTAATTGCTTCATCATCTTCAACTTGAAGTCGACATCTGTGTCATATCGATTATTTCTGCAGTTTTTGCATAGCTCTTTTTTCTAAAGGCATTTATTGGAATCTAGTTTTTGGTTTTCTAGATTTGTTTATTTTTTCTAATATATCATAGCAAAGTGTTTGTATGGAATTATTGAAAAGCCGTTGGATAACTTTTAACAACATATGTGGTTGATAAAATTAATTAATATGTAAATACTCATTTTTAATTAAAATGCAAATTTAAGCGGATACAATAAAGAAATCTCTAACACGATACTTTTACATAGAACGATTACGATACTGGACGAAACATTTATCGATGGCAAAAAAAAAAGATACGTTAATTTGAAGAGATGTGTTGTTACCTGCGACGCAAAACAAGATTTGGATGACAGTTAAGATAGTTTGACATTTAATTACAGTTACTTTAGGCTTAGTTGCTCACTGAAATGACAGGTTAATTAATTTTTGATGTTACCGTTGCATATCTATTTATAATTTAAATATTATTGAAACAAATTCAAACATTTTTTTAACGGTTTTTTTATTTTTTTCTGTTGTTGAGTGAATACTGAAAAAGGTTCTCACTAAATCGGCGGAACACAACTGATTCCGTTGGCAACGAATACCAACTAAATAATTTTATCCAGGTTATCTTTGTAGTTTACAGCGATGTGTATCATTTCAGACATGCAAATTCAAATATGTTATTTAAGTTCGCTTACTGATTTTGATCCTGACAACTGAATATTTACTGATTCAAACCGGAACGTTAATATAAATAAACTACACGAAATCCGGCTTCTTGATAAATGACACTAAGTGTAAAAATAAATTAACACAGAATTAACGACTTCACCTCTATTATTGATTGCTATGTTATTTTAAGTTTTTAAATGAATATGCGCAAATTTTGCACAAAGAAAAAATGCGCGTGAAATGACAAATAAATATGAGTATACAAAAGATATAGTACAGAGAAACCGCTAACTGGGAAGTTTTAAAAAGATTCGGAGTAAGGTGGGAAATATTTTGGGCGTGAAATAGAATTTCGAACTCCATGCCCGCATAAGAATATACATCGGCAGGACAGAAGCGAAAACAGAACACGTTTTTAACATAGAATCATTTTCAACGCCAACAATCACAACAATGAGCCAAATGCAAGCAAAGTCAAGATATCTGGCGAACAAAAATTGTCGTAACAAACCATGTCCTATAACGTTGCTGTTCTCAAGTCACGTCAATTACCGCCAGCCAGCCCGGAATAACAACCATTTCATCGAGCTTGCTCAATTGCCTGAATAATAAAAAAATAAATAAAACCTCAAGATCGGGACAACCCTTTTCTTGGGCACAAAAGATTCCGGCTCTCGTTATTGCTTCTGATCTCGACCTCGCTTTTTCTCTGCACCTTCTCCTCAACCCCTTTCCGAATCGTTTGATGATGCCGCCGCTTAATGAAAGATCGGAATCACGGTCGTGCATGGCGGGCGGGGCAGTGATAGGTGGTTCTTATCTAGTTTGAGAAGACGCGGGATGCTAGAGGTAATGCATTACTTTGATGAGATCTTACGAAACCTCGCGACAGACACTTCGTCCACCTTATCAGCCCGGAAGTCGCCGCCGAAAAAATATGGCGATTGACACCTGCTTACCAGGCTGTAACATAAATCAGACGGATTGAAAAAGATACGAGAAAAATGACGAAAATGGGAAGACACCCGTGTGGTATTTTAACCTAACTGTTACACCTGAATGTGGCTCATAACAGCGTGCAGTTTCGATCTTTGTCACAGATAACGGAGCAGACGCGCATCATCAAAACTAAAGAACAACGCATAATCAAAACGAAAAATCTTAACCCTCTCTCAGTCTACTAGAATTCTATTACGATCGTGCTTACGCCGCGATAATAATGCGGAGGTTCTCCATCCTGCTGGAAATACCATATTTCATTCACAAATATCGGTTGAATATGACGTATTATTATGGTTGCCATATATCCGGATTTCGTCCGGGCAGTTCGGATTTCAAGCCGTCCGGATTTACTCCAGTGAATGCCATGAGAAAAACCAGCGGGAGTGGTCTCCCCTAAACTTTCTCGTATACTTTCTAAGTGGAGATTCGTAGTGGAGATACTTTCTCTTTGTATACTTCGTATACGAGAAAGTAAAACAAAAAAACAAACAAACCTGAAATCAAATATCTGTTGCCACGTTAAAAAAAATATTACTTTGAAGCAGGCGCGATAAAATAGGCAATGCAATGAATACTAAAGCGAAAATTCTGCTTTGGAATTGAATTCTCGAGAAAACAATTTATACTACCACAACCGTAAGAATTGCAAAAGCGCGTGAATAAAAGATTTGCTGAAATAATGAGATCGGTTTGATTTACAACAATAAAAAAATTGTTAACAATTGATGCTTGAAAACATTATTTATTGTTGTAAATAAAATTTACAACAATAACAGATTGCTACCAATACGCATGCGCATGAGAATCGGATTAAAAGAAATTGAATATGCAATTTGAACGCCTCTTTTTGACGGATTTGGCCCAAACTTTCATACGGACCTACATTCATAACGATAAAACTGTGTACCAAATTTTATCCATTTAGCTATTCAAGTTTTTGAGTTATAGCGTTCACATGACCGCGGACATACAAATAGACAGACTTCCCGTTGACGGATTTTGTCCAAAATTTGATAGAAACCTACAAATTATGTTTAAAAACCACATACCAAATTTCATCCCCGTAGCTCTAATAGTTTTCGAGTTATCGTGTTCACAGACAGACACACACACAGACAGACATAATTCCAAAATTGTGTTTTTCGGACTCAGGGAGGTCTAAAACGTGGAGATTCGTCAAAATCTCGAGTTCGAATTTTTTGACGATTACAATACTTTCTCTTTGTATACTTCGCATACGAGAAAGTAAAAATTGGTTGAAATAGAGAAAATCTGACATTCGAAAGAGCTGAAGTTATTCTGCCAATGAAAGAAAATTCATTGTTTGCGCTGTTCGCATTCATTGTTGATGGAAGTTATATTCATTGTTGATTGAGCTTGGGATGAGCCCCTTCACCCAGTTGAAACTGAAAATAAAAAGCTTAGACAGTTTTTTTTTATTTATTATTACTATTCTGCATTTCATTACTATAATTTTGAATTACCAAACATTAATAAAAACTGTATTTGCATTCTGACGTCTTAATTTTTTTTTTTACTTCCTCAAACTCTATGTTAGTGTTACGAAAGAGAGCTGTAGGCAGTATTTAGAATTTAATCCTTTCTAAGGCAGTGGTAAGTATATTTGCCACCAAATTCATCATTTTTTAAGGTTGATGTGAGTTCTCGCCAAATTTTCCGATGAAAAAAAACCCTACATGTTCCAGTTTCTCAATCCCAGTTATTTTATTGTACCGCGACTAAAAAAAAATGGCCCTTTAAAGGGTTAATACTATGCTTTGACACCCCCCCCCCTTCCTCCTCGGGGGTGTCCGGATATCAACTAAAAAAATTATGCTAACCCTAGTATGAAACCAAACAGAACAAAATTCTTCCTGAAAATGAAGAACAATTATTGTTCTTGCATCATAATTTCAGGGTTTACAATTATAAATGATAAGCAATATTATTAAATACACTTATGTACAATGTAACTTAAAACTGGGTAAATGTTAGCGCATTTTTTAACAAATTTACTTAATAGTAATTCTGCAATATTCTTTATTAAATACATTTAAAAAAATTATTACTCTTAATATATTCGGCCGAATATCTGTTTAGTATTCGGCAAAAGGGCCGAATACCAAATACTTGCCGAATATTCGTCACATCCCTAGTTTAAAAGTCTGCTCTTTTTTTACCCCTATATCATTTGGAAAACAGAGAAGCAATTTTCTACTTCATTCTAACTTTGGGAGAAAGAAAGAAAAAAAAAAAAAAAATGCGACGGATGGTCGCTTATTAGATGATAAAACATGACATAAAATCTGTACATAGTTGTATCAAAAAAGTTTTTCCCCCAGTTGTCTAGAAGAATAAATTTATCTGATTGCAATTAATACACATAAATTAATTACGAAGTAACCATGGAAAAAAAGGTCAGTAAGACAGTGTTTCTAAAATTCGCTTCAAATCATTTCTTATCTTCCCCAGAGACCTTTAATTACTACACTTTTTTCCTTTTTTTTACCACAGAGGGGAGAAACATTCACACAAGTATTTAGCGGAGGGGGCGAAATCCGATACGGCGGGAAAGCTAACTCATACTGCAGAAAGACGCAGGACAGAAGAAAATAAATTTCCGTACTTTTTCCTAATTAACGGGTTCAAAATCGCCGAAATACGACACCGTTTTTTATCCCCTGGGAGACTCGGTTCACGGAAATAAAAAAATGAGGAGGAGATCCCGTACGACAGGATAAAGAACCAAAATCGTAGCTTGCTGAGAGATGGATAGAGAGAACCACAAACATGTCGAAACCACCGAATACGCCATTCTTGGACCTTTGCAATGGAGGAACTAACTTTTTCCTTAAAAAGTTAAGAGTTCCATCAAGAATCGAAAGTGGAATTTTTTAAAAATGTCACCAAACCAATGGACAATATTTCATAAATGCATAATAAACAAAACTACGTGACATTTTCAAGAATGAAGTAGGAAAAAGATGACTTTTCATTAAAAGAAATCCTTAAAATAGTATCACCTTTTTTTCTGATAATGAATCTTATAAAACAATAATTAGTAATTAATGATAAGATGGCATCATGAATTATATTTTCAAGATCACGTAGTCTGATAATAGTTTTTTTTACTTTAATTTAGTTCGATTTATGTCCCTTTTTGAAGCTCCACGAGGAACGTTTTGAGACGGATCTTGTATGATAACGAAGGATGAGTCGTCAAAACCACTCCTGCTATGGTATGGAAGTCTCCAAACTTCCGCACCAGGTAGGGGACGTCTGATCTCGTAGGATTTAACGTCCACCAAGGCTGCGTATATGATGAATTTGTGGTGGAATCGGATTTTGAACCTGCGACCCACCAATCCGAAAGATTGCCACCATCTCATTATAGCTGACAACTGTGAAAGAAGCTTGCAGGTTTCTCTGTGAGATGTGTTTTTAATTAGTTATGAATAAGTCAAAACATCTCAGTAAATTTTGAAATTATATAACTTCAGGATGAAGTTTTCAGATCAATTAGTGTCAGTAAAATGATTTTATCCGCAACAATGGTAGTAAGATGTTGTCAAATATCGAATCAGAGAAAAAGCGTATAAATAGACGTGCTGCTGAACTAAATGAAATCCTTCTTCATTTTGTTTTCTCCTTTCAAAGATTCTCTTGAAAAGAATTTCCAGTACAACAATTTGATGGATCAGTGAATAATTATGTGCCGACAAGTCATTCTAATTTAATGTAAATCTCTAAATTACAACCACTACTGTTGCAACTGGTGTTGTCCAGTGACGGACTTTTAATCGTATAACGAGTTGATAATGGGCCACTTATCGGATTTGAAGAATTCATTTAATCATTTTATTAGGATCAGGACGTTCTTTAATTATCCTCAAGCTATTTTGATTTGAAACGATTCGTTAAAAGTAGTCATGCTATAGATTGGCAAAAGAGAATTATTGACATATCGATTTTTCCAACTAGACAATGATAAACTGAAAAGTTTTCTTTCTTTCGTTTTCAAATTGAAGGACATATCCTGCAGAATCAAGCATTCAGGAAAGTTCATTTTTTTATAAATTACATTAGACACACTACACATTAGATATGCAAATTTTGAACAAAAGAGTGTAAAGAATGAAACTAGTTTATTTATTTCTCCAATCAATAATTTGTTTATTTTACATCTACTGAAGAATGAAAGAGAAAGAAAGCAGAATGACAGAAGTTTTAAAGACCTAGCTTTAAGACAATCTTTCCAAACGAAACCAAAGATGGCCGAAAGCGTGACTTGACATGGAATGTTTCACCAGAAAGCTTCCAATTTAGGGTTTTATGCTGGTTCTAAGAGACGATGGAGATCGTGCAGGTCTGGGGGATGGCGACTGACGAGGGCTTCGCTTCTGCAGGATAATGGACGGTCACGGGCAGGGTTCAATACGAAACATCGATAAAATCTTAAGCAATCTCCAAAGAGGCCCCTTCTATCTGGATAAACGAAGCGAGCTGATCGGAAGAGGACTTTGAGGCATTCCGTGAGGGAGGGATGCTGGCTTCCTGCGCAAGCGATGCTAATCAACAGGATATACGGCAAATTGGTTCAGGGATATACTTTCGTGCTTTCTTGCGTGCCACAAACCCGCAAGGAAAAACATATTTCGCTTGAATGCGCGCACATTTTAGGATAAACCTGGAATATAAGAACGAAGTTGGCATACTCTGATGATGAGAGCATTACCAGTTATGGGTAATAAATATCTAGTTGTGAAATAAATTACAATACATAAAAAAAGATATTTCACATATTTTCAGCTGTTTAAGTGTTTAATTAATAAAAATAAGCGCTTAAATTTAAAAAAAACCTAATAAAACTACGAGGAAATACGATTGTTGCAATCAAACTGTGTGGATTTTCAAATATACTATACATAACTGATTATATAATAAGCTGTTTAAAGATCTCAAAGTTTAGTCTAGAGATTAGAGTCTTGGGAGCCACAGGGACAGCCGTGACCACATGACAAGGACAACAACTGAGCCAGCAACTCTAAAAAATTAGGAGAGAAGGATCGTTAAGAAGTGGAAACAGCAACCAGAAAACCTAGAAATGAAATCTTATTAGAAATTATATTTATGAATACCAGAAACAAAATGTGTCTAAGGATCCTTTGAAATACTGGCATCTATTTTTAGACACACGTACTGATTCTCGAATGTATAACGAGGAGTGTGGTAAATGGTTTTGTCGTTCTATTACGTAGTAATTATCCTGTACTGTTGTACTGTATAACTTTTAATTTTCTCAATCTAGTGTGCAGGCATATTATAAATTAACTGACCTCAACACGTAAACAGGAAGTAGTTAAATTGTGTACTTAAAGAAATTACTCTTTCAATAAAATTTCTTTGCAGAATACAATAGTGCCTGGACATTTTTCTTTCCATATTAAACCAGGGGAGTGTTCTCCTCAAACTTTCTCATGTATACTTCCCCAAAAAAGGTGCCGTTTCCCTTCCCGCGCGGCTAAAAAATTAACCTATTGTTACCCAGAAACCAATGACTACCAGAAGGTTTTTCATTACAGTGATTGAAAAATATCTAGGTAAAGAATTTCAAAGAGATGCGTAACGATTTTCCTCTCTTACCGGCTCAAGGACAAACTGACGTAATTCGCTACTCCGTAATGAAATTCCGTTCCGTTCTTCCAGTACGCATGCTCGTGGAGATATTGGATTCTCTTCAAAAGTAAATTATACAGACCGACAGACAGTCAACCCTTTGACGTATTTGGCCCAAAATTTTATACAGACATGACACAGGCTTGGAACAAAAAAAGCTGAACTTCATAAATACGGAATCGTATCAAACGTAAACACCGAGAAGTAAAATAAGTATGACTAATTGAACAATAAATGAATAAATTTATACAAAAAGTGCTTGAGATATTAAAAATATTGTAGAGTTATTATTTAAAAGAAAATTAATTTGTGAAAAATGAGTTACGTATAAATTTTTGTTAAAATAAAACTATGGTAAAAATTACATCACTAAAAAATATGGCCATGTAAAAACACTTTTTGATTATACATAATTATTAAGCCTTTTGTTTGTCATTTTTTGAACTAACAGTTCAAGTTTTCTTTTATGCTCCAGTCTGCTATTTTCCTCCATTTTCTAAATTTTGCTCTCTTTCTTTGATTTTTTTTTTTTTTTCATTTTTTCCCCATAGCTATTTTCGTACTATCAAGTTCCTCCTAGTACCATTTGCCTGATAACCTTAAATTTTTGCACGTTATTATCAATAGCATCACGCAAGAAAAATCTTTTTTCTAAAATATTCAAAAGCAGACTGCTTTTTGCTCATCGTTTTGTATTTAACACTCTAAATTGAAGAATATGTTTCAATATACATTCTTCCTGATCTTTTATCTATCAAATCTGACATTATTTTGAATGTGCACAAGGCGCAGTTTTTGTTTGTGTGCTATTCACGTCTTTTGTGAGCGCATCCCTTCCCCAATGCATTACCAAAACTTTTAATGCAAACTTACATCGATCCCAAGAATGACAAAATTCGATGCCGAAAACGCTGAAATCCGCATTAATGTGTCATGCCTGTGTTTACAGACAAACATTACGGGACGAAAACTTAAAAAAAATAATAATAATTAACCAAAAATGAAGAAACGAATGTTATAAAAAACGCGAATATAAAATGGCTTTCTTCACGGAGAGTTAAATATCTTTTTTTTTCACGAAATTCGAATCGGAAGAAATTCGTGGAACATGGCGCACAGTTTTGTTTGAGTAGGTGAGCAGCCTTCCCCCCACACACATTAATAAAAATTTTAATGCAGATTTGCATCGATCCCAAGAATGATTAAATTCGATGCCGAAAAAGCGGAAATCCGCGTTTCCGCGGAAATGTGTCATGTCTGTACGGACCTACATTCATGACGATAAAACTGTGTACCAAATTTTATTCATTTAGCTATTCAAGTTTTTGAGTTATAGTGTTCACATGACCGCTGTTAGACAGATAGACAGACTTCCCGTGGACGGATTTTGTCCAAAATTTGATAGAAACCTACAAATTATGTGTGAAGATCACATACCAAATTTCATCCCCGTGGCTCTAATAGTTTTCGAGTTATCGTGTTCACAGACAGACATAATTCCAAAATTGTGTTTTTCGGACTCAGGGAGGTCTAAAACGTGGAGATTCGTCAAAATCTCGAGTTCTAATTTTTTGACGATTACAATACTTTCTCTTTGCATACTTCGTATACGAGAAAGTAAAGAGGAGCCCCTATCAAAAGCAACTAAATACAAAATCCAGAAGAGCGGATCTTTTAAGAAATTGACCGTTGAATTGGAGGGACGTCTTTCCCAGAAGAAGGCCCATTCCAAAGAAGGAAATGTCATAAATACACCCGAGAGGCGAGCAAACAGAGACGGGTCGATGTCAGCTGGAATTGGTTTTCTCTCTACCCCCTCGGAGATAAGAGAGAGAGCTAATAAGATAAGGATAAGAGGCGAGACCAACGGGAGCCGTAATGAAGCAGAACTCGACCCCCACCTCCTAGAAAAGAGACCATAAATTATCAAATTAGACCTTTAAATAACAATAGCTACCAGTTTCAAAAAGTTGCAGCAACACGATCCTCAGCTTGAAAGAATCGATTTCGCTCTCAGACACAATAACTAATAATAGGATAATTGTATTCTGGAAATAAAAATCATAATGCGATGAATAGGAGAAATGAAAGATGAATGTTTATTTTGAAGCGGTTATAAATGATCGAAAATCATCCATTATTACATCCAAGTAACTTTTTTTATGATAAATCGACTTTCCGGCATAACATTTTTTCAGAAGAGGTAATGGATCAATTTCCATATATATCCTATAAAAAGAATTTTGCATGCATTTTGGGAAAGTCAATCCAGACGTATATACGACCCAAAAGCCTAAAAAAAACTTCCAAGCTATATTTCAGAAAGTGTCATCTTTTTCAGGATGAAGTGAAAATGGTATGAATCGTAAGATTACCGAGAGGAACTATAACTCAAACGGACGAAAAATAGTTTGGTTTTACACACGCATATAATTTTTCTCGCTGTTACAGATAATTTTTCTTTCTACTGATAGTGCCTGGCACAGTGCCATTCGGCTGTACGTTATTTAAAGCAGGAAAAAACCCCTCAACTCCCTGGCATCATTTTTTTTATTATTTATTTATTGTGCACACTTAAAACAAGAAAAATAAAAACACTGCGGGTCCGATTTTTTGGAAGTTCGATATATTACCAGAATAGTTAGTGAGATTCGAATTTTATGAATGAAAATCCCATTTTTATTGACATCAGTTTTTCGAAATCACTAATCAGCTCTTAAAATGTCGATTCTACAGTGTAATTTAATTAGATATATGGAACTCACCCATTATGCAAATAACAGACTTATAAAATAATGAAGGAAACCTCCATAATTTGAAATACTGTCAGCTAGCATTTAAAATATCCCAAGAAGAAATTATGTTGAGTAAATTTTAATAAAACAGCATCCGTCAATAACATCACAATCCAGCTGTCCACAAGAGTGAAAATTAGTGAGTTATTGAAGAACTAATAGTCTAGTGGTTTACTGTACTTGGTTGGTCGCGAGTTCTTGTTGAACTTAGATATTTGTTTGAGTGCAAAAAAGGGATTTTGGCCGCGAGTTCGAGTCTCGACTACGAACTTTTAAAAGCAAGCATAATTGTCATAATGTACCATCCGAGTCTATACTGAGTACTTGTATTTGCAGTACTATATATCTTTGCAGCAATGATTCAGTTCGGAGGTGAAGAACAGCACTCGAGTCAGACCCCGTGCACATCTGTTTTTATAAGTTATATAGCCATGAAGCTGTCCAATGGGGTGCACTGGAAGACCGGACTGCCACGACAATAACACGAGTGCTACGTTTGTTCGTTGTGGGTTTTTGGCACAACGGCCATTTTACATTATACCGCGGGTTCTGTGATCTGCGCAAAGTAGTCCCGTTAAGAGCAGCCCGTGCACAAATCCCTCCCAGGTTTGATTTCGATAAGCTTCGAAACTAAATAAGAGCGTGAAGACAAATTTCTACTTAAGCGTAGACAGGAGGCGGGATTTGAAGGATATTTTATATAATTGTTAACGGAATAAAATTTTTGAAAATCCAGACTATCAAACATCCAGTTGTGAAGACTATAAAATAAGCAATTTATAAGGTGCAATTTCAGTTCGAAAGAGCTAATAGAAGGCGGAGATTTTCCTATATCCATCGTACCCATGGATTTTGAAACGCCGGAGCAAGAACTAGGAGCGGGAGGGCAAAACATCTGAGAATTTTCACTCCTTTCGAAGTAAATGGTGTATTTCCGGAATTTTAATCATTAGCTTGTTCATCCGACGGAAGAGGGTCGCTCACGTTATGTAAAGGCTGCGTTAAATGTACTGTGCATTCTTTACGAGCAGCTGTGCCCTAAGCGGAACTGCATGCAGGCAAACAAAACCGAACCACGCGAATGAGAGAAATGCTTGCCACCATCAGATACCGGCTTTCGGCATTAATTTTGGAACACGCGTGGCAATGGTATTTTAATTCTCTTGAAAGAACCATTATTACTGTACGAGATCCTGGTTTAATTACATGGCAGAAAAGATAACTCCTTCATGCATTTTCTCACTAAATGGTTATTATTAATATATATAATTGTCTCGGGTGTTTTAACAAAGCACACATTTAACTACATATGTTGCTGCTTCTGAGCAACGGATATAATATAACAACTTGGAGAATGTAAACCAGTGGGGAGTTTCTCATATATTTCCACAGTATGGCGTATTTTATGTTTAGCTTCGTCTAATAGTGAAAAAGATCATGCATACAATTTGGACCTTCTCTCTTCGACGAACTGGATCTAAAGTCTTATACAGATCTGCAATTATAATGCCATGATTACATGCAAAATTTCATTTATCTAGTTTGCCACGATTTGAGTTATCGCGCTCACATGCACATTAGCAGACAGACCGATAAATACACAACAAGTTGATGAATGAGGTCCGTTATCTACAATTCTCGTGATAATTCATGATTCATCATGGCTCATTGCGTTTTTGAGTCATCGCGCTCACATACACACTGACGAACCGACAGACAGATGCCCTATTCACGGATTTCGACCACAATTTGATAAAGTTTCAAAGATCACAAACCAAGTTTTATTCACCTATATCTCTTCTTTTTTTGAGTTATCGTGTTCACAGACATACGTAACACCAAAAATGATTCTTTCCGACTCTGGAAGCTCTAACAGGTGGAGATTTATCGAAGTTTATCTTTTCTCTTGGCGATCTTTTTGATGGTTACAATAGGCAACTCTTTGTCCGTCTACCTATAAGCAGAGTGTCCACTCTGATCCTGGCCCAATAGCTAACTTCCAAACCGTTAGACACAGGCATATACTTCTAACTGGAAAAATACTTTAAATTGCGTAAAGAACTACAATTCATGTTTGAATCAATAAATGCACAGTTATTTTAGACGATTTCAATGGCCGCCTCGAGGAAGTTCCGCCAATCAAAGGATGGAGGTCGTTGATTGGCCTATAACAGTGAAATTCAAAGCTTCGTAACTCGGTCAACTCTGGTCACAGAAGAGCTTAATGTTAGAGTGTCAAGAATATTTTACTAAACGTGACTAATGGGATGAAGGGACTGTATACAAACTAGGCTTCGTACTTTTTTCCCCCAGTATTACATTTATTGACTCAAACAACATAAATTACAATTATTTACGTGATTTAAAGCATTTTTCCAACTGTGAGTGTCTGCACATCTCTTAAGGTTTAGAAGTTAACTATTGGCCCAAGATAAAAGTGAACGCCCTGTGTATTTTGATGCGAGAAATATAGAACTGAGAATATTACACTTTATGTCGAAATATGACCCGATTGCAATCTATTTAGATTAGGTACATTTGCGTATATGTTATACATGGTGCCACTTCCATATATATTACAGAATATCCATCCTTCCATTATATTCTCAGAACCGTCTTAACAAATCTGATCGCCCTGGGCCGGAGTTATTTGGCGCCCCAACGGAATATTACTTTGGAATTGGAGAGCCTGTGACCCAAAGAAAATACCTCCCTAATAAAATAATTGAGGAGCAAAAGATGGGAAAAAATCATCTGTTCTCTGATGAACGCCTTACAATTTGGCAAATCGAAGCATTTTCGTATGTGAAATCATAATTAAATAAATTTTGTTGGTTCAAAAATGAAATAAATTCAGTATAATACACTTGTCTGCGCCTTTAGATCAATGGCGCCCCTGGCCCAGTTAGCCCATTCGATAAGACGGCGCCCTATGCCTTCTCCGAATCTAACAAGTGGTATGACCAGGGGTGATTGCGACTCCGTGTCAAAAATCCTGAAAACTAGCGTGGTGTAAAAATCTGACATAATTTCGAATAATTCAGAATGTTTGTGTGATATACATGCATATTTTAAAAAAGAAATGGATTTTCAATAATTTCCTCTTATTGTATATTTGATGTGATATCTTAATGATAAATTTGTTCCAAAACAAAATTGGAGATAGACAGCCAACCTTTGAAAAAATCCGGAAATTCCAAGATTTGAGAAGGTAAAAAATCCACAATTCCGGATCAATGCGGGACACAATCACCCCCGAGTATGAGAGAAGCGATGGCGGTGATCCATCCAATAAAACTAAAAGGATGAGATGCTAATTCATAACAGTTTTTTTCTTGTCAAATAATATTATCAAATGGTTATGCTAAAAGCAGAACTGTAAGCTTTTTCAACTCTTTTAACGGAAATTTTCCTTTACTTGTTAAATAGGTTTAACAATGTCATAACCTGAATTAGCTTTATATACTTTCCTGTATTTTCACAAAATAAATTGACCGAAACGAGAAATTTAGAGTACAACCTCATTTTAACAGACTAATAATAAGAATAGGATGAAAAGAGACTAGGAAATACAGGACAGTTTTCCAGAAGAACTAGAGCAGGTGAAACTACAAAAACCCAAGGTTCGTTGGGGTTTATGTGTAATCAAGCAATAACGAAAGAACCCGCCACTAAGAGAAATAGCCCGGTCCTGTGCAGAAAACGCTATATGCCTGATCAAACTTTTCAATTAAAAAAAAGGAAAGAAATTACGCTTAATAAAGCCATTAAAAATTATTCTGGTAACGAACTAAAGAGTGACATCAATGTGAATGCTTTTTATGGCAATATAATGTCAGAGCATAACAAGCAAACCAGCTGCTTTCTGTCACGATCTCTTTTTCTGTCCGAATATATGCATGGAAATTGAATAAAATAATATTTACGCTGCCGACAATGGTCACAATTTGAGGTCATGTTAAGCCAGAGTTTTTTTTTAAACTTTTGCCACACGCTACACCTTGTGGGGATACGAATATTTTCGCTACATCGTTTTCGTCTGAAAAAATTGTTCGTGACACGACAGATTTAAGCACAGATAAAAAAAAATAAATAAAACTAAGAAAATGAAATATTAACAAAGGAATAAGAGAAACTGTATAAAATGAATTCGACTCGGCACTACTATTACTGTATATCATCCAAAACAATATGAAATAAAACTTTTTCTACTCTCAATTTTAAAATTCTGGCTTCGAGGCGCATTGATTCACCATTACGACTACCTGTGTGCCAAATTTAACAGCTTTTAGTGTGATATATTCGTCTGGACACCGCACACAAACATTTATATATATAATTCTCTTATGTGCCGACAAAAAAAGGGTCGAATTTCTCAATCGCCGTTAGGCAACAGCTCTCAGGTTTGGTTTGTTTACATTGGCGGAAAGTCTGAGACAAAGATTTTTTTTTTTAAGAGTTAAATAGTTTGAACACAATAACTTTAAGTCTTGCAGTTTCGATTAGGCAAATAAATGAATGAATGTCTACTTAATATGTTCTTTTTAGTTAAAAGGTTGAGGAATGGGCTATTTCATCTCTCGATTGCTCACATTTTCTGAGTTTTAACCAGCTGGAGTGGTCTTCCCTAAACTTTCTCGTATACTCCTAACACATCTGGAGAAAAAATAAGATAAAAGGCAGTAAAACGAACAAGCGTCCCTAACGCAGTGGAGAAAAAAAAGCTTGGGAATCGGAAGTTTGGAGGCGAAAGGCGAGGGTAGAAGCCGAATGGATTATCGCAAGTGAATCGCGCAATTACGCAATAACGGCCTCGCGTCATTGTGTGATGAGAAAAGACAAATATCCGATTGAACACCTTTATTTTCGACCGATTGAAACGCAAATTGGGCGCGGATCTACAATTAATGTTAACAGGCCTCATACCAATTTTTATTTATCAAAGCTGTAGGGTTTACGAGTTATAATGTTTACAAGTATGCGATTATACAGACTGACAGTCAACCCTTTGACGGATTTGGCCAAATATTTGATACGGATTTACATTCCTGATGATAAAACTGTTCACCAAATTTTATCCATCTAACTATTCAAGTTTTTGAGTTATAGTGTTCACATGAACGCGGGCATACGGACTTCCCGCAGACGGATTTTGTCCAAAATTTGATAGAAACCTACAAATTATATGTCAAGATCACATACTTAATTTCATCCCCGTAGCTCTAATAGTTTTCGAGTTATTGTGTTCACAGACAGAATTCCAAAATCGGACTCGGGGAGGTCTAAAACGTGGAGATATGTCAAAATCCCGAGTTCGAATTTCTTAACGATTACAATACTTTCTCTTTGTATACTTCGTATACGACAAAGTAAAAAACATTAGTGTCTACCCAGAGAAAAATGTTGCGCCTTTCTTGACTAAATTGTAACTGGAGTGAGTCTGTATACATGTCGGGAAGCTTTCTGAGCAACATAACATGAGTAAACTTAGGATCTTATCAATTTTAAAAAGCTAAAAATACATAATTATTAAGATTTTAATTTTGAATAGTTAATATGAGCATGTTTCAAGCCACTTTTCTCTTTAAATGGTCCTTTTTTAGATAAACGGTTGTAAAACGGGTTATATCATCTCTCGACAACTTAAATTTTCTGAGGTTTAACACATAAATAACTGCCCAGAGAGAAATATTATATCTTTTTTGGCTAAATAATAATTGGAGTGAGTGTGAATATATGTGGAGAAGCTTTTCTCAGCAACACTCCATTGAAAATAGGGCATAAAAGTTTGGTGGAATGAAGTTAGGGCAAATAAAACTCTTGAAGATATTGTCAATTGTGTATGGAAAAAAAGGTTTAAATGACTGATTTATGATTGATGTAAATAATTTTGACTTTTAAACAGCTTAGAATTATATATATTAGCATTCAGATTTCTTTCTAACATTTACATATGTATATCTGTGCTACAAGAAGATTTTAATTTTAGTAATTGATGAAAAATTAATTTTAGGAGTCCATGCAATTTCAGATAATTTAAATTTACTTTCGGTAATTAATGTATATATAATTTCCTATTACAAGCAGAAATGCATAACTGTACACTACATGTTTCGTTTTGAAAATTACCAAATTTATTTCAAAACAGAGTATTAGACATGTATTTGATCATAAATATGTAAAGGAAAAAAATTCAGTATTTTTTATTTTCAAGAAATTTGTGGTTTCACAGTGAAACCAATGAACGTTAACGGGCTATTTTTCCTCCGAATATGTGATCATCGAAATGCCATTTAAATTATGAATTTAATTTATAAGTATACTCGACTATTTTGGATATTCAAGCTTCATAAAATTCACTATTATTTTCGAAGATTCAATTTAAAAAAATATCAATTTGTGCAAGAACCCTCATCATTTTGTTTCTCTCAGAGATTGAAAGCAATTTAAACTCTTGCAATGTCGATATCTTTGTGAATACTAACGGTATTGAACTGGAATTTTTTATATAAGTTGGCCTATATATCTGGCTCTTAAGTTATGAAAGAGAAATTATACTACTTTTCGCCCATGCGCAGTGAAAAAAAAATGTTCAATGTGTGGTCACCAATGAAGGCGAAAGGGTTAAACTCATCGAGAGTGGAATGCTTTCTATTCGAGCGGTCTTAAAATGAATTTAAAATATTGCTTTGTAAATTTAGAGTTCCGGATGATAGGAAACGGTTAATCTTTTTTATGGTTAATCAATTTTTATTGGTTAATTAACCAATCAAAACTAATGCGACGATAGGGTTCGGACTTAAAAAATTAGCTGCACATATTTTGTAGACTTTCCCAATTTGAATAATGTATTTACAAAAACTTAAAACTGCATAAAAAGGTCAAGAAATGAGGCCAATGAATGCATTAGTTTGCTATCAGAAGAATCAAAACACAGGAATCACAGAACAAATTACGGGACCAAGAAGACAAGTCACATTATTTTATTGGATGACCATTTTTTTGAAGAATTATGCAAACAGTGCTGGCAACGCTTTTGGAGAGACGCTGTTGGTTAAACAACAATAATAATTGATTACATAATGAAAAAGGATGCCATTTTCAAAAGAATCACACGTAAAAGTTTCAAAAGCGACGACACTCAGTCATTGAAGTTTCCATTAAGTAACCCACGGGCAAGTTGGTATCTAGAGATTGTTTAACAGTAACTCAAACAGAAAAACAAAGGAAGACAAGAGGCTTTATCAATGCTGTCGATGACTCAGCACTTCCAGCACGCCACTACTTTCAAAACTTACGCCAGGGAAAGCCATCTGCTAAACGTCCCATATCGGCCATAACTCCGGTGCAGGACACGCGTCTGCTAGGGGATTTACTAGGCCAATAAAAACGATACGTATATAAATAGTCCGTTATGGAGAAAGGGGCGCTAAAGCGCGGCAGTGGAGGGTTGGGGATTGAGGAATTCGACGGAGGGGGTTCCCATAAATTGAGAAAGGAGGGGGAAACCGTTGGGGCGCAAGAACCCTTGACAGAGTTAAAACGTGACCCATAGCTTATTTGGTGAAGGGAGTCTCATCTCCCCGCCCCACAACCATGAGGGTTCAGCAGGGATGTGGAATGAGCTTTTTATCTACCTCTTCACGCCTGCCTCCAACCCAACGTCTGCAGAGTGACAAGACGAGAAGAGGGGTGGTGGAAAAGGCACTAGAGCTCAAAATAATGAATGAAGCTCTTTTCTGGCAGGGAAAAAAAAAAAAGAATTACGGGCGGCAGCCTATCGAAAAGTGCCACATTCTTCAAGAAAGGTGCGGTTTGACAAAGTTGTGGAAAAGGCACGTTCGCAACTAAGATAACCATCAGAAGATCTCTGGAGGAATTCTGAGAGACAAACTCCATCCTGCAGGCAGTTTCTCACAATGACCTAGTCTATTTTTGTAAAAGAACTGGCTTGTAATTTTTTTTACTGTCTTTTCCCAACGAAGATTGCTGTAAATGGACAGAACAAATCTAAATCCTTAAGTTGAAAGTCGTCACTTTTCGCAGCGAAACCATCAGAAGAGGAAGCATGTTAACATGAAACGCATTTCAAATGAGCCTAAAGTTAGTCCTGTGCCCCTAAATTAATTAATTAGGTAAGATAATAAGAGTTTAAGAAGACAATGCAATATTTTTTTGAAATACTTTACATGACTCAGCATATCATTTAAAAAGATGAATTCATGTTTGTTGTTAAATAACATAACATACAATGTACTTTCAATCCATTATGCTTGATTCTACTTCATTCAAGCATCTAAAATGCTAATTCTTGATAGCACAATAAATAGATACGCGTTTCACAAACAAATTAAAAGAAGAATACTACAATGAAATATCCTCCTTTTCTTAAAAATTGATTTTAAAAACAAGCTACAAATAAAAATGAAATAATAATTCAATGAACAATTAGATTAAATGAATTGAGTTAGATACTTAAATTACAGAGAAAAACAGAAAAAAAGAAACAATTTCATAATTTGAGTAAGATTTTAATATCTTTCCATTTCCCCAAAACAATTTCTGAAACAAAAGGCTTATTCCCTGCTATTTAAGCACGCAAATAACTGCATATTGATTTTCCATTTGAGGGAAGATAGACACGGTATCAGTGAGAAACATTATCCTTGTTTCAATAACATTAGAAAAATCAACTCTTTGCTGAGGCATTAATACCCTACAAATTGCTAATAAATTAAAAGGAAATTCGTAAAGCGTTTTATCGTGCTACAATGGAAGGTTTTGGAAACTCCGTAATCACCAATGCCGCTCAAGTGGCTTCATTGTAAAAGCACGAATATTATATTAAGAGTGCTGGGGGGGAGGTTTCTCGGAGCACGCGAAATACACATAAAACCACCTGATAAAATACATACTTAAGATAAAAGCACGGGCTTATCGATTGAAAAGCACTGGCTCGTGACAGGATCATGGGCTAGAGAGACACTAAAACTCTGGAGAATATTAAAATATTATAATGCAGGGATAGGAAAGAGCTGTTTTTTGATTATAGATGAACCGCAGTAATGGACATATTTTTGCATTTGTTTCCCCTTAAAGAGGCATTGCAAGATGGAGAGATATTTTATTGCCGTCCACCCAGCTTTCATTCAACACTTTTAGAAAAGCAGTAAAGAGCAGGGCAAGTAAAGTGTTCGTTGCTCATAAACCTTATTTTGAGTTAAAAAACGTTGCTGCTGTTCCACGTATCAAGCCAATATAAATTTTGGGGTAAAAGAATTTTCAGCAAATATGTATATGCAGTGAAACCTCTCTGAGCGGCCACCCCTCCGTTCCGAGAAAATTTGGCCGCTCAGAGGGGGTGGCCGCTCTTAAGGGTTTTCGTTACAATCACAAGATAATTGCTATATTACATAATATAAACAAGTCTGACACATATTTCTTTTTTAAAATGAGGTTTCGGACTTATCTAAAGAGAAAATAGTATTTTATTTAATGATTTTTTTTATATTTTTTGAAAAAATGATACAATTTGTGACTATTTTAAGTTTTTACTCTTCTCGGAAACAACCATTTTTTCAAGTTCGTTTTTCAGTTTAAAAAGTAAATCTCTAACAGATTCGTTTGTCATTGCGTCGAAATTTCCGATGACTTCATCTATTTTTCCCGAGGTCGCTTGAGTTGAAATTTAGCTTGCTGACGATTACAAACCGTATCGGAAAATTCCTCGTCAGAGAAGGAATTAGCGCCTGAAAGGCACAAAAATTCATTTGTAAAAACGTTTCCGGCGGCCGTTCAGAGGGGTTGGGTGGCCGTTGCTAGGGGTTATTTTAACATTAGGTCTATGGGCCGAAAAATCCGTGCCACGAAAAATTGGCCGTTAAGAGGGGTGGCCGCTATGCAGGGGTGGCCGTTCGAAGAGGTTTCACTGTACATAGAAATTTTTTTTAAAAAAAATCTATTCGTTTTCTTTATTCAAAAGTTTCTAGGCTTGAGAATATTAATTCAAAAGTCTTGGTCTTGATTTTTCACTTTTTCCTGGACAAATTCGAAGCAAACACTTAAGGCATTGTGAATTAACATTTTTTTATACATTTTGTAGCTTTAATCTCGGGTAGTATTTACTTGCAGCGTATAAAGAGACGAAGAGAGCATAATAACAGAAAAATGGAAAATAAAAATCTCTAAGTTTGGAAGGGTATGCCAAATGCGGAGCACAACTTAAATGTATCATTTCAAATGTTATTAAAACAGTTATTTCCGAAAATTTAAGTTTGTCAAAAATATCTTTACTTTGTACGTCGTTCAGATACAAGTCACGAAGTCCACCAAAACTTGTTGACAGACTGCTGCAGTCAATTCGAATTTGCATTTAATTATTTCGTGATAAAAGCCTGTTATCTGAACTTCAGTAAAACAACCGTAGGAGCTAGAAATCTGTAAAATA
This sequence comes from Araneus ventricosus, assembly GCA_013235015.1. NCBI lineage: Eukaryota > Metazoa > Arthropoda > Arachnida > Araneae > Araneidae > Araneus > Araneus ventricosus. The sequence goes on from BGPR01000707.1 coordinate 151,789, forward strand.
ATTTTTACTATTTAACATAATGAGTCAAAATTAATTAAGTTAAACATCTCGAAATTATAGTTTTGGACTTCGTAACTTTTGCCTGAACGACGACGATACATTCGAATCTCATAAATTATTTCAGGTAACGGCCAATCGTTGTCAACTCATTAGTCTTAACTACTTGAAGTAATAGTCCTGGTGGCATAATACAAATTTCTTGCAGTTTGAAATTCATTTTCAAATTCGGTATGGCACTAAATAGTAACCATATTCTATACAATGGTTATTTCAAAAGAAAAAGTCGACCAAAACGACTAAGCAGAAGAAAAAAGGAGCAATGTTTGTTAGCATAGATTACGAAAATATACAATTTTCCCTGTTGAAACGCAAGAAATTAGAACTATGCCCATGGAATTCCATATGCATTTCAATAGAAAAGTAAATGGGCTTTATAGGAAGACTCAATTGCAATTACACGACTTTGGAAAAATTTCTACAGAGTATCTTTCTCTCTCCCCTCCACCCACGTTTGTGATGAAATTTCAACACCACCCACATAAAATGGTGTGGGGAGGTGGGTGACATTTTTATTTCTCCATAGCGTCCTTACTATTGAAGACAAAAAGATAATTCAAATTAGGTGAATTATCGTCTCATCCTAACGACACTTATCATAACTGTACAAAAGTTTGTCGATAGCTGCAATCCCTTAGGACAGTGGTTCCCAACCCGCGGGCCTCGGATAGCGTATTAATGGGCCGAGAAATGCTGTTCAAGAGTCGAAGTCAGGGGAGCTTCAAGCGTTGTTTCTTCCTTTATAAAACAACTAGCTGTTACCCGCGACTTCGTGCGCGAAGAATTTGAATTGCTACTTTTTTTAAATTTACGAATGTAAATGTTTCGTTATATATAGAAAGGGGAAGTCAAAAGTTCTGACGGTTGATAATACATAATTGGACGACTAATTTAATTCTCTGTTACTGTAAATTACATCATTGTACTCAATGGTATCATCTGCTCTTTGGAATATATCATCCACCATGCTATATGTCATCTGCTTCTACTGTTTAAAAGAATACATAAGACAAAATATACCTTCCTATTATAAAAACTCTGACAACCATATCATATACGTCAATGGACGATCCTGGTTTGTTTATTTTGGATTCATAGACCGTTTTCCGGTAACCTTCCGATTTAAGCAATCGCCAAATCTATTTGGCAACTGTATCAAGCGCCAAGCTGGAAATAAAGGTGAATTAGTTCAAAGTCTAACCGTTGCCTAGCAACGGAGTAGCTATAAATATTCGTTATTTCAAAATCGTCTGCACGCACTTTAAAGTTTTGGAACTTTTAAAAATTAATAACAATCGAAGGGAAAATGTCAGAGAAATAAAATTAGTATCATTGAAAAGGTAAAAATTTGAACTTTAAGATGGTATAAAAATATTTTTTGTCGGACAGTTTGCTCCGAAGTTACGGCGGAAAAACGATTTCGGTTATTTTCTAATTAACTGACTGTTTAATTAACTTTGGGACTTGGAAAAGTTCATAAGTGTCTTCCCCTTCTCTTAAATAATAAGTGTACAAAATTTGGTTGAAAACCGTCCATTGGTTTAGGAGGAGATGTGGAACATAGCCACATACATACCCACCCACATACCCACAATGACTTTTATTTATATTAAGATATATTTTTTTTCCTTCTACAGTAAGCTTCACTAATTACTAGCATATAAACAGGGTGCCCACACTTATCGTGGTCCAATAGCTAATTTCTAAACCGTTAGAGATAGACATATAGTTCCAATTGGAAAAGTGCTTTAAATGAAGGGAAGAATTATATTTTATGTTTTTTGAGTCACTAAATATATTTCTGAAAAAATTACGAATTCTAACTTTTTATACGGTTGACACTCTAATTTCAACCAAAAAAAAGTCCCACTCTTTAGCGACTTTTTACCAATCAGCGGCCTCGTCGAGCAACTGCTGCGCATTGATTGGTGAATCGTCTGCAAGACGGCTATTGAAATGAGGTAAAGTGGTCCAAGTCAGCGATATTCAAAGCTACATAACTCGGTCAGTTTTAGTCGCAAAAGATTGGGACTCTTTTTGTTTAAAATGTTAGTGTCAAAAATATTTTACTGAATATGATTGACAGGACCGGGGAACCGCATAAAAAGTCAGATTTCGTAACTTCTTCAGGAATATATTTATTTACTCAACGTACTTTTACTTTCCGTTAAAACGTAATGTAACGTATTATAATTCTTCCCTTCATTTAAAGCATTTTTCCAATTGGAACTATATGTCTATCTTTAACGGTTTAAAAATTAGATATTAGACCACGATAAGTGTGGACACCCTGTATATATATATAAATATATGTTTTTGTGTTTTTTTTACTTGTATATTTAGTTAGTGGACCTCAAGATATTTTTTTACACAACAGGTGGTCCGCACAACCAAGAAGGTTGGGAACCACTGTCTTAGGAGTTCGGGGCTGAAAAGTCACTCGTTGAAAAACACTCATCAATCGGTTGCATTCTCTTCCACCCTCTCTAATTTCATAGGGGATGAGAGGTGGAAATGGCCGAGAGGGGGAGGATAATTTTTCCCCTTATATTATAGGACAAAAGGAATCTACCTATGCCTTCCGACAGGAATTTTCTTTAATGAGATTTCGGATTAACAAGATGTATGCATATCTATACCGAGTTATAGTTACTATATTTATGTAGGAATTGTATTTCTTCAGTCTAGCTTTTTACCTAAATTTTAATAGCGTAATTCTGATTCCTTCTAATAATATTTTTTCACTCGCCGAACAAGATTAATTTGAATAAGTATATTAGATCAGCAGACAGATAACGAAATCGAAGACCTTGAGCGATCACGCGCTCTGCATCAGTTGAGCACGTGATACGCGGGGGAGTATCTTTCCGTTAAAACGTAACGTAATGTTTAATATTCTAGCAGAAGGCTCGGAGATTTACAATGTAATAGATATCTGCGTGCGGTGAGTTGGCGAGTTTGACGAACGCTGCGGGGTCTCCCGGTAGCAGCAGCAGTGGTAGCATGGGAATGCTTTTGAATATTAACGTAAGCGGTTAAGTAATTAATACCAGACTGTTAATTGTGTTCTTAAACAGCAACGTAGTATTATGTCTAATAATGTTAAAACCTCTATCCTGTTTCTAAATGTAAATAATCATCTCTAAATAGGAATCCTCATTTATGTTTGTTTTAAATAATAAATAAATTAAATTGTTCTTTAACTGAGTTTTCCTTTTAGTCTTGCATTCCCCTAGATGTAAGATTAATTTCGGTTTCAGTTCAAATGGAGATAATTTTCCTCTCCACAAATCTTGGCTTCGACCGGGATTAGGAAAATCTTAGTCTCCACATTTATGTTTTGTTTTGAAATACAAGAGCTATTTATGGCCGGATATCATGTCGAACCGTGGTCTCATGATGATCGTATACTGAATATCCCGAAAAATACAGAAAGCAATAAAGCGACATATGTTTACGCTTAGCAACGCATGTCAGCTGGCAGTCCATCTCTAGAAAAATAACAGTTTTTAGGATGTTACCACACTGAGGAGAAAAGGCTCACGGAAACAAAAATGGCCGGTTTTAAATCCTCTTTGAACTTAGCGACTTCTTCATTTGTAAGAAAACCATTTCACAACTAAAAAGGCTCGCAAGATGAAAGAGATCTTGTAAAGTAAGCAGGATTTATGAGTGAAGGAAGCTGTCATCAGGCTTTTGGACTGGCAAAACTCCAAATTAGTGCTAAGAAGATACCGAGTTCATTGGTCATATAACAAGTCGTCGCATTTCTTTTTTTTCACCACCATAGCACTTCATTTTTCTTACGTATCACTCATCACATAAAATTCTACCAACTATCATTCATTCAGCAAGTTCTCGGGATAATATCTCGCTTGTTCGATTCACTCCGCGAGCTTTCGTCTAGGGAATGAGAATGAAATGGATGAATTTTCAGTTTCACACCGTGGGAGGGGGAAAGAGCAAAGAGTGTGCACAGTTAGTTGCGAAGCTTAAAGGAATATTAATGGTCTCAAATGGTAATATTCAATTAATTAAATGATATATCCAATCCAAATATTACAGATTATGGGAAAGAAAACACCTATAACTGTTAAACAATGAAAGAGTCAATTTTCTGTCCACGTAAGAAACATGGAAACTTAAAAATAGTAATTAAAAAGTTAAATCCATTTAAGCAAAAGAGAAGACGAATAAGCTAACTTTACACCGTTATGCTTAGTTATATTAACGTCCAGTGATGCAAAATAACCAGGTATTTATTTTTAAGGAAAAATACTAAATACCTTGGGTATTTATTGTTCAATTAACTCTATTCATATAAGAAAAACAGGCACTGCTGTGAAATATGATATATATATATATATATATATATATATATATATATATATATATATATATATATATATATCAAAACCAACATATATACACAAAATAAAAACTCAAAAACAGTAAAAAAGGACAAAATGGCTAAATAGACAAAAACCAGAAAAAACCAAAAATTGAAAAATATCATAGCGATATATATATATATATATATATTGAGCATAAGGTAGGGTAAAAAAAAAAAAAAGACAGTAATATACGAGCCTTTTACAAGCTTTTAAATTCTATAAAAAATTTTAAAAAATGATTCAGAAAAAACAAAAACGGAATACTATATCATGGATCTTACATAAAATATGTGGTTTAAATGTCAATCCTTTTAAATTACAATAAGAAAATGAATAATAATGCATTTGCTGCTTTTTAAAATTGATGAGTTATTTTAACTAAATTAAAAAAAAAAATTGAGTTTGGCTTTAAAAAGATAAATAGACGGTAATCGAATTTAAAATGAGAGAAACAATTGCTTATAATTCTTTTTGGATTAATTAGTCAAATTACCAGATATTGCTGATGAAAAGTTCGCAGTTCCAACAGTTTTTAAAAGTGAATTATTCTGAAAGTCATATGCACTCATATCTCTTTCAACGAAGGTATGCGATCTTTGTAACAAGAAATGTGAATTTCTTGCTGTTGAAACTTGTATTATTTGACGATGTATTAGACACACATACAGTTTATTGGTTAGGCGGGATTCATCTGGATCATGAACATCAACACTCAAATGTTCTGGAAACTCCAAATTTCGTGTAGTTGTCATGGTTCGAATTTGATTAAGAGAAAATTCATTATCTATTTTATCCCTTTCAAAACCTTTTTTAAACCAACATGACTTATATATTTTTTGTTGTTTCTCCATTTTGGTTACACTGCATGTTTGTACTCAACATCACAGTACTTACAGTGGATATTTCTATCCTTCTTAACATTAAAAATTCCAAGCAGGTAATTTTTTTCCCATTTTATAATTATTTTTACTTTTTAAAGTAAAATCTACATTGATATTAATGCAATCACTCATTAAATCAAAACAAGAATTTTTGACTTGCAGCTTGGCAATATGAGTAAATTACGAATCACAAGATTCACTGGTGATGTTTATATAACATAAGCGGTGTTTAAAATTATTATTCAATTAGTGTCATAGTTTTAAACCAGAAGAAGTAAATTATCCTCTGATTCCGTTTAAATTTTAGAATACTTTATTCTCAATCTTGATAGCAAATGATTTTTTTATAATTTGGTCAAAACTTTAATTTTAAAATTTTATAAACTATGCATTATGTATATAAATTTTGTATCTTTAATTTTGACATTCGTAAATACTTTTCGTTATACTTTTTTTTTCCACAAAATACCGAGATTTTGGGTATTTTGTATAATTTTTTGTTTCATTTTGAATCATCATTCGCAAATAGCATTTTTTTTTTTTTTTTTTTTTTTTTTTTTTTTTTTTTTTTTT